>OZ026626.1:7406587-7513587 GCA_964020975.1 Hermodice carunculata | reverse complement strand
CCCTGCCACTTTAATCATATAACAATAGATGGAATCCAAAGCCTGCTCTTCCTACAACAACAACAACGACAACATCAACAACAAAATCAACAACAAAAACAACAACAACAACAACTACTACTACTACTACTACTACCACTGCTACTTCTACTACTACTACTACTAATGATAATAATAATTACGGAAGAATAAGGTATAACGTAATATTTTTGCTCATGAAGTCTACACTTTATCGTCCCACATTTTGCAAAAAAGGGGGATTCATTTGGAGCCTCGTCAGTCGTGGTGTACGGAATGGGGAAGTACAAGTGTTATTTACATGCAGTGCTCCGCTGAATGATAAAAACAAATATGTATTAACTTCTTTGTGTCATCACTGATTGTTAATCTGACCATACCATGAAAGCTCAGATTTAGCTTAAAATAATGTGTGCAGAATATTGTGATTTCATTTGTAAGATTAATATGTAACTTTGTAAACTGTTCATAAAAAATATTAAAAACAAAATATATGGTATAAAATTTGTGTTCAATGATACCTTGAGTTTTCTGTAATAGTACTGATATACAGTCTTTCCAATTATGCAGAGGTCAGGGGTAAACGAGTAAAATTCAAGTACCAGTTCCAGCAACTCATTGTATCAATTGTGGCAAATTTACCAGAATGCAAACATTTTACCGCAAGAATAACCTGGCTGATGCATACCTAGCAACTAACACAGGTTTTCATCACAATAAGACAGGACACAAAGATGTTCAAAAACATAACTGTTTACACAATATTTTTATCAAGGTGTCTCACTCAAAATATATTACTTATTTTACATTAATGTTGTGAGGCCGTACTTGATATGGCCTTGTACACTTGGAGAATTGACTACATAGAATAAAAATCTGATTTGCGTAAGAAATCTGGATCATGTGTACTGGGGGGCGGGGTGATGCCAATAGAAGTCTCATACAATATATATATATATATATATATATATATATATATATATATATATATATATATATATATATATATATATATATATATATATATATATATATATATATATATATATATATATATATATATATATATATATATATATGTATATGTATGAAGTTATATTGTTGAAAGCCAAGAGTAATTTGAGCCCATACCTCCTTCAAATAAAACAGGGTATCATTTGATATCACAACTGACTGTTTTCCCGTGAATAGTGTGGCAAAACTGCCGAAACAATCTTTCCAAGGAGGTATAATATCATTACCAGGATTCTGATGTACTGGACCAGGGAGTGTGTGGTGCGGCGTTTTAAAGTATATGGTGGAATAGGCCAATCAGTGTCGTGTATGGGTCACAGAGAAAATGCTTGGCTTTTCACGATAATATTTGTGATCATTTGAATTTACACTTACCATTATTATTATTCCTTTATTCCGTAGACATGAAGTATACCGTTACATATAACATGATAAGTTCATTGTAATTTTAATTCCTGAGGGTAATACGTGCCATTTAAATACCCTGAAGCCCAGAATAGGGGTGACCCGGGTTGGTTTAATTTCTTGACTCACAGCCATTTGTTCCCGTGATGCATTTTTGTGACACATAGCAACCAATGCTTTTGAGGTCAGGTGGGAGAGCAAAACCCATTACATTAACGTGAACCTAAAAAGTTTCACCCTGCATATGAGGAAGAGTTTTAAAATTATCATCTTCCAATCTACTCGAAGATACATATTATTATCTTTCAAATACACCCAGGTGTGATAAAATGAAAGCCTAATGATCATTTGGGAACACATAGAGACGTTAAATTCATATCTGCTAATTCCCCATGTTAATCTATAGGGAAAAAGTGAGGGTGTTCAAAGTTACCACAAGATGTGGACGATCAACCATGAACAGGATATTCAAAATCTGGCATAACCAGGGCAATATAATATTAGAATATCTAGAATAATCAATAAAGTCGTTTCATATTCAGGTTTATTTTCATGATATTCAGACAATAATCACATGAAACTCCTGAAAGATGCGATGAAGACAGCAAAGTCACCGCAAAATTAGTTTACCATGGCATTTTTTGTAAAATGGGTGTAGACCTATCGAAATATGTGTGCTTATGTTCGAACTTAAAGACAACATCACCTGTAGCGGAGTTACTTCACGATTCATAGGAGCAAATTGAATGTGAAAACAAAAAAAAAAAAAAAAAAAAAAAAAAAGAAAAACAAAAAAAAAAAAAGGCTTATACACCATGCTTCTACAAGGTATAGTTGCAGTCAACATGTGCACAGCACTCACCGAGGATAAGCTATAATCTTATTTCTTGAAAATAATGTATCCGAGCATAGGAGCCTGACCTCCCTGAACCTCCCTCAACATCCGCGCCTGGACACCTTACTGGCACGGAAAAAGTCAGTTACAAAACATTACAAAGTCTGGACCATTTTGTCCCCATACGTGATCGTATCGGTAAATTGGTCCGGATTATTAACACTTTACCCTCATCTTTGCCAATGTTCCGCAGCTGTCCTCTGAATGTGTATGAGCTTTATTTCAAATCATGCTATTGTATTCAGAACACAAGATGTATAGAGAATATAGATTTCTAAAGCAGTTTATTTGTGACATGCATTTGTACAGATGTGTATGTCTGTGCAGTTTCCACCGGACTGCTTACTTCTGTGCTATTCCGGCGTATCTAGATATAACATTTGATCAGTGCTTTTGGTGCAAACATGCATGAAACATTCTGTACATTAATTTAAATAGGACGCTCAGCTTTAGCCAAAAAATATACCCCTTCATTTCAGCAGAAAGGGAACCCTTCCTCATTTATACCCGGCTTCCATGGTAACTGTTCTTTGCCCCTTGTACACGAATATTGATGTCACATTTCCTGTGTCTCATCTTAAAGCATTTGGTGCGAATTTTTCATCTGTTACGAAGCCTCTCCTCTTGCATTACCTGCTCCCATATATGTCCCATTGATTATTTGGCAATCCTCAATGGTTGTCTGTGTAATTGTGTATTGGGTAAGATTTTTCACTTGCATTCCATTTTTATAACATAATCAATGAATAACTTAAACTCAATAAACAATATTCATTACAATTCCTAAAAATGATCTTAATAACATTTTACATTTTATTAAAGACAAATAATATATAATTTCAGTAATCTTATGCCTATCACGTAACTCCACCTCGCGGGCGGTAAGATGTATTTATCGTCGGTGATTTTATTTTAATTTTTTACTTCAAACTAACGCAAGGGAAAATACCGCGACGTTTTTAATTAACGAAAGTTCCCAATTCACCACCCAACGTAGCTCTGTCCACTTTTTCCAGAAAACAATGCATACTTTATTTACAACATGTACTGCAGCATATCAAATCAGACACTCGTGTCTGTCCGGAGTAATTTTCACACAATTTATGGACATTGTTCCATATTTGATATCCCTTCATCAGAACGTCATTCAAAAGGCTCCTCAAATATCTATGATGTCATAAAAATTGACTAGGTCTCAAATCAACATTTTTTAAATAAATTAAAATATATTAATATCCTCCATTTTTTTAAACCAGGATGAAAATATTAATCCAAAGCATATTATAATATACCTGTATGCATAATATCTGATGCATAAGAGAAACATCAATGCACTTAAACAGTTACATGTAATGAGTGCAAGCATATGCGCTCCCCCGTGGATAACTAACGTTTATCCTAGGAGCAATTAAAAAAAAAAAAAGTGCATAATCATACTCCATAACCGTGTTGATATGGCACTCAAACATAACTGCCTTCATTTTTTTTTATTAGAATGGGGATTTGGTTGATGGATTTGTGCGTTTCCCATTTCAAATTGGTGACTGGTGCCAAAGGTGGCAAGTTCGAGTCTCGTTCGTTCCGAGCAAAAATTTTATTTTTGGTATTTCCTTAATGCTGGTATATTTAAGTCCCCGATTCTAGAAATAACCGTGTTGATGTGGCACTCGCACATTGCTACCTCCATACTACCATTCGTTTGTAATAATAGGGATTTCGTCGAGTGAATATGGCGTTTCGCATTAAGCTAGATGACTGTTGCCCAAGGCTGCAAATTCGAACTTCGCTCGCTCTGGACATAAAAAAACAAAAACAAAATCAAAGATGATTAAAAAGAACAAACACAAAACAAAACAAAACAAAAAAAAAACAAAAAACAAAAAAAAAAAAAAACAAAAAACAAAAAACAAAAACAAAACAAAACAAAAAAAAAAAGAAAACAAAAAAGAGAAAAAAACAGCGTTTATTTACTAACCTCGAAACTGAACAATATGCTACGCGAAAAAAAAATATTCTATAACTAAATTTTGGAATGAAACATTCGACAATAAGCAAGATTAGGGCCATATTTTACCAGGAAGGCTGACACCCATTATTTTTTTTCTGTCTTTTTCTATCATACAGCATTCATCACAATCAATACAATGCTCTCTGGAATTGAAGGTAGGAACATCAGATCGCCTATATGCTTAATAGGGGGTTGGTCTACTGGCAGTGATTTGGAACCAGATGGTGCACGTGACAGATATTTTGAAATGCAGTGCTTGTGATAAAAACCTGCAGATGTTCATTCAAGTCCAGTTGTTCCTGCAAGTATTCATGCAAATTGTCACCATAATGGACAATGGCTTGTATAATATTGCCCAACGTAGCACCATCAGGTTTACTTTGAGAAAGCTTCTGCTTGGCTGGACATTTGCACAGCATAGATTTGAAGATAGAGTCTTAAGCCATTAGTAAACTACTGCTAATTCTACAGGCTATTGCTATGTCTTCAGCTACTGCTACACTTACATGCTACTTCTACGTACTGCTTATTGAATCTACATCTGAAACGGAAGTAAATGAAAATAAGTCTACACAAGAAAAATCATGGAAAGTACCCCATATTCCTTGGAAAGAAATAACCTTGACCTTAACCTTTGAGGACATAAAAAGTGTCCAAGTAAGGCATCATCCCAAACTTGTATTATGGCCAAAACGTTACCAAATGTGGTCAAGAGGTTACCAAAAATAGTGAATCCTTTTGAGCAGCTACGTCATGCAGTAATATCGGCCACCATCTTAAATTTTTGAAAATGCTTAAGGGTAAAGCCAATTTAGCCGCCAGTTTATGTTTGTATGACATCTTAAGTTGCAGAATCAAGTGAGAAGAAAATTAATGGGTCAAGTCAAGGTTCCTTCAAAAAATCAGCCTTGGCTTCCTGACTATAACATACCAGTAGTTTTGATCTCTGAATGGAATCTGGTTATTGTTATTACCAACTTTTCATCCATCATTCTGTGCAGAATGTTCTTCTCATACACAACACAATATAGAAACGAACATATTGTACTTTTATTTATGAAATGCGTGTTGTTATTGGTCATCTTACAACATTTTCTGGGCTAGAAATACCTTTGAATTTACCATATGACCTTGACTTTGACCTTTGACAGTCTCACAAGTATCTTATTTGAGTCAGGCATCATAACAAACCCATAAAACGGCCCAAATGTCACTAAAAATGATAAACATGCTTTTATTCTATGTTTGGCAGTGAGTTATCATTTTCTGGAGTGAAATCCAGAAATAGTAACTCACGGTAGGTCACATGACCTAAACATTGTTACAAGTGAATCGTGACGCGCCTGCGTCAGTGACGTAATGGATTGACATTTAGACAAAATCAAACGTCCGCGAGCTATGCTTAATTATACGTCACGGGTGACGTTGAATAACTGCGATGAACGTAAACAAACACGGCACACCAGATTTGACATTTCCAAGTGAAAAGTCTCCGCTTCAAAATGGCGACACCTAAGCAACAAGAGCGACAATTTTTGCGGTAAATACTCGATTAAACATAGAATAAATAAAATCTTACATGGTAGTGAGTGAGTGACGATTTTTCTCTCACTCGGGTCGTTGTTGGTGGGGAAAAACACTCGTGACCTGCGGTCACTCGTGATTTTCCCCACCAACAACGATCCCTCGTGAGAGAAAAATCGTAACTCACTCACTGCCATGTAAGATTCTATATATTGAAAAAAGTGGTGCTTTGCTAAAATATACCTTTGGCGGCCATATTGGACGCCATCTTGAATTTGAAAAACGATCAAGGGTAAGTTTAATTTACCCGTCCGTTTTTTCTAATGTGCTATATTTGTTCACAGAATCAAGTGAGAATAGAAATAAATCCGCCAAGTCAAGGTACATTGAGCTGGCTGCCTGACTAATAATTGTACTAATCAAGACACTGAGCTACATGTCATGGCAAAACATAGTACTGAAATGTAGAATTAGCTCTTAAAAAGACACATTTATAAAGCAAAGCAAGATTTTTACAATAATAAGTTTCGGAAATTCAGAGAGGACCCCGGGAAAATGTAAGATACCATAACATCAATTTTAAACAACACGAGAAACAACACTTTCCTCATTTTCTCTATGATTGGTAATGCAAGTGTGAAAAAACAAAACAACTGAAATTGCGGAACAATTGTATAAACTCTTCACAAATATTGGCTTCTGCTTGGCTGCAAACATCAACTCAACAGCCATGGCACATTTAAGTAGGCTACGTAACAACCTAAAACGATAGGAGATAATTTTCCTTCAAATACATTTTACCAGATGATATTTCTGAAACTAGCTTCAAATCTATAATTAATATCGTACCACATTATGCTCCCGAGGATCATTCCTAGGTATTTAATTGCCAGACCTTTGGCTTTAATAATAAATGAATCATTTAAAACTGGGTTTTCCTTAATGGTCATAACGTTTCAAATTTATTGGCAATATATATTTTTTTTTTGAACATCGTACTATTTCGAATAATTGTATAATAACTTCTCTTCTCCCCGCATTCACCAAAATTTTGGAAAACAGTGGTACCCCGTCAACTTTATTCATATTTCTTACAACATATTTTATTGTGCTATAGCCAACATGGTTTTAGGAAACTTCATTCTACCGAGGCGATTGCTTTTGGATTTCTTGACGAACGTCTACGATTTCTGACTTCAGGGTCATCTTTTTGTCGCTAATAAAATAATAATAATAATTTATTGCGGAAAAAACTACCCCTTTACATCGGGGGCACCAGTGGTCCGGGGCAAACCCACGGTGCGTCCATATATACATATATACATAGTGTGCAAGAAGAATTTAAATCTTGTATACATATACAGAACAGTCAGGAATTGGAGGATTCCCTCCTAAAGTGCCATGCCTCCACTAAAAATCTTTTACATATACGATCAAATAAAAACCCAACTTCGTCGCCAAAACTAAAACCTTCGTCTCCAAGAAGGAAGTTCAACTTTCTGTACAGGGATGACGCCATAAAACTTTGCCACACATAACTAAAATCAATATCATTCAGTGACTGTTCCAATTGCTTGAACGACTTCAATCTAAAAGAGTTTAAACCAGGACATAAAAACATGAAGTGAAAAAGATCATCATCGTTACATTCACAGGTATTACATGCTGTATCTGACATGCCCCACCTTTCTCTATCCTCCCCCAAGCCCAAACACCCAGTACGTGCCATGAATTTTAGGCGGGCGCCATTAAAGTTGTCTGTCGTGAACAGATAATCGCCACGCCATGTAGATCTTTCCAGGGCCCTATACCAGTAAAGAGATCTCTTATCGTCTATCTCCTGAAAAAATTCTACCGTGTAACTTTCTATTGCCCGTTTATTAAAACTATCAAGCCACCCATCACTGTGGGATGAAAATGCACGGTCAATTCCGGCGTTATTAAAGATTTGTCTGATTTCAGTAACATAGGGCCAAATAGTACATACTCCTGTATTTCTATATTCTTCACGCATGTCATTAAAAATCAACTTACATAGTCTTGTTTCGGGTACATCAAATTTCATACGATGAAAATACTTAATTCTTGCTTTATCTAAAGTCAATTAAAGTGGTAGCCAACCTAGCTCTCCCAATGTGGCGACCGCTGCCGGGGACGAGCGTAACTGTAAAATAGCTTTAGCCATTGTGTATTGAATTGACTTAAGTGCGTCAGTCGCTTTCTTTGTATTGTTTAGCCACACAGCACAACCATGCGTAATAGACGGCAGGATAACACTTTTCCAGATGCTGTCACCGAAATTTACTCTATTGACATTGTCATGGGCAGACAAAATACTACACAAATACCCTCTCAAACGAGAAGCTTTAGTGGTAAGACAAGTATTAACATGTGGACCATCTGATAGTGATTTTGAGAACATAATTCCAAGATATTTATACATATTACATTTTTCAATAGGTAAATTACCAATCATCCATTTTCTGGTAGAATTAGTGCGTTTGCCTATACTCATAACTTTAGATTTATCCTGGTTAAAAGACATATTCCATTTTTGCACAAAATTAGCAGCAACATTTAACATGCTTTCTAGTTGTTTTTCGTCCTCTGCAATGAGAGCAATGTCGTCAGCATAAAGTAGGGACGGAATACGTAAGTGTTTATAACATATACCCAGGTTCTTATTCATAAGCATGTCTACCAAATCAGTCATAACCAGAGAGAACAGGGAAGGGGAGAGGATACATCCTTGTTTCACTCCGTTGATTACGTCAAACCAAGAACTTTCGAAAGGTCCAAAAATCACTTTATTTTCAACTTTACCGTAAAGATTTTGAATAAGACGCCAAGCTTTCCCTTGGATCCCCTTTTCCCATAATTTCAAGAACAATTTATCTCTATTAACAGTATCAAATGCTTTGGATATATCTAGAAATGCCAACCAGGTCTTTAATTTACTTTGCTTTCTAAGACTACAGAGTCCCTTCAGTATGAAAAAATGATCTTCTAATCTTCTGTCTTTTCTATATGCTCCGTGTAGCTCTCCCAGAATTCCGTGTTCCTCAAGAAAAGACATGAACTGTTTCTCAATTACTGATGTAAAGACCTTGTATACATTAGAAGTAATGGTAATACCACGATAATTGCAAAGTGATTCTTTACTACCACCTTTATGAATGGGCTTCACGTATCCCCGAAACCATTCATCAGGGTAACTTTCCAATAATTTACACAGATTAAACAAATCCACTAAGGCTGTGACAAATGTACGCCCTCCATTTTTTAGGAACTCATTGGGTATGTTGTCGATGCCACAAGCTTTCCCATTCTTTAGTTTTCTAATAGCAAAGTTCACCTTGTCATGATCTATAACAACATCAGTTAGACCTTTCGTTTCCCCACAATAATTTAATAGTTTATCAACCGCAGAACTGTCATTATTCATATGAAACTGTTTCGTATTACTCGTAATACTTGTATTTGTACCAATGCTTGACCAGTATTCACCTAAAGCTTTACATATTGCTTTTGGATCTTCAATGGCACGAGAACTGTCTTTAGGATCAGTGATTCTGATGGGAAATTTGTTGTTACCGTTCAGGCGCTTAAGCATTCGCCAGTATGCTCTTGAATTTTTAGCACCTTTAGAAGAATTGGCTACAATCACTTTGATTTTATTATTAACTCTTTTGATTCTTATTTTCTCTTGAATTTCATGTTTACGTTTTAGATATTCTTCCCAAAAGTCCTGCAATAAATCCAAATTTTGACTGTTATCTCTTTTAGACCAATATCTATAAAACCTGTTAGCCACCTGCCTACTTTTTATGAGCTTTCCTATTTCCTTATCTTGCAGCTGATTATGTTGACTTTTGACAGTTTTTTTGCCAATCACAAACTCGCCAACTTCAATCAACGTATTTCTTAAAGAGGACCATGCGTCATTAACAGAATCAAAAGAAAAACAGTCCCATGTTTGCAGGCGTGTACTTAACGCCCTTTCGAAAACACTCCAGTTAACTTTCTTTCCTATGTCCCATTTCGTATATTGTGGAACTGGGGGCGTCTCCCTACTAGCGTTTTTGTTTCCATTGATTTTACCATGAATACAAAGGGTGTTATGGTCACTGCCTATATCATACAATCCAATTTCGTCTATAGTAACATATGCTATATCATGAACAATACCATCAGTAATCAGCGCGTAATCAATAACAGATTTAAGTGGCCCTCGTTGCCAAGTGTATGTACCTGTGCATTTCTGGGATCCATTTAAAACTGTCATACCTGAAGTTTCAACTAAGTTAACGAGTAAATCTCCGTTTGGACTACGTTTCCTAGTAGGTCTAAAAGCTGGCAGAGAATCATTAAAATCTCCCATTAATATACATTCAAAGCCCTGGGCTTTCAAAGTACTGATATTTTCAGTAAGTTCATTGGCTAAAATTTCACTCGCCTTTGGATCTACACCATCGTTAGGAAAATAAACAAGACCAATGGCCGTGCCTTTTGTGTTGTTATTTAATTTTACGGAAATCCACAGACGTTCAAAGGCATCCATACGACTGTTTAACATATTGTCATCACATATCGTTATATCAGTGTTCAATAGAAATCCTAGACCTCCACCTGACTTTTTATTGTCATCATGTCTAGCTTTGCCAATCCACACGTAGTCAGTGTGCAAGTTATGGAATATACCATCATCTTGATGAAATGTTTCACACATGCAAAAAATAGAGAACTTTTCTTAATGTACAAGATGACTGAGCTCGCTACGTTTAGCGGCCCCAAGGTTCTGTACATTGCAATATGCAATCGAAAAACTATTAACACCAGATGTACATTTTTTACTACCCCTATGGTGGCGACGTTTTGTTTTGGCATGGCAACTGACTTTTCTGGCAATTACATCTTTGCCTGTCCTCTAAGTGGACCTGCAGTATTTAATCTTATGGCCTTTGCGTCCGCATCCTCTGCAAGTAACCTTGGTACCAAATCTGCATACAGATTTGGTATGGCCGGGTACCCCACAGAAGAAACACGTAGGGCTTTGTTTTTCCTCCAACAAACGGTACCTAGAACCGTTATGTTGATACTGATGGGAGTGCATACCTTTACATGTGCTACCATACACAGGTGGGCTGTTAGAGTTTCCTGTTCTTGGGCTGCGAGTATTTTCGCGACTTTTATTGTTACCACTCTTGTTGTTATAGACGTTATTACGTCTATTGGTGTTTACATTATTTGATTGTTGAGTAGTACCTTGTTGCTTGGTGTTTTGCATATACTTATTGTTTCGTGGCTTAACTACACTTTTAGCCCCAGCTTGTAACTCAAGTCCTAAGTTGCTGACAAGTATGTTTGTGCCCTGGGCATTCAAGTGTAAACCATCATCACAAAAAAGACTTACGTTTACTTCACCATTTTGGACTTTAAACCAGGAATCTTGGTTTACAAAAACACAGTTTTCATCCTCACAGAGTATCTGCAGCCCTTCATTGACCATTGTGATTTTTTCACTCAGAGCTTCGCTCATATTAACGCTATGTATCTTCATTTATCAACAGTTCTGATTTAACGTTTAGCTCTACGGATTGCACTCATATGGAGTCGATCACACTGCACTAAATTGGTTTGAAAACTGCATGAAAACAGATATCAATGTATTCCAGGTAGACGGTTTTTCGTCAACTTTGTTACCATACTGTCCACGTGTATCTCAAGGATCCATTTTTGGACCCTTTTTTTTAATATAGACATTAAATGATATGCCTCGAGCATTATCCAATTTTCCTTTCATTGTGTTCGCTGACAACACAATCCTTCAAACTGTCTTTCATCATCAATTTTTATTTCGGGTAAAGTGCAATATCGCTTAGACAGAAAGTAATACAATTCCTGAACTAATAGCTAACAAGCATTCCTTAACTGTATCCAAAACTAAATTTATGATATTCCATTTTCAATAACGTAAGGTAAATATCGATTTAAATATTAAAATAGGAAACACTCACGTTGAAAGCACCAACGAATTTGATTTTTTTATGACTAAGCATTCAAGATACCCTAAATCGGAACGCCTACCTAACAAAACTATCTAAGATAATAGGGATATTAAAACGGCTTCACCAACCTTTGCCCAGTAACAAACTTTCACTCTATTATAATTAACTTTATATACATATATATATATATATATATATATATATATATATATATATATATATATATATATATATATATATATATATATATATATATATATATACATACATACATACATATATATATATATATATATATATATGTATACATACAAAAATACGTATATCATTCTTGCATTGATAGACACTTGTGAATGCATAATCAGACAAAAAAAAAGGTAAAATACCAAAAAACAAATCACCCGGTGTCATTTACCTGAAATATCTCTCTAACTTTGATGTCCATGCCGAGCGTCTCATTAAGCATTTAATGAGCGTCATCAGTATATATATATTTTCTTTAAAAATAAATACTGTTTACTCCTAATAGTCACAACAGTGATATTTCTTTATTATGGTCACAGTGATACCAGTAACTCATTAAGACCGTATTTAAAAGCGCGACATCCCACATTATTCCACATCCAAATGTCGCTCTGGAAAAAAAAAATGTCCTTCTATGTAAATGCCTCAACGTAAGTTCGAATAGAATAACTTCTTAAACATCCATATTCAGGATTTTTCTTGTTCACGAATGCTTTGAAATATGACCGTGATAAACTGTTTTATCTGTAGTATCTAATGCTATGTCTGTGTACTTGATACATGTGTACTCTGTCGGTGACAAACACCTACACGGTTTTTCCGTTTAACTTAACCTGACTAGCCTTAATGACTTTTGATGACACATCCTTATATGGGAAAATCCTGACGTTTATGTTTTTCTGTGGTACTTTGTGAATCGTGTCTGTGCTTTGCACTCTTTTATCCCGCTGTATCACCATATCTTTATCATGTGTAGCATGCTAAGTCAATTAAAGTTTTGTTTCGGTCTTGGTTTGCGTGTCTTGTGGGTACTCTCCCCGATGCAGTGGGGGATTCATTAAAGGCATCTGTTCCCAAGTCCTCTCACTCTCATGCTGGTCCTCGAACTCCAATTCCCTGTCTTGCTGCCCTGTTTGCGGTTGATTACACTCCATGGTGACAGATGTGTCTGTCTGAAGTTTCTGGGTGGGAGCAGACTCTAAAATAGTAAATAACCCAGAGCATTGCAATATTAAAATTGGTATCTAAATATTTCACATGTGATATGTAGACAAAAATGCATCATAAATGGTTTTCGACCTACACCAAGCACTTAGTAAATAGGGACTGTCACTGGAAAAACATCAGCAAGAAAATGAAATATTGAAAATATTTTAATGGAATTGTTTTTGTGGTGACATTTTCCTTTGAAACACACATTTGGACAATACACTGATACTTCAGTCCATTTCCGGCAAAGGCCTATGTTCATATTTATTTTTCTGGCCTCGATTACTTTCCGTCTCGATCTTGTCAGTAAATAAATATGAAATAGCTACCACGTTAAAATTAGTTTGCTTTATAAAAATTGATAAGCTCAGCAACCAGGTACCTACAAATATCAGTGACAGTGTGAGAAAGAACAGGTCTACAGTGTAGATGCATCTAAAGTAATGTTATGCTGGGGAGTTTTTTAGCTCTAGCATGCTAGGAAAAATAAGGAAAAATACACGATACATGCATCGGTTGTGTACTCTCAAGATCGTGATTTAGACGTCAATCAAACATATTATCACATAGGTAGTGGTACAAAAAGCATGAAACACGCAAATGCTCATCAGAATGCCTCTAGTTGTATGGAAGCTGGTTGAAATACAATTTGAAAATAAAATATATTAATTAAAATAGCTTATGGTATATCTGCTGCTCATTACTCTTATTGGCCAATTGGCACATCTACAAAAGTGCATGGTCAGCATAGTTGAGACAATGATTGCTCACGAAAACGAAGCTACTACGCGCTGATGTCATATATATATATGTACCTAGTATAGTCCCTCCTAGCATATTGACATTTACAATATCTTTACGTAGAATTGGCAAAAAGCGTTAAGTGGAGGTGTTAATTTTTGTAATGAACAGATGATCGTGATAAAGCGAGGGTTGGATGCACAACAGAACTTGGCATTTAGACCACCTCAGTTATGAGACCACCTCACAAGTAAGACTAGGCTTGTATTAGTCAAGCCATGTCTTGGCATGAACTAACATTTTCAGAATTAAAACTACATTAAAATAAAGACCCGTTTTAGATGCAGTTGTAGGTGGCCTTAATACTGGGGTTCCACATTGTGTACTCAAAAGCAAGAACCTTACCTGGAGTAACACAAGCTATGTTTGACCTGTTCTTTCTACCAAAGAGTTCTATCAGTTCACTTGAAGAAATTGGTTCGTGTAGCTCTATCCAGTATAATTGCACCCTGGCCCTTGAGGCGATTGCCACCTTCCTGCTCCAGTGTGCATCTGGCCCTAGGACTGCTATTATAATCGGCCTTTCCATCCCTATATAATCGTCCAGCAGGCCCCAGTCTGTCTCTGCATCGTTCTCCGTATCAAATGAATTTCGGACTAGGTTTTCTGATTGGATAGCACTCCTGTCGATTATAATCCCTACATCGCCTTTCTTCAGCTGTCCCTGCCACTTCAGCTGTTGCTTGCTGATCATGTCTTTCAAGTCATCAAATTTGTCAGAATACTTCATAACCGTTTCTGGTTTCCTACCTTTGTAGTTGTGTGCTACTATGTCCTCAATGCTTTTGAAGCTGCACCCGACAGCATTTAATACGTCTTTTGGGACAAGATTTGTGAATATAAATTCACTTATTTTAATGGAAGTTCGGCAGACTTGCCGCAGCTTCAAATCTGTGTCAAATGCTATAACTCTCCTAATCACAGCCATCTCTTTCAGCCCATCCCCTTCAAGAGCCTGCATGGGGTCACACAGCATTAACAGTGTCTTAATGTGTGATGGAGCAGTTAGGGACTTAAGGTGTGCTAACCAATGATTGGATGGGGGTTCCTCATTGAAAATTTCAAGCTTTGGTAGGCTCTGTTGATTGACGTGATCACCAATCTGTGAATCAACATTTATTTCTATTTTCTGTATAGGTGGTACTGACATGGTGCTTTGAAGTCTGGAAGTTGTAAAATCATAACGTGTTTCAGCTGTGGAGCTATGTGCTGCTACATATGCACCGTCATTGGATGTTATGGTTGTAGGACCACGAGGTGTTATAGTGATAGGACTGTGTGGTGCTCTAGACGTTGAATTATGCGGTGTTACAACAGTGGAGTAATGCGGTGATGTAGTTGTGGGCCCATAAGGGGTTACTCCTGGGGAATCATGGGGTGCTAGATCAGTAATGTCATGTGTTGTGGAGCTGTCAGTTTTGTCACACAAAGTGTTGATGCTGGAGCCCTCAAAATTATTTTGAATGCAAATGTCTATAGACTGCATTTTCGTAGACGCAGAATTTTTTTCTACAGCAGCATAATTTTGAACATCATCGAGTATCAACCATTTGACCTCTCTATATTCATTTGGAAGCTCTCTGCACGTCAACACATCACAAATGGTGGCAGCTAGACAGAGCGACTTTCCTGGTTCTGGATGATTCCATGGCAGACGTACATTTCTGCAAATACACATCCATACAACTGTTAGAGTGTACATGTACATGTGCAACGAAGAGAGCTGGCTTATTGAGGTGCCAGTTTATGGGAGGATGATAACTGTTCTGCAAACATCATTGTGCAAGTGTGAAAAATTTGAGTTTCAAATGGCTATTGAGGGTTGTGACATCATGTTCTCAAATACATGGTGGACGGATGGAACCATGGATGGCTAAACAAAGGGACAAACAGATAATATTATGGGATTGCCCATTGAGTGGATCCATAAAAAATATCTTGTTGACTGTCGAACTAATAGTACTTCATCAAACTTTGTAGACCCTCATCACCAATGCATCCTCACAAAGGATCTAAATATTGAACTAAACAGATCACTTAAAAAGGAGGGGAAAAAAACAATTGTCTTTGCCCCAAAAGTAAATTTTGGCATTGTTTAAATAGCTATTTCTGAGACGTGTGACGAACACTTTTATAGAAGTAAAGAAAAAAAAAAACAACAACAACACAACAACAACAACAACAACAACAACAACAAGAGACCCATTGGCTAATGCTCTGCAGACTAGCACCACCAAAAATAATATCTTTAAATGTGTTCCCTCCTTGACCTTCAAAAACTCATTCCAGTCATCCATAATATGTCAAACTTCCAAATGGTATATATTTGTGATACATTGGGCATCATTAGCCTCATTCTTTATCAAAATATTGAATTAAAAATCATTTTCTTAAGTGCTTAATTACCTTGAAAATAGGTCAGGGCTGCACAATTATTAAGTCATGATCACTTACAAAGAAGGTCAGCAAGTACAGTTTTATATATAATGCGCTCAAGTAAAATTTTGATCTGAGGGCTCAATTCTCTTTGTCATTGATGTCCAAAACACACCCTGTCTTTACCAAATCACGTTTTCAAACTTTGCAGGTCTGCTGGCGTCACAATAATAGGTTGAGGTAATTGATATTACATAACTTATGAATATTTGACATGATCTATATATCTTTGAAACTTGGCATATCTAATTCAATCGTTTTTTTTTTACTTAATGGAATTCTGTATCCTTTCAAGAAATCACAAGCCAGGGAGATACTGAACTCTTCTACAATCCTATTTAATTTTATGAAGATCCATCAAATTCTAAGGAAGCTGGATTGGTCACAGAATTTTTACATTTGGACATATTATACTACCTAATACTATAGTTGGCGCCAGCAACATTGACGTTGAAATAGATTTTCATACACTTGATAAGCCGTGAAAGTTATATGGGCCTGACTCAAAATCTTTTAGGTGCAAAGCATTCACAAGATGACCCTATATTCCAATTGGCCATTTGACCTTAACATTCAACTCGGATTGAAAAATTAATCAAAATGCGCGGCCCGCACGCAGCTTTCCTTACATGGTGTGTTTGTTAAAAATGCTAAAACTTTCCGAGTTGTTAAGGGAAAACAATAAACTTGACAAGTACCCCAATCCATAATTATTGGCTCACGGTGACCCAAAATGTAGGTTACCTAGTACAGCTTTATGCACAATATGATCAGTTGCAGTTATTCTGGAAACTGAATTTTCTTTGCTATTGATGTCCAAGCTACACTGCCCTTGCGAAATCCCTCCCTCTAACTTTACAGGTCTTGTGACCTCACAAGAATAAACCAAGGTCACCGATTTTATAAAACGTGCTGGTATTACATCACAGTCTGCATATTATATAAATTTGGCAACGCCAATTTCATGACTTTTTAAGATTCTAAATTTTATATCCTGAAACACATTTTGGCTCGTAACGTCCGTCACATTATAGGTGGCGCCACTAGTACCATTAACACCTGGGACTTTGACCTCCTCCACAATCCCACCAAATCTCATGAAGACCCATTAAACATTAAAGATGCTAGAGCTGTATTGCGCTCACAAGCACCTGCTAGCATAAGCACAGGAAATAACTACAGATGAAAGGTGGTTCTGAAATGTTGAGATTTTACTGAATGTTATACTGCACAAACATAAACCACAACTAAAAGGTGTTTTTCCTGATACTTGTACAGTGCACCCAAGTACAATTGCTTTAAAGAGTTCGATGAAAGTTCCTCACAATTTGAGCTTTGCTTGCAAAAAATATTACAGTACTGTTTATTTAAAAAGAACTGAGTATTTCTCAAAAAAAAAAAAAAAAAAAAAAAAAACGTTGTCGGTGTACATCATAACAAAATGAACAACAGATGATAAGAGATGCTTAAAAATAGTTTAAAAATAAGTGTATCTGCTACAGATTCGTCATACCTGTTTTATTTTGAATTGTTCAATTACATACGATTCTAACAAGTCATGATTGCAAGCCGAAGCGTCAAATTGTATCACTAAACGGTAATAAATTGCAGATGCATTATGTTAAACTGTCAAAAGATACCACTTTTGTAAGTATGCAGTGCAATGTACAACACACTGGCATACATTCTTTCTGAAGTATTGCTTATTATGTAGAAATCCCCCCTCATGTCATGCCAAAAACACCATACGTATCAAATGTTTCGATTCTGATAATGCATACACAGATTTGCCAATAGATTATAAAGAAACCCTGAATAAGCTAGTCCTTAAAATGCTGAATCATAAAATTCTTGAATACATTAAACCGCTTTTTGCACAGAGAAATAATACAATATAAGCCTCTTCGTGAAATAAAATTGTCAGAAAGATTAAGCAAATCATTTTCATCATGCGAATCCTTTTATTAGACTTGGGCCATAGGTATTTCATCAAACTAAAGTCATCTTTGCGGCCAATCATTTCTCATCCCGTCTTCCCATTTCATCTAGCAGCATTATGGATTCATATATAAATCTAAGAAACAAGTTTTGCTTTCATAAAACAGCTATCGTTTAGACATTAACGGTTCTGATAGTAGATCTGTTATCAAAAACATTACAGAATTGACTATTTCAATTTTCATGTTAGTTATTCTTTCCTTGATGTAACACAAAGTCGTTTATTGTTCACAGTGCTTTTGTGTCACATGTTTTTCGTTTTGGTCTATTGATCTCTGCTTGCAGATTTTGCTTTCAGCATCTTATTATTTTATCAAAAAGTTTAATTAGCAGGGTAGAGTAAAGTGTTTTCTATAAATTCTATTTCATGCATTCCTGTATAATTTCATCAAGTTGGATTATTTTATTTCAGATTAGCTCCCCCTTAAAAATATTTGATAATTGTTGCCTGATAAACAATTAGTTTCAGTAAAACTATAGCCTTTTTGTTTTCTTTTAATACTGTTAGCAAATTGTCACTAATTGTGACTTGCGTCAGAATTCCTTTGATTGGAGAGAAAAAAACACTTATGGGTGAGGCAAAGTGCTTATAAGTGCCACGAAGGGTATCTGAAATGTAAAATCACTTTTAAATCTAAAAAGCATTAGAGGAGCCCCCTTTTCTGATAATTCATAATTTTATAGTACCAGCTGTTTGGGGTGCTTTTCTTTTTGATTGACGCAATCTATAGCCTTTTATTAAACATTTTATTTTTAAATTCAGAAGTACAAGGGATATGTAGGACTGTCGGACCAGTTATTGAAATAATTAGCCTGGTGTAAACCTTGGATCATAAAACCACTGTCACGACCTTTTCATATGCTCACTGTTTTGTTTTTCCCAAGGGTGATGTTTTATTTTGCTCACTTTTTAGGTACTAATTTTAAGAGACATATAGAGTGCGATAGTCTGTATGCCCCCCCCCCCCCCCCTACATCTAAATGATACGACTATACTTCTGACATGCACCTCATATTAGGTTGATTGTCTTGATTCTTTCTTTCACCTTGAGATGATGGGACCTGTGAGATAGACTATTTGTACGGCCGCAGTATATATGCCTTGACATTTTAACTAATGCACAACATTTTTGACTAATGCCTGACTCAGGTTTGGTTTGGCTTTGTCTCCACCCCCTCCCCCGTGTCTCTATCTACGACACCTGGGGTACCAAGAGGAAGTTACGTGTAGTGCAACATTCAGAAAACATGCTCATTCAAGCGAAATATGCTTTTATTCTCCAAAACATGAACAAAAATCGCTTCAACTAAGTGGAAGTTCAGTTCAATTTATAGATTGTAAGGAAGTACGTAGTCTCTTTAATACTTGGGTTCTTCTAAGGTTTATAAACTCTTTCATCGCGCAAATGGACTGTTTTCGAAGTTTCCACAGGCTGCGTGATGCAACTGTGGTCCTATTGCAAGATGGCTGCCAAATTATGTGACATTTGAGCTTTCAAATGACCTTCTGACTTCTGACCGTAAAACTAATCTTAGTGCGCGATTAGCTTTTATAAATTGTTTTTAAAAATTGATTTTTATCATTAGTAGATATGAACTGTTGGATTGTGCAAGATGAAAGGGCTTGTAAACTGTAGTGTGTCTGTATAAACTAATACGGCTGGCACAAAGTCTGATGTAACACAAGCAAAAAAATTTATTCTCAAAATATTGCATAATATTACTGACTTTTTTTTATCGTATTTACTATAAATATATATATAATTGATTCAAAGAAACAAAACAGATCAGTTTTTAGATAGGATAAATGGCCGCATCAGATACATCGCGTGCTTTGCGTGGTACATGTCTTTAATTCCAAGACATGTGGCAATGTAGTGACATTTGACCTTGAAAGTGAGCTTGTGACCTTAAACCTGACCTTGTAAAATAAGTGGCATGATGTATATCCCTAGTGCTGACAGGTTGAAAAAATATCATGAGAATTGTTCAAAATACAGTATCAACTTTGTCAAAATAGTTGAAAAATATGCTTGGACGTTAAGATGCTAGAGGTCAAAATGGGTAGAAATGCAGCGGGGAAAGACTTAAATATATTGAAGTCTAAAATACCTCACGAATTGGAAATATTTTCGTTAATCTGACCTTTTTTTGATTGCTGGAATGTCAGGGTCACTTTTGTGCGGAACATTCTTACTGGCTGCACTATCAGTTGTTCTTCACACAGTACAACAGTCCCCAATTATACAGCAAAAGGGAACGGATCCTCTATTAGCTAGACAAAAGTCAAAACACCAGTTATAACTTTCGAGGTCCCTATAGGTCAAATTAGCAGCATCAAAAGTTAGCCTATCTGTACATATAATTTGTGCGGAATCGTTCTTATGAGTCTAAGATTCACTTTTCCCAAGGTTTTAGCCGAAATTAAAGATTGATCTTTTAAGGTAACTCGAAGTTGAAGCTACACTCAACAGAAACTCCATAGGTCCTGTTTCATTAGTGCTTTATAGTAATCGCGGGCGTGATTTAGCCTAACTGAGGTGCAGGCCAATATATGAGAGTGCTGCTATCGGCATTGAAACAATGCTATTATATACCCTCATTGAAGATTTTTAGAACTTGAATGGCAAACCTAAAAACATGAACAAATCCAAAGAGTAATGGAGCATAACAATTTGAACAAATCTGGTAGAAACATAACCAATGTGCATACCCGCCAAGTTTGAAATGAATATTACAGACAGTTTTACAGAAAAAGTCGGACTTATAAATTGCCATTGATTTACATTGTTATCCACATGAATGTATGTATTAAGCGATAGGCACCTAAACTGACAAACAAAATTGAAGCCAGGGATCCAGAGCATACAAATTGTGAACAGATTTGTTTTACCCTATCACAAGGTATTTTTCCTCAACGGTTCAGCATAATCTGAGTGACGGGTGGGAAATTGAAAATGGCGATTAAATGTAAAAAAAAAAAGAAAGAAAGAAAGAAAATGCCAAGCGATTGTAACGAAGAAAACAAGACCTCCCTCAAATAATTGTAAAAAAGGAGAAGATATCGTAAATGTAAATTAGGCATTAAAAGACAACGAATGGACAACGGATGACCGCCTTCCGCCAATCTTGTACTCTCAGCTATCTGAAAAAATATCTAAGCTAATAATTATATTTAAAAAAAAGTGACTTTTATTGCATAATCTCAAAACAACACTTCAAAGACGTTAATTCAATAAACGTTTATACTGAAATGAAACAGACAAAATTTGATGGTTATATATATGTCAAAAACAAAACTTTCAGTTGAACTCCATAAATCCGGGATACCAATTAGCATCACTGTAAACAGTTGCAATTACTTGGGTATTTTGCTTTTTTCCAGCAGTCATTTACATGAAATGTTTCTCATACGTAATATTCCCAGTGATACTGTCCTGAAGTTTAAATAGAAAGAACTCGTTGTTAAAACGTTTTTGCCCCGAGTTTCGGATTTTCCACTCAATGTTATACTTTCCTAAGGATAGCAGACAAGAGAATAGGAAAGAACACGTGAAGGAACATTTCTTTTCCTTGGTTACTTATGTTTTCAGGAATGTATTTGTAAAGGCACAAACATGCAGCTTTCTTTATAAAATGTTGTTGCAATACAATTTTGGTGATGCAACTTTAAAGTCCATAATCATGTGCTATGTCATTTACATATAATAAGCAGTCAAACACAATACAAAGGTCCGTCAACGCGTGTAATAAATGGCGCCAGACAATGATTGAGAAACTTGAATTAATATGCGAGAAACATTACATGACAAATGAAGCTATGATCAACGTATGTTTAAAACGTAAATCCTGTAGCAAAGTTGGGCATTTCTTGCTGCTGAAATTGTGTTTAACTTGATATCTATACATACTTTAAGTTCAAAACGAATTTTTACTGAACACTGCACTTCAGGAATCACCTTTTAAGCTGGTATAGCTTTTCTTATCTAACTCTTCTAGCGTGTGTAGTTGCAAAAGCAAAATTTAAAAGGAAATGGAAAAGTAAAGAGTAGTACATCTTTGGCAATGGAACAGGGCTATTTAAGAGTGACAGTCTTAGGTGTACATATATATATATATATATCAGGAAGTTTTGCGAAAGTGTTGCAGAAACTACCTCTCTGTACTTTCAAATATCATATTTTTATGGAACATGAAACAAACTTACCTGATCTGTTCTGCCAGGTCCTTACTGTATGCTACATATAAAATCTCTCCCACATCAGCTCCACGACTGCGAAGCCATTTAGCATATTCAACGGCAACAACGGTTTTGCCACTACCTGCAAAACCTTCCAACAGAATTAATTTTGCTTCCTTGGCTTCACATGCCTGTAAAGTATTGAGCTGCTCTAGAGTCATAAGATTCATTATTTGAATATAATCCATAGCTCTGTTGACCGAGACATAAGTACTGGGGACAAAGGAAGCAAGGCTTGTGTACAGGGAATATATCATAGCCTCACACTTGTCATCCCCAACCGTTAAGTATGAGGCGGGATAGATCCTATCCCGTTTCGTCTCTTGTATTAACTCATTTAACCAGTCTTTTTGATTCAGTGTTTTAGCAGTAATGAAGTGATGTTGGACATAAAAAGTACATTCACTGTGACTTGATCGTGTCAAACTAAGACTCCGATCCAAAAATGTCAGCATGTTTTTTGAATACTCACTTACGTCTATCTCTTCAAAAGTGATAGTAAGCAGCAAAGGCATATCAACTGAAGTGATAACTAACATATCACAAACAGTATTTGGATGTTTGTCTGCACGTCCTCTCTTGTTCACGTCATTTTGGATGCAAGACGAAATATACAACAGCCCATTTGTAACCTTGTATTGTTTTTGTACGACCGCCACTACCTCATCCAATGTGACCTGCGCAATTTTGCTGTCAAGGCTGAGATGAGTCCTATAATTCTCTGGCCATATTTGTAATCCTGATTTAGCTGAAATAAAATAGAGTTTTGGAGTAAAAACAATGAATAAATATTAAGAGATCGATAACATGTCTTTTTTTCTCTCTTTCTGTGAATTGTGTGAACTCAGCTGACTGCTGAGCAAATAAGTTTGGACAATCCGTCAGTACTACCTCAGAACACATGTCGCGGATAAGTCGAGGACTACCAAATGGATGGGAGTAAGCCAGAGATTATATTACACTCTCTGTATCCTTTATGTAAAATTGACAAGATATAGTTCTTCTATGCATTGCAAATATCTTCTTTCCCGTTTCGAACACTCATACCTAAAATGCACCTATTTCCTCTAGCTTCATTTAGTAAAATAATTCCACTCCAAACGTTTCCCTCCTGTTTAGGATCTTAAGTATGGAGAAGCACTCCCCGCATTTCTGAGACGTGCATTCCTTGTTCACGTTTGCGAAGGGCTAATCTTAATATACCATTAACATCACAGCTCCTGCCCAAATCATTTTTTGAGTGTGATCAATAGTGATAATGTGCATTACCTTTAGTACCTAATCTCGTCAAATGAATAATGTGAATAATGATATGATCTTACCAGATTTTTTTCCTTTCTTTTCCTCAGCTAATGTATTACATTCTTTTTATATATTTATCATATTTTGACTGTATAAGCCACCCATGCCTAACCAGTTGCGAGCTGAATATGGATCGCTAATAAACTTGTCAAACTTCTTGACTTCATTGGTCGGCGCATTTTGTCCGACCTCATGAGTAGTTTATCAATGTTTCACTTGCAGTTTAGTTTTTTATTCATATGTGAATGTGCCAGCTCAAAAACAAGGCCAAACTTCACTGTTGTACTGTTTGCAAAATTTCCAAAGATATTTTATTTTTTTGTTGGATGGATTCTGTGATCTTGAGGCTGAAGTCGAGGTCACTTTAACGATACCATATCCTACCAATCTGTATATGGTCACTATGTTTAAATCTGAGCTTCTTTCAAATTTCGTTGGAGATATTCCAGCAAAACATACATTTTGTTACAAATTTAAATCTTTGAGAAGAAGTGACCCGAAATAGTATGTTCTGAAGCAGGCATCTTTTTGCCAAATTATTGGAATGTGCCCCACAAAGAACATCAATACCACAATGCTAATGCGAAAGCAAGTTGAAGTGCTAATGCCCATTTCTTCTGGAATAAAAGCTGGTTGTTATGAAATGTATAATGAATAAAATATATCCTGTATTGTTTTATGATTATAAGGCTACATAATGAAATATATATATTATGTTCAATTCCTAGAACGATTCCGGCAAAAAAGGGCATTGACATCGATGACTTGGCGCAAAGACTATGTCTTGCATCTACCAGCAGCCATGTCATTGTGGCGAGTCATCGAACAGCTCTAGATGACAAATTCAAAGAGAAAAAAAATCAGGTTATATCGCCAAACAATTTCAAATAACGTAACTTATTCTGTAGAAAGACGAAAAACATCATGGCCACAGGGTAGATATAGAGGTTGCGCGCAATTAAGTATTTAATTGAAGCTTAATATGTTTGCTCACGCTTCTTTTCAAACTTTCTGCATTGCACTATCAGGTCACTGTTGCGAAGATTGCTTATCAAAGACACAATTGGATAATCAGTGCAAAACAGAAAAGACAGAGCTGCCTGTCACAAAATACATATATGAGGCCAGATGATATATCCGATTGAACAGGTGAAGATGGCAAATTCACAATAATTATCAGTTTTGTGACCGACCAATTTCAAAGAAAGTACATTGTTAGTAGAAACGTGCCATTGCAAAGGCATATTTTAATATCGTGTAGCAAAATGAGGTATTCTGTAATTTTGAATGCTCTAAAATATTCAGAAGGTGGGTATAGAAGTTGTATTTTTTTTTATTAACCTCTTTATCCTTGTTCAAAGTTATTTCTCAAATTTGCTACATTCCACTATAAGCGCAGTTTTGCACAGATTGTTAAAGTTGGTATGATGTGATTGGTATATTTTTTTTTTTTTTAAGATGGTCACAATCGAGTAGTTTTTGTATTTAACGATTTTATTATTTTTGCTCATCCCTTGAGGGAATCAAAGAAAAATATCCCAACAAACTTGGGACATGTGTTCCGAATTGCATTAGAACACTTCTGGGTAGCCACAGAACCTAATGGTACTGCCATTTTTTTTTCTACATCTTGTGCATCTTTTGTCTACTTCCGTCTCTTTTTGACTTATCCAAAACGGTCGTTAAGATTATGCTGAAATTTCTTCCTGTGTGGAAGGATCAGAAAGGAGGTATTGATGCTCCAGGTCCCTGATGTTTGAATTTTGTTTCCTTTTTTTCTCAATTTGGATATGTTTTGGTTAAAGCTTACATCTTATTGAGTATATGCATTACTTCCCTAGAGTCATCAGCCTACCTAATACCGGCTCGCACTGATCACTGGTTAACATTACAAAACCATATTCAAGGGCGCAAGAAAAGGGGTAGAGTGTTTAGGCTTGGATAGCTCAACACACCCGCAGCCTCTGCAGTTGTGAGCGCCCTTTTGAGTGACTTTTTTTCACCCAGCTAACCTTACAATACTGTTGTATAATGACTCTTTGATTTTAAAAGGGTAGGACTTGCAAGCGAATTACCATGACCACATGGTCGAAGTGACTTGCAGACCACGAGGTTAAGTGGGACCACAGTTTAAAAGTTGCTCGCTGACAGCATAAAAGGCAGCCATCAATGATATTGATACATTCATGCACAGTTCGAAAGAATGATCCTGTACCCACAATGCAACCATACAATAAATATTGAAATACTTCACACCGGACAACCTTTAGTGAACATGGTGGAGAAGTTCTGGACTTGATTATGGAAAAATGAAATGAACTGTCCCTTGTATTGAATCAACTGTCATCACACACATGGGTGAGGGGGAAAAGCACAAGGATTTATTTATTTGCCTACTGTTACCAATGGCTACATATAGATTAGTTCTTCATGCAGGATTGGAATATTGTTTCTTAAAGAATCAGTGGTTAGCCATGGAGTTAACAGAAATTTGCGGATTGAAACTTTTGGCTTAAATTTGCCCATAGCACAGTCTTGTTTTCATAGAAGACCACAGCTACGCTTCCCTGTGACTGATTCTAAGTACCACCAGCAGACAGAGATGACCAGGATCACAACATTAACCGCTGATGTGAGCTAGAAAGATTTATGAACCGTGATGAACGTGAAAACAAGTGTACAAGTGCCAAAGAACATCCATCAGTTTCCCATTTACAGGACTTTACTTATGTTTGTCTGCGCATCTGATGCTTAAATGTCAGAAAAAAACTTTCTTTGATAGACTGGATCAACAAATGTTTTGTGGTTTTCTGACTAATGTCTTGATATGCATGTATATATATATATATATATATATATATATATATATATATATATATATATATATATATATATATATATATATATATCTGAAAGCTCTGATCATCAGTGGCTGTAGTCTCTGGCACAGTCAGGGAAGTAACCAATTCAGACACGTGGGAGTTTGTCTTCCATTGCGTTATATATGCTGACCCTTATCGCATCTTATTAAGGCACTGGAGAAGCAGAAAAAAGTCTCTCAACTGCATTTCCTTGCCATTGGTTTGAGCCAAGGAGATGGTGATACTTACCTTAGTGTCAAGCTGGGTGAGGTTGACCCGATGTATCAACCCCACACCCACAGTATAAACTTAGAGCAGCAGTGTTGATGTGGCTTGCTTCAGACTGATCGCATGAAGAATGCCCTGGCGAGTAAACCTGACAAAGCCCTGATTCTTTTATGGCCAGGATGGCTCCTTGGGCAGGGCTGTCCCATGCAACCAAACCCATAGCTCCCTTATCTCTGCCAAGCATGATGGGTATTTTCTTTGCTTGCCAGGCCACGGGAGCGCTCAAGGTAGAAGAGTAAGCAGCAGTGACTGGCTGGTCAACATATTGTTTGCTAGTGTCCGTGGCTGCTACGGGCAGGGCCAGGCTGCCAACTGTGTAATGCAAACACTTGACCTTGGCCACCTCTCTGGCTTGCACTGCCATTCCAAAGAAGAGGGTCCCGAAGATCTTCTGAAAAGCAGCAGTGTGTTGGATGTACTGGGCATCAACCCAGACCCAAAGGACAGCTTCAGACTACTGGAAAGGATTTGGGAGTCTGACACATGATTTCGGTGATGAATTCAAATGACAAAAACCTCCTATTCATGTAGTCTTTTGTCAAGGGTTCATTCTGTGATGCAGAATGGAGGCTGTCAACCCAGGCACCATTGCGACAAACAATAGATGCTCTGTCCGACCCCAATGGCACCACTGTCAGATAGCCAGTTTTTCAAACTTTCATGCCAATCATGGAGATGATGTAAGGGACTGGACTGGTTCCTGTCAAATTTGATGGGATCTTACCTATGGGGATGCCAAGAGCTCCCTTGGTTTTGCAATCAAGGTCCCCATCAAGCTCACCGTAAGCCCAATTGAGCTTTGGCACAATGGCCACCACAACTTTGGTTTTCTTTGTGTAGTCCCTAAGATCAACATCCCCTGGCTTAGGGCTGCTACCAAATACACTGACACTCACAATGGATATGCGGTCTTTAGAAGATGGGGGGGGGGGGAGGGCTTTAACTAGGCATCATGCTCATGGCAGAGCAAGAGCATCAGCTCTCTAAACAACTCTGGGCCAACCCGCCTGTGGAACTCAAAACATAGATGCCAGAAGATGGGGAGATACAGGTGATGCTGGATTTATTTATGTTGTAGAGGAGTGGTATTGCACCCAGCCCCCAGCATCTAATATCTCACAAGCTGGTTTGCTAGTGGCAGCCCAAAACTGTCAAACTACTGTATAGCCAAAGGGCTACAATGCAAGGCCATCCAGTGGGTGCGGGGATCGTTACACATGGCAAGATTGAAAATGGAGTGCTCCCCTGATTAAGGGCCATAAGCAGGAAGGGCATTCCACATAAACAACCCCCTCCAGCTGGCTATCTGGAGGTTGTGGGTCTCATGCTCAATGTCAAGGTTGCTCAGAAGTGAGAAAAAACATTGCTTTTTACTGCCAAGCCTCAGCCACAAGGAAGGCCCAGGTAAAGGTGACAGCCTTGGACTTTGTCAGCAGTACCCTTGATAGTGGTGGCTCCAGCTGTGCCAGCAGCCCTGATAGTGGAGGCTTTGCTTTTGGCCACGGGGGCAGGGCTGACAGCAGCAATAAGCAGGATAAGGAACAGGACAATGCAGTTGCACCTTTGCATGGCATCCACCTGCGACTTGTTCATGCCAATTTTGTCTTTCTTTTCCAAGGTGTGACCCTTGGCAAGATGGCTGTTTTGGGTGGCAGGAAGCATCAGTGGGATGTTGGAGCTCAAGTTGACTTGCTCAGCTGAAAGCCTAAGCCCGACAGCATATTTGACACTGACAGCAGTGCAGAAGGCTCGTGATCTGGCGGTCAGTGAGGCGAACTCTGTGTGTTACTTGGGGCATCTTGGTCTCTGTGGGTATGAGACAGGGAGTTTTGTGTCTAATTGGTCCCAGGGGAGGGGTAAGCTCTTTGATACTATTGCTGCACCCATCCGATTCCTGCTCTTCGGTAAAGTGGATCAGGGTGAACAGGGAACTGAAATCCATGGGAAAAACCAAGCACCTGCTGTCCACAACTTGATTGCATTCCATAAAGTTCAGAAGCCAGTGGAAAATACGGGAGAAGGAACCCGTGTCAAAGCAGAGTTCCCCAGAATTCTGCAGGCAAAGCTGGGTTCTGTGGGTTAGGCTCATGTCGTGGATATCCAGGTTGTCAAATACCAGGCCATCTCAATGGCAGCTGCTCTTCTGGAATGTGATGAAGACGTGCTGCTGGCACT
Source organism: Hermodice carunculata (assembly GCA_964020975.1). Classification (NCBI taxonomy): domain Eukaryota; kingdom Metazoa; phylum Annelida; class Polychaeta; order Eunicida; family Amphinomidae; genus Hermodice; species Hermodice carunculata. The sequence continues at coordinate 7,484,381 of OZ026626.1, read as the reverse complement.
CTCTGGCAGAAATAGCTCTGATTATTCAGTTCTCTGTGCTGGCTGTTTCTTAGGCCAGGGCGTCAATCGGGCGGGCTTGCCAGTATGAGGGATTGCTGTTGTAGGCCGACATCCACTCCTAAGCTGTGGCAGCCCTCTCTGCACTCAGGGCAACCCTAGGCATCTAGAGCAATAGCTTGCTCAAAGTAACCTTGCTGACATCGATGCCAAGTTTTCTGTGGACTACCTGGTAATCAGTCATCTGGTGATGGCAAAACAGCTGCCAGCAGACTCTGTATATGACCTTGCAGAAGGCACTTGATATCCAGCTCCTGCCCCTGTAGGTTCTTGTTGTCCGACTGCTCATGCAGAGCTTGTCAACCTGCCCCTGTAGGTTCTTGTTGTCCGACTGCTCATGCAGAGCTTGTCAACTTTTGATGCAATGGTGTATGGGCTTGCATTGGTCCTCTCTTATTCCATCAGTACAGAAGATTGACTAAGGTGTGATACAGGACGGTAAGGGTCTCTCAATCCGTGGCTAGAGCAATCCCCCTGCGGCTGGCTGAAGAAATCTAGCAGCGCAAAACCCTTTGCAGTTTCTCACATAAATGTGCAAAACTCTGGGAGTGATAGGTTGTGGGCACTCCCCCCCCCCCCCCCCGAGTCATTCAATGGTGCCTACATAATCAGTGAGAAGGGAGACAATATTTCACTTCCAGTGTATTAATTGCGGGAGATCAAAGTACTCATAGGTCCAGGTGAGGACACTGATGCCATGCTTCTACCCCTTTATGGTGAGGTTGATTGCATCCTGCATGATGCAGTCATCAAAAATGACCCAGCTGCCTTCCAGGAGCTCCTCAAGAGGCAGTAGGCCAGTGGTGTTGGTGACAACAATTCGATGGGGTCTTCTACCATAGTGAGCTCTTTGTCTGAGGGTTTTACCCCTCTGCCTTGGCTTATTAGCCTCAATGAGGCTCTCCACAAGGCTTATGGTGAGGCAGTGGGGCACATCGTAGATCGGGTGCTTGTTGCTGGCCAAGGATTCCACAAGGTATAACTTAGTCCAACAGAGCCCTTGGGATCTAAGGACAACGTTTCAAGGCACTGTCATATTTCTGCAGCCCGAAGAGCCACTGAGGATGCCCTGCCCCAGGTCTGGGACAAGCAAATGTTTGTGTCTCTTTGGCCATAAAGGGGTGGGGTGGGGGGGGGGTAAAGTGAAGAATTTTGCAGTCCATAGCTGTGCTTATTAGAGGCCAGGGCTGTCTGCCTTTAATACACACAGTGCACGCATGTGGGCTGGTGGCTGCATTGTCTAGGCAGGCTGCCAGCTGCTTAACAGTAATCTCATCCATGACACTAACGAGATCCAGCGCCAGACCTTCAGCGAGTGTCTTGGCAGAATCACTACAAAAGACGGTGGGAAGTCAAATAAAGCCTTTGGCAGAGGGCATGGCCAAAAGCCCTGGTTATCGACATGCCGACAGAGCTCCAACATTGTTTTTTGTGGCAGCATCAAATGCCAGCCTGGTATATGCACCGTCAATATGTATCTACCTCAAGAGCTATGCTTTTCCCTCTTGGACATCAGTGGACATATTTGGTGGGACAACATCCCCGGGCCTATTTGACAGATTCACAACATCCCTCACTTGATGCTCGAACTGTTCTGATAAATGGACACAGCCAACATCAGTTTTGCTCAGATGGTGCTCAAGCATGACACGTCAGTCTTTGCCTGTTGACTGAGCAGCTGCCCATCCACTTGTGCAGTGCGTGTTAGAGACTTCTCTTGTGCTGAGAATACTTAGACAAGCTCTAGGGACATTAAACTGGCTTCTGTTTATTACAGTCCTCGAGGCTTCTGGCATGGCAAAGCCCCATTTGAACAAGCGCTTGGCAGCCATAAAAGCCCCCCCCCCCCCCCCCAGGATGTTGCGAAGTGGTGGCTTGAAGGGCAGGCAGTATTTCAAATCTATTTGCCGGCTCCACTTTGACGTACGTGGCCCTAATGAGATCCGCCTGGCTGACTTGCTCTTTCAGCATCTGGTTTTCTAGGAAGAATTCAGAGAACAGTGTTTTCCTGAGTCTATGCTTTTGCTGATAGTAATATTTCCTAGGCCTTGGCAACATTTTTCAAAAAATTTTTCTAAAGGATACTTCTGGACAGGTAAGAAAAAAGTTCACACTGCACATTATTCTTGATAAAACTACTGTGGCTTTTCTGCTATTTGTTGTATTGGAAAGGGAAACATCACTTCAGTGTAAGTTCTTTTTACCTGTGGGAATTGATTTGCGACTACTTTCCACTGAAGTAATGTGTTTCTTGATACGACTACTGTGGCTTGTTTGCTATTTGTTGTAGTCAATAGTGAGTTATATTTACCTGTGGAAATTGGTTTGTGACATCTTTCCACTTGGAAAATGTGTTTTTTTTTTGCTTATCAATTGACATCATGTCTCTTATTCCAATAAATTGGGCCTCATTGGATGAGCTCACTAAAATTCAAGGAGTTGGTCATGCAAGGGCCAATCAAATTTTGAGCAAGAGGCAGGAATTGGGAAAGTTTGACTCTCAGATGCTGATGACATTCTTTGATACAGCTTTATATGATATCATTATTGCCCTGGTGCTGGCTGATAAAATCAATTTTTCTGAGTCATCTTCAGAAGCTGTGAATGATAATGATTTGTAATGCAGATTCAAGAGTATGCTTGATAAAATGTCAGACAGATTATACACTTTATGAATACACGTATGCAGCCTAACAGAACACAAATGGAAAGATTAAAGTCAAGCTTGGATGGTTTGGATCAAGGATTGACATTGGTCGAATCGGTGACACACATTTCAGGTGATGGTGCCATGGGTCAAGTTTTTAATGCATCACTATTGCCATCAAGGGTTACAGACCCTCAATTGGCCCCTATTTTAAGTACTGTGGAGTATCGCCCTTCTCAGGATAGTATTTACCGACCAAGTATGCCATCACAGAATCCAACCAGGAAGCAGCCTAGTACCAGGGACAGGGTTGGGTGGCACACTATAATCAGCAGGTTAACTGAAAAAAAAAAAAATAGAGATGTAACAGGATAGACAAGAAGCTGGATGTTGCCCCCCCCCCCCCCCCCCCCCCGGCCCTACATTTGGTGGTTAAGTGGACTGGAGGCCTTTCGTCACTTTTTCTGAGAGGACAGCAAGGAGATATGCCTGGAATGATGATGTAAAGTTGGAAAGGCTGGTGGAGTCTTGAAGGCATAGGGCTTTGTTGTAATGTAGCAGTCTCTGTTAAAGTGACATTGAGAATTATACTCGCTAGGTGGCAAAAATGAGTAGTAGGTTTAGTTGTAGGGATGCTCCTACTATTATTTGTAGAAGGCTGTATAATTTGAGGCAGCTGGAGGATGGGGCTCCAGAAGAACTAGCTGAAAGGTGCAAACAGTTGCAAAATGATGACTAGTTTCTTGACTCAAGTGGGTTAGATTGTTTCTTGAAGGCAACTGTGAACAAGGGAGCTGCATGTCAGGTTCCTAATCAAAAGGCTGCAGATCTTGAACAAGCCTTGGAGTTGATTAAACTGGCAATTGACAGTCAGGAAATCATTTATGGTGTTGCTAAGCCAAAGGTCAGGCAGATGGTGTACTGCGAGGAGTTAAGCATCAGGAATTTGTCACAGACAGTTACTTAGCCCACAGTTTCCTGGGTAGATCAGGTGGTAGATCATACTAACAAGTTGAACCAGCTGCTGAGAGAGAACCAGGATGTGCTGACAGAAATTTTGGAGGCTCTTGTAACTCTGGTAAAGTGCAGGTTGTCGGGAACTAGGTCACATGGTTTGTGATTGTGGCAAAACATCTTTGGGTTTGTCACCAATCAGGGACAGATATACCTCCAGATCTCCCCCAGCTGTGCTTTATTCTTATGATTTGGATGCTGTGGAAGATTCAGCTGCTCAGGTTTTGGTCATTGCTGAGGATTTGTATATCAGGCTTGCCTGTAAACTGAATGTGCTGGACCATGTAAGACTCCAAGGAGTAGCAAAGGTGGAAACCATGTATACCAGGATTGTTTAGGTTTACTGATGGTATAGGAGGTCAGTTTATTAAACTGAACATGTATATAGCACCTATTTCCGATGCACTTATTCATGGGCTCAATTGTCTTGTGAAGCACAAGTGTCAAATTGATTTTGACCAGTACACAGTGTTAATTGGTGAGTGCTTGTTGGTTGCTAAGATGAAAAGGACACTTTCAAGGTTTCATGTGGTCTTACATAAAACACAGTGATTCCTTCAACTACAGTTCACTTTGCCAAGTGTTCATCAGATTTGGAGTTTGGACAGAGAAAGGCATTACCCCTACAGGGTATGATCAGGTGCTACTCATTCCATCAATGTCAATACAAGGCGGTGAAGAACTTCTGTGCTCTGTCATGAACCCAACGGATAAGTTTTTGTATCTAAAGGCAGGTCACTTTGCAGCCACAGCTGCACTCCCTGACTCTGTAATCTCTGTATTTTCTGACAATGCAGAGTTAGATCTTGGTAATTGTGTGTCTGTGGGGTCAAGTGAACCGTGTCTTCTAGAGGTCAAGCTCCCAAGTCATCAGCCCAAGGAAATTCCAGGCCATCTGGAAGATTTGCTATATAGGTAAAGTTCCTTTGTAGATGAAGGGGATGTCCCACAGTTGCAAAATCTTGTGGTAGAGTATGCTGAGATCTTTTCCAAGAGTGATTTTGATTTAAAATGGTTCGGCACCATCAAGGATGGGAAAACCCAAAGTGTTAAACAAATCAAGCAGTGGTTAAGGTGAACTACCTTGGCTTTCAAGAATAAGAGGAGGAGCACTTACAGAACCTATGGAACCTGGTCTGATCACTTCTTCATCATCATCCAAATTGGCAGCTGCTCCAGTTTTTGTAGGAAAAAAAAAGATGCAGTGTTCATCACTCTTTAGATTCTTCGGATCTCAACAGTGTAACTGTCAGTCAAGGACACCCACCCCTTTCCTCTGATTGAGGAATGTTTAAACATGTTAAGTGGCAATGATTAATTTTCAGTTTTATATCTGGCTAGCGGTTATTATCAGATCGACATTGAGGATGGCAATTGAGTGAAAATGGCCTTTGTTGTGAGGTACGGGTTGTTTTAGCATCGTTGCAAGGCTTTTGGGGTAACAAATGCCCCATTGACCATTAAATGAGCCATGCATCTGGTGCTTAAAGGCAAAGTGTGGCTTACAGTTTTAGCTCATTTTGATTACCTGGTTGTCCAGGGATGAAATGCTAGGATCATCTAAAAAATCTGTGAAGTCTTTGAACGGATTTTCCAGCATAATCTCAAGCTTAAACTGTAAAAGGTGCCAGCTGTTCCAGAAGGATATCAAGTTCCTAAGGAAAGTGGTCATGGGCAACAGTATTTCTGTTGATCCGGATAAAACCAAGGTTGTAATAGACTGGCCAGCTCTGAAGAACATTAAGGATGGGGAGTCTTTCCTAGGATTTGTGAATACCATGGGGATCATCTTGCCCATTTTACAAAAGTCTCCAGGCCTCTGTACCAACTGACGGAACTTAAGCCAACCTTTACCTGGGATCAAGAACATCAAGTGACATTTGAAACACTAAAAGGGATATTAACATGTGCTCCAGTTGCGGGTGCAGGGTGGGGAAGAGAAGACCTTGTGCTATGGAAAGTTCATGTTGGCTCCACCACAAAGGTGTCATTGCATCACCCATAAGTCTACCAGGTCTACTTCCTACTTTGTTTGGCACCAGCTTCAGCTTGCTGGCAGTGCAGAAAACAGGATGCCTAGCCTTATAAGGTTGCGTATGGGCATGTGGCATGTCATCTAAGTCCAATACCGTTCTTTAGTGATGAGGTGTTGGATTTATGGGTATGTCTGATGAATGGTATGCTACATTTCCTGGCTGGGGAATTTGGGATATCTTTTCAAGGCCTCATATGTTTAGTTGCGGAAAGGAAATGTGTCCCAGCATGAGATGCCCAGGTCACAGATCTGGAGAAGAGTCTGTGGAGCTATTATCAGGAGGCAGCTGAGTATCCGGTGGGTTCACACTCTACTGTATCTCCATCCAGAGATGCAGGAGGTCTGTTTCATTGGAGAGTGTTAAGTGCCTCGTTGATACAGTTACCTCCTGATAGAAGGGAAGTTTTAACGGAGCTGGAAAGTGAAGTGGGGGAAGTTGTTTGGCACTCGGCGACAGCATATGGAGTTGTAGATTCACATTTTAACCCAGCTGAGTCACTGCTTAATGAGAAGGAGCATACTTTACAATCCACAAGCAATATTGGTACTGCAATCCCTGCAGTATTACAGAATCATCCAGTGGCTACAAAACAGTCTGTGAAGTAGCCTGTTTCCAACTATTGCTATCTGTGGAAGTGGCCCTCTAGACAGAGTTATGGCAAATTCAGAAGGATGTCAGGATCAAGGCAACCTAAGGGGTGCATCTCAGATTTGCTGGAAGGCTCAGTAGGAGAAAGTATATTCCTTATCTCAAGGATCTTATCACACAGGAGGGAGTAGTTGCTGTAGGATAGATAGGGGTGAAATCATCACTGGGAGCGAGTCAGGAGAGCACATACTGCCAGGAGAGGGTGCTGGAAGCGGTTCTTTCATTGGCAAGCAAAACATGGCTACCTGAAGTGCTTCACTGCAGAGGGGAAGGAGTTCATCAGGAGGCATTGCAGATCCTGAGTCATTATCTGCTAATGTTGCATCAGATCCATTGGCACTGTTTTATGGGATCAAGGAAAGATACGGAGAGCTAGATTGGATCCTCATCAAGTGGCATGTATTGAGATATGGGTCATGGGAATATGATATGCATGATTAACTTCCAGGTTCAGTATCTGGTAAATCAGTGGTAAATCTTAATAGTGTACATGGCAAGTGTTTTAGACCCAGGGAGAATGTGGTAATCGAGCATGATATTATGTTGACCTGTTGACCTCATAAATGATAATGAGCTTCAATATGACCCATAGTCGGGACACTGAGTGAGAGGGCCGGTGCTGATGATACTAGGCTTTGCAGCGAGATAGGATGCATTGTAGCACTTGAAAGTCTTGAGGAGGCCCTGAAGGGCCACCCAAGACCAAGGGTAGGATGATCAGAAGCGTGTGGTTTCTTTTAACCTGTCATGAAGTGCTCTAGCTCTATGTGCATGTACCATGTCAGATGGGTATAACATCATCACCCTTTCTTCTAAATAAACATGTGGACTGCATGGATTGCTCAAAGAGGAGTTTTGAGGCATTCAGTGCAAGAACCTTTTCACTAACGTCAAGCAGCATTGAAGGTCAGCCATGATGTGGATGTGCAAATGTCTCACCCAGACCTTGGCTCTTCATAAAGCCTTCTGAGTGATGTCGGCCCTGCAAGGCACACACAGGTTGGTTTCAGACTGCATCCAAACAGAACAGCAGTGGCAGGTCTGAGGCGGGGCAGATGCCTTTCTCACCTCAGCCCTTTGCACCTTGCAGTCCTTGTATAGACATGATCTCCTGCAAAGTTCCATACAGCCCACCAATAACTGCTGACAAGTATGCTTACCCTTCATGTGCGCAGGGTGCTTACCTTAAGAAAACCAAAGGCATGCATTTCATTTCTCTAACAGGCTGTTTGGTTGGGGGTAGCTAATGGGCTTTCTCTGCTGGCGCCGGCCCAAGGGGTTGGGCAGGCCCTACTGCCTGGTTTTTACTGGGGGCTAGTCTCAGGTGAGGGGGGCCAAGAGCGGGCTGGGGGCTGTGGCGGGGGAATGCATAGGCTGGTTCTCTAGGGGCAGGCCAGGGAGGGGGCTTGGGGTGCATGGGGGTGCGGGCTGGGTCTAGAGGGACAGGCTGGGAGAGGGAATGTGCTACCTGTCCCAACTGGCCTGGAAGAGTCCACCTGTCCCCTCCCTTCCAGAGCATATATTTAGGTAGCAATGGTGTGGAATTAAAATTATCATCGGGAAACTTAACACGAGGTAGCCTACAAACAGTGGAGTGACAAAAACATAAATCAGTGATGCCACAGTTCGATCCTCCTCCTGTTTATCGAAGTTAAACGCAGAAACAATAAAACCTATCACACTTTAGTTAGGAAATGGCGATTACTTACTTGCAAACAAAGGATTGCAAATCAAAATAAATATCCAGGGTCACAAGTTCAAAAAGGCAGCAGTGGTTGGTGAAAACATGATACGCATAGATCTTTCTGTGGGCACAGACACGCTGTCCAGTTTGAAAGGCATCATAGAACAAAATAGATTCAAAATCAAAGCAAGCAAGATACATTTGAAGCCTACAAGAACGATTATCACACCACCAGGTCAAACAAGTTGTGTCAGCTTTTTAGCAAAGTTCTGTGACTCATAAGGTATTCAAAAATTGTATTGAGTGTGAACGTGTAATTTTCAAGAATGTTTACATGTTCTGACATAGCTAAGCAATCCCAGTATTTAATGTACTACATCCCGTTTCGCCCAAGGACGTGGTAAGCTTTGGTTGTGAGGTGGATAAACATGTATCTGAGGCTAAATTTAAAACTGATATTTGAACTGCAAATGAAGGGTGGCATCCAAATCTAGAAAAGATACCCCCTTACTGAATATTACTGATGAGCAAGTGGTAGAAAAACACATTGATTTGGAAAGCAGTGTTTTAAATGACAGGGAAAAATGAAGTGTGTGAGCTTATCAAACGTAACAGGTGTCTATTTAGCCTTTATGGAGAACTAGAAAAGTGCCCCAAAGTTGAAGTTGAATTTGAGTTAAAGGATCCAACATCATTTTTTTTTCTTGTTTGAAAGACCATACAGAGTTCAAGAAGCAGGGAAAAGGGTCATAACTTCTGAATTGGACAAGCTGGTTACTGTAGGGATTTCAGGTGTAGGACATAAACAATATACATATCTGGTCATGCCAATTCAAAAAGGATAAGAGGGGCAAATGTGTATTCACAGAATTCTGACACCCCTCAACTGCAAACTAAAGTCAATAATTCACCAATTCCAACTGCAAACTAAAGTGAATAATTCACCAATTCTCTTTATTGTCAGAGGCAATCGCATGAATAGGGCATTCTAATTGTACACTGTTAAGTGTTATATACGTCAAAAGTCCCTTTCACTCCCTATATCTTTCAAAGAGGGTACAACAATACACATGGATTGCAATATTTAATGGAAAGAAATATTACTATTAAAACAGATGTCTTAAGGACTTTTTTGTGTCTCCTGAGGCATGAGAATCGAAACAAAAAACAACCAAAAAACCCTGAAATAATCAGCATAACCCAAGATTCCTGAGAATTTTGCATCATCATGATAACATCATAACATTTATAACTTTCAGCAGAGTTCAGGCCTTCCACAAAAAAAAAAAAAAAAAAAAAAATCACACAACCTTCTTCACAGCCTCTCACAAACACGGCTTGAATATCTGTCCTCGTAAATGGAAGTTATTTCGTGAGATGGTAATCTGCATGGGGCACCAAATATCCATGAACCACAAAGGGCAAAAATTGGTACAGGCTTTGAATGACCAGCATGCAGCAATCAGGAAAATTCCTATTCCTTAATCACCCTGAGAAGTAAACAGGTTTAGTGGTGCAGTGAATTACCAGTTTATGTTTCCCGCAAGAAATGTTGACGCTTTGACACAGATTGACAAGGGAAGGCAGAAAAAGTTTGTTTGGTGTGAAGAATGCTTTTCACAAAATTAAAAGAGCAATTGACGGAGCCTCCCTATTTAGTCGCATCTAAAGAAATGGGTAAACTGTTCATTTACAGTGATGCTAGTTGCCTAGCAACAGGACGTTATGTTACAGAAACGTATGCCGATGGTACTAAACACATGATTGGATATCATAGTAAAAGTTTACCGGAAGCATGTAAACGGTATCCGCACGTAAACTTGAATTATTTGGCTTGTTAATTGACATAAAACCCTCCAAGCACACACTGGGGTCATGTGACTTCTATGCAAGTGTTGACCACTCCGCATTAGTAGAAATTATGAAATCTAAACGAGACCCTTGTTCCACGCACTTATAGAAGTTGCTTGAGAAGCTTTCTGGGTATTCTTTCACACTTTCGGACCGTCCTGCGGGTTCTGGTGACCTACAACTGGCAGATTTTCTCAGCCGAGCCCCACAGGACAGTGACCATACAGAGAGGGATAAAATTTTGCCCATCGATATGAGTGTGGCCGGCACCAAATTTTTAGACGAAGAAAAGTAATACGTTGACGAGTTAGCCAATCCCATCGTCACTACAGGCTATGCACAGAAACTGGATATTTAAGTCCTGCCAATTAACAAAAAAGTACAGGAGGAAAGATAAAACAGACATTGAGAGGTAACGCAGGCCCAATGGATCTACCCCAAACACTAATTTGAGATCCAAACCTGGGAAAATCCATAAAACCCCGCCATTCAATGTAAAAAGTGACACATCATGCAGTGCTGCTAAATACCTTCTGTCACAATATGATACACCCCACGGACAGTCACCAGTCACCACAGGAAAGAGAAAATGAATTTGTACCAATCAACCATACTTGAAAGCAGATTCTAGACACGTGTCCAGCTGGTCTAGGGACCCATGGTTAGTTGATAAATCAAGAGAAGAATAAAATAATTACAAAGACTTTCCAGCAGAGTTAAATACACAGCCCAAACCGCTGACGGACAAAATAGATGAAATGGTAACTCGCCATATTCTCAAGCAGTATGAGGTAGAGAAGTCTATCATGTTCAGGTCTGAGCAATTTATTCTTTGTAACTTCGTGCTTTTCAGGTTGTTTTTCCATGACAACGAAGACCGTTTCAGCTTACAGTTAGCGATATCTGAAGAAATGGTGGAGACTATTTTCTCCAGGTATCATGATGGACCTAAGGTGTTGTGAGAATTTGTGTAACAATGCGCAAAGATGTTTATATGCCCAATATATTCTAGCGTATAAACAACTATGCAGGCATGTAGTAGATGCCAGTAGATTTGCGCCAAAACAGATAAACTGCGTCCATATCACGATCGAATAGGAAATATCTGGGTTAAATTTAAATTTATCTAAAGATGGTGCTACTTGTCCTGTTCAAAGTTCACTGCCGACATATTGTGGTCACTTTCCATAATCCCCACCTTCTGGAATATTGCAGGTATAAATTAAACACCCTATATGATGTCAAATACACCTTTAACTTCCATTTTATCACACTAGGGTGTAATTCCAGGATCATTATATATGTACTTTAGGTAGATTAGATTATCAATTCAAAATTATTCCTCGTATGAAGGGTGAAACTGTCAGGACTTTTAGTTTCACTGTAATGTAATACGCTTTGCTGATCCACTTTTACACCTGATCTCAAATGGCATGGGTTGGTAGGTGTCACAAATATGCACCATGGGAATGCAAAGGCTGAATGTTAAGAAATTAAACCAATCCGGGTCACCCTTATTCCAGACACTTATTGACCCTTTGACAGGATTAGTTTGGATTTTGAGTCCAAGCCTACCAGTGCATCTGGTTTTCGACACATAATGGTCGCCTGTTGCAAGATTACTAGGTATGTGGTATGTGTACCATTGAAAAGAATACATGCCGAAACAGTGTGCAAAGGGCTTATTCAGAAAATAATAACGGCTTTTGGTCTGCTCTCCTGCATATATATGGATGCAGCAAGCCCACTCTCAGGAAAGCTACATACTGTGTTAAGCAAAGCACTGAATATCGAGCAGACACTTATCAGTGTCAAAAGTCATGGCTCTTTGCACGGAGAGAGAAAAATCGGCACCATTGCAAGCCTATTAAAGTTAAATCTGACCCGGACGGAAACAGATTTAGTCAGGTTCATAAGCACCGTTACATATGCATACAATACATATGCATCGCCTTACTAAGCAATTTTTCGCTGCATAGTCTTATCGTTATGAGAGAACCACGTGATTTAGCAGATGTGGATTTCATCCCTGTCAAAGGCCTTTCAAATTCATATCAAGAATATGTGGAAAATCTGAAACCAAGATTTGTTCACATGTTGTACATTATGTTGGAGCAACAATGAATTAAACAAGAACACCAAGGTGCCTATATGTCAAACCGTCTTAGCAAAAATTCCATATATGCGCAGTGACAGCTGGCGCACTTATATAAGCCAGCTATATACAGCTTAACACCTAATCTGATGAAAATAGAGTCTGAATGGATAGGATCTCTGGTAGTTGAGCAAATACTCTACCGAACGTACTATATATACCAGCCACACTTGACGGAAGACTACTCCATGTTGTATTCAATTAAAATCGCCTTAAACCGTGCTTTTCACACACGTCGGGAGAGAAGCAGAACATAACACACCTTAACAAATTGAAGAAAGCACAATGGGAAATGAAGTGATAGAGAATGCAACTAAGAATGACAAGTCGAGAAGATTTGCAGACAAAAATGGCCAATCACTTCCTCCCGTGACGCCACATCAGGTCACAATGCTGAGGGGAACAGAACCTATTGATTTAGAACAAAACGTTCTCAATGTTTGAAAACAACGGTTAAAATGCCCCGACTCAACTCAGTGAAACAGAACAAAAAAAAAATGTTTGAATTTGGTTTAAAAGTTCTAAAATATTAAGGCTTATTCCAACTTTGCAAGGCACGTTCTCCTTTTGACGACTTAGCAGTCTTGGTTTCCACGCCTAAATCAAGGCGCAAATGCGAGTATAGGGATTGGTGGAAAGTGATCAGGAGTCCCGATACTTAGCCTATAATTGAAAGTATATTTGTACAAGAAAAACTGAAATACACTACGGAAATTATATGAAAAACGATACATGGGTGTGTAAGTGCAATCTACTTTAATATCCATGCTAAGTTAACGGTGTGAGGTGAAGAAGATGTGAAGTATAGGAATGATGAAGGAGTCATGTTTAAGATAAGCCAGTCGAAATAAGTTTGCATTCTCTTATTAGGTTAGCAATATTGTAGGTAAACCATATGTTGTCGCCAAAGTAGTATCTTAGGAGATTAACATACACATATATACAGGTATGCAATAAATAAGCCAAAAATATAGTGTTGTCCCCACAAAAAGGAGACTACAAATGTATGCGTCCATTGCATCGCATGACAATGCTTATGAAACGTTAAGTTGAAGGTGACATTTTGCTTTTATGCAACAATCTACATTTATCTGAAACTGCTCGTTTTTGGTATTATGCACGGGTTGTCTACAAAGATTATGTCTTGTTCTTCTTTTTCAAAAATGATAACTCCGAAAAGCCTTATAGATAACGTGTACGGTCAATGACTAGAAGGGCAAAACTCTGAATGTGCTGTGCGAGTAAGAAAATTTCTGTTCATGTTAATGATGACAAATCACAGCTCTTTTGGGGAGAAAACATTACGATTTCCTGGACTCACTCGTTTTCAAATATATTGTAAAATCCTGAGAGATAACTTTGTGATTTAAGGTTGTTATGATGTGAAGGTTCTTGAAATTACCCCAACTTGATACAGACGACATGTACACAAAGTATTTGCATTTCAGTGCATGAACTGCACCAGATACAAATAAAATAAGGTCACTTGTTAAGCATAACATTTAACATTCGTGTAAACTCCAGAGTATTTGTCAATTGATATCACCTTCAGAGAATAGTACCAAACATTCTACCAATATTTCTAAAATGCAACTTAGAAATAAGTGAACATTGCTTAGGTTATGTAATTGAACAACCACGACTCATTAGTGTTCCAGTGAAGTCACATGTCATATTATGACTCAGATATAAGGCAAAGAAAAAAAAAAGAGGAGAGAAAATACGCATTGTGTAGCTAGTGTTATTTCTAGTTAAACTTTGCATTGGTGATTTATACTTTAAGTTGTAATTATTATTAACAGTATGATATTATGCTGTTGACTACGCAAATTAACTTCAATGTCAAGATCAGGGCCATTGGTGTAAGCATAGGTGAAACACGCTTTTTATTTCTACTTTGTCGTAACATTCTTTTAAAATAAGCTATTATAGAGTGGTGAGATTGGTACGTGAATGGCTGCTATACTAGGTTTAGGTTTGCACAATATTCTGTACTGTGTGCCGTTAACATTTATAAAACTGATATGTGTTTGCGCTTTTACCCTTGAGCGTAGAATTGTTAAGGCAGAAACGAAAAGTGAAAAAAAAATGCATTCTCAAGGACTCAACATAAAAGGTCAGTATTTTACTACTGTACAAACGTTATAGCAGATCACGGCTCGTCAGAAAAAAACGTATAGAATAGTAGTGAGGAATGTTGAAGCCTATAGTATCTGCAAAGGATCCTGGTAAAAGTTGACAGGAATTTCGGAATAAGGCAAATGCAATTTTGAATACTTAACATGTTATTGTGGAATACACAGAACCGTCAGCATCATATCCTTCCTATAAAACTTACAGAACTCTTCTGCGAAGCACTGTAACCAGCAGAGCTGCAGCCATCAGAAGTGTATAGATATTTTTAAACACACTTGACGGAACACAGAAGCGTACAAAATCAATGTGTCAAAATAATTTTAACCTGGAAGAAGTAAATACTAAATTTAAAAAAGTGAACTTAATATGTAACCTGGAACGGATGGAATTGATAATGACGTTAAACACAAGTGGCTATTATGTAGTAAAATGTTTACTGAATATCTTCAGGAAGATTCTTAAAATGCGGGCAGCACCCAAAAATGGAAAAAAAAAGCCCCAAAATTACCAAATCCTGATACACACACTCACACACACAGACACACACACACACACACACACACACACACACACACACACACAGACAGACAGACAGACACACACACACACACACACACACACACACAAAGGATCCAGGGACCTACTAAAGAACTTTTACGGTATCTCATTACAAAAAGTTTTAAATAATATTTCTTTAAGTATTTAACAAGAGATTGTCATTTTTCATCTTAACATTTTTTCGTTTTATCTTCTTTCTTAATAAATCATAACCTGAAAAATATTTGAAAATTCTAAGAAATATAAACTTCGCCGAACATTCACACGCATCCAACTTAGTAATCGCCACTGCCCGTCAAACAGGGTCATTAACAAAATACGCCAGTGGATCGCCATATTCGTCTAGTTTGCACACATTAAACGGTTGGAAATGGGGCGGATTTTATGTTGATTTGCGATTTATCAAATGACTTATTTAATGATATGAAAAACTCTGTCTTTCAAGTTGTCCAAATCAAAAATCTCCACAAGCACTCCGACAATCTGGAGATACACGTACAATTCAAACTCTTCAGATCAGCAAATGGATAAAGTCTATCGCGTTACCAACCTTGTTCAGAACAGCATGCTACAGTCAAATGCCCATATATTTACATTTCTGTTCTAGTCACTATATATTATATCACATGAACATATTGTTTATGTGATTTTATATCATTATCTATGTGTATGTGTGTAACCTCAAGCCCGTCAGGGCATACAAAAGGTGTATGAAAATTTGAAAAAAATTGAAACTTCAAAAATATGCAAGTCTATAAGATTACAATAATTCATATTTTCAACTTTTTGCCCAAAACTATTTCTCAGACTATGAAAACCCATGGGAAATGTTCCTCGTTGAAAGGCATTGCCGTGCACATCCAGTTTGTAATGTCCGCTGTAATAATTATCAGTTATTGCACAGATCCCAATTGATTACTGTGTAGATCAAAAGGAAAAGCAATGGTAATTCATACTTTTGACATTATCTCCAACGCAGTCAGTTGGATTTCCTTCCTACCGGGCGAAAATATGTTTTGGAAGGGTATCTAATGAGTTGGTGAAAATATTCATGCTGCACAGATTTCTGGATTTATAAATATGTTTTCTCCCTTTAAAAAATCTTCTCTGCTTAAAACTGCTTAAAAAAAACTTACTTTAAAACTGCCGGCAGATACGTCTGGCTACCCCATTTTTTTTTCTTTCTTTCTTTCTTTCTTTCTTTCTTTCTTTCTTTCTTTCTTTCTTTCTTTCTTTCTTTCTTTCTTTCTTTCTTTCTTTCTTTCTTTCTTTCTTTCTTTCTTTCTTTCTTTCTTTCTTTCTTTCTTTCTTTCTTTCTTTCTTTCTTTCTTTCTTTCTTTCTTTATCTGCATTGTACATGTGTACCACCTGGTGCAATCTATTTCCCGATTTTTTAACAAATAGCTAAATTTAGATATTATCAGTAAAAGCATTTCATAAAATTTCATCAAACCCACGCATTTCCTTTTGTAGAATCTTAAATACATACATACATACATATATACACACACATTTATATATATATATATATATATATATATATATATATATATATATATATATATATATATATATAGATAGATATATAGATATATAGATATATACGAAGAAAACATCATCGAGTTATGGTTGCAAGACCATACATAAGTGATAAGACTTTTTGCGAAAATGTGTGAATGATGGCCAAATGATAAATGCCATTTGTTGAAAGAAAGGGTATTCTAAAACGTCACAGCTATTTGTTTTACCAACATCTATTCTGACATTGCCTTTCCCAAATGACCCAACCCTGTACTGTATATCCTTACAAGCACTGACTAATACCAGTTAAGGATCAGACGCATTGCAGTCATGCAGTTAGCATTTCAGATCGTAACTGGGAGATTATTGGGGGGGGGGGGGGGGTTGCAGCCGTAATAGGAATGTATATACCTTATGGCAAGCCAGGACAAAAAAAAATGCTCATAAATAAAACAGACATGAAAATAAGCGAAACAGATACATTTCACATTTAGAATAGAATAATTATATATAAATATATACATAAAAAAGAAAAAGAAAAAAATTCTTCATTTAAAACAGAATGCTCATAAATAAAACAGACATAAAAATAAGCGAAACAGATACACTTCACATTTAAAATAGAATAATAATATATAAATAAGGGAAAAAACAAAATAAAACAAACATTTCTCATTTAAAACAGAATAATAGAAATAAAACAGAAAGAAAAATAAAACAAAACAGACAGCTTTCTCATATAAAACAGAATGATTAGAAATAAAACAGACCAAATTATGAAAACAATAAACCCAGATATTTCTCATTTTAAACAGAACAATTATAGATAAAACAGAGAGAAAAAAAAAACACAAATTTCTTTTTAAAACAGAATAATTGTAAATAAAAGAGACAAAAACACCAAATAGACAGAAATGATAACGAAAACAAGCCATTTTTGAATAAAACAGACAAAAGAAGAGAACAGGCGTCGCTGCTAAATAAAACAGGCTATCAAGTCCAATAAAACAGACTAAAGTGAAAGAATCTGGAGTTACGCAACAAGAGATTCAGTGAGCGCATGCATAGGCAGCGGAACGGTCAAAAAGCAAGAACAGAGCACAAAATCATCGAATACAATTTTTTCCCTTTAAAAAAAAAAATATATATATATATAAAAAAAAAGATCTACCATCCAATTCATCAATGTAATAAACCTGCAAGAAAGCACACTTTAACTGGTTCACAGTTCTATTATTCCCGGGGGGGGGGGGGGGGCAATGGCTTTATATGATAATAAGTGCATAAGGAATGGCTCTAATGTTTGCCCGTACTGGATTTTCATTGTGGTGCTGGGTGTGCATGTGCCTCTGAACGCCCCAGCGCAGTAGCTTCCCATTGACTGCGATAGAAATATATATATTTTTCTTCATAGATTGATTATTCAGGTACATGTATGCTTTTCTGAAGTTTGGCACTAAGATACTTTGTGAGTTTAATTGTTCATACCAAAGACATCATTATCATGCATGTGCATAGAGTGATTAGAAACACACACATAAAACAAAGCGCTTGTATGCAATAAGAGTTGCAACAGCATTAATACCTCTCGCTAGAGACCACCCCTAACGAGGAGCAATATATGCTGATGGGCAGATGACACATTTTGGGAAACAAATTTTTTATCATGTAGAAAACACTATATATGCCTAGACCACACAGAGTTTGACCGAAAAGAGTGAAATTACAATTTAAAGGCTTGGCCAAATCTAATGTGCAGGTCAGCGCAACAAAAATGCCTAAGATCTAAAATGAAATTCACACTGGAAGGAGGTCCTATAGGCTTGGGTCCATTGGTTTACGCTCCCGTTTTATTTAGGTCTTTCTCACATCAAATGGATGCCTGAGTGAAGGCCTAAATGTGTGTTTTAAACTCGTGACCTGGTGGAACAGTAGGATTATTTAGTTTTGATGTATACATGGTATTTTGATAGGCTTCATTGCCTGATGATCGTAATAGGCCCAGTTTGGACGGTTTGGACTTTTTTCGCCTTATTTAGGACTTCTGGGAAATGCCATGAAAACACCAGTTACTGACATTTGCCAAAAATGAACTCATTTTCAATAAAGAATGCGATCTAATGTTTAAGAACATTACAAATAAGCCCACATATACAATTCCTGGTTTATCATCAGTAACCACGTGTTTTTTGTGCCGAACCATTATTTTTAAACATTTTATTTGGAAGTATTTGAAAAACAATCGCTGACAAAGCTTCAATGCCTTGAGCGGTCAGCGACGCTAGCGCAGGTCAAGTCAAGAGAACTATATTACAGCATTATTGTGACATTCTGAATGAATAAATGGTCTTTATGGCAAATGGGGACTTTTGCGGAAAACTTAAATACATTAAATCACTTGGACGGAAGGGTTAAAAAAACCTCCCCCCTGGTCACTTTTTTTTTGTTTTTTGTTGAAAACCACTAATGATTAACCAGGATAGTTTTTATGGGGCCTAAGTGTGGATTTTTATATATTTGGGACCAGAGTGAATACTTCTGTAGACCAAGATTGCTTATTTGGAGTGTCAACATTATAATTAATGTTCTGATGCAAACCTACATAAATTGAAGACCTGATAAAAAACATCATGTACATGCTGTGTAGCCTTATGACACTGCATGAAAGCATTTTTTCATAGATAAATAAATAAGATGAATAAATTAAAAATTATTCTTTAATAAAATGCCTTTCATGAAAGCTGTTTGTAACTGGCAATCTCAAACTGTACATTTAAAGGCAATCCCACCTGCATCCTGTTTCACAACTTTTAATTCAACAGCAACCTTCTGTTTTATTGTATATCTAATGTGGCCAGCAAAAAACCTACCTTACTTTGAAGTTTTCCAATGAAAGTAAATCACCTCGTGCTTCGACTTACAATTTTACACACGGCACCAGCAAGAACCAGTTGGCAACAAGTTCTATTTCTATTTTTACAAACCAGTCTCTCAACTTGGACTCTTAATATACATAAGGACTGGTTATAAGAATTTAATTTGCATATTAGTATTAAAGCCGCCACACCCCTCGAGATTCCCAGAGCTGAGACTTGCATGGTACTGTAACAATCTTCAAGCAGAATGCGTATATTTTCATCAAGCAAAATTGGTTGGAATTGAAATGTATGTCATATACCTGGAAGGTGATATTTATATAACACAACGAGAAGTACAAAAATACAGCACGGTTACAATTGGTGCCGATTGGCAGGATTTTTGCACTGCCAATTCTCCAAAAACTGAACTTTTTCCTGGACTCTATTTCTGGCAAAATTGGAGAAACAGAAGGAACAATGAAGAGAGCCTCTCACACAGCATCTAGCATGAGAAGTGGGTAAGTAGCATGCTTATCATTCAACTCATTTATACTAGATCATTTGCCTATTTTCCATGGAGCTAACTTATATGACTATCTGAACATTAGAGCAACTTTTTTTTTTCTCTCTTAACACTTTGATATATTGTGTGATGTTGCATCACATGTGTATCACTGTTGTGTTGAATACAGCTGGTGTTAGTTTTGAATGTGAATTTTGTAAAGAATTTCAAAGTGCACCCCTGGTGTTTTACACTTGCAAGGACCGGCGTGCTTGTGCTTTTCCTTGTCTGCAAACATACGAAGTCAACAGACTCCTTGACAACTTGTAAAAAAAAAATGTCATTAAGTATGGTTCATAGACATGTTTGATGGAGCAAAATTTTGAAGGACTTCCAAAGTTAACAATGTCAAAATTTCTTATCATAAAGGCTGCTAGTTGTAAATGTGATTTTTGTAATTATTCAATAGAAAAACCAATCACCTTTCTTGTAGTAAAAAACAAAATTGCTTGTTCCTTTTCTTGCAAAGAGGATTTCTCTACAAAGGAACTCTATTCAAAATTTGTTGAAAAGAAAGAATAGAGAAGGATACTTTGAATGGCCTCCCACAGGATCAAACCTAAACTGCACGAATATAAATACAAAATTGAATTTCTAACAGAAGATAACAGAAAGCCAGAAAATCAAGGGCTAGTTGCTAAGAAGTGTGAAGTGTGAATATTGTCATTACCTTTGCCTGGACAAGACCAAATGCAACTGCCAAAACCAAGTTTGGTTTTGCTCCTGATATCAATTGGAAGCATGGTCAGATAATTTAAGAAATTGTGGTGTCCTGAGAATTATCCGTAGTTGAAATACTGTAAGTCATGCCAATTGCCTTCCAAATTGAAGAAACAGACAAGTTATATGAAATCACTAAACCAGTGCCTTGCCACAACTGTAAAAAAGATGTAAAAGACTTTGCCTACTACGTAAAATCTGTGCATGGTTTTGCCTATTGTGGTTAATTTTGCTACTGGTACACAGAGATAGGATTTCTACATTAAAATGGCGCAAGCAGAGCATCAAATGCCACTCCCTAATGACCCACCACAACCACAGCAGCAGCAGCAGGCTGCAGCTGCAATACCAGAACAAAACCCCTTTGTTGCCATTGCACAAGGATTTCAAGAAATCCAATTTGAACTGTGAATAAACTCCTTGGCCTGTCAAATTAAGTCTTTTACAGGAGAAGGTGCACGTAATCTTCGCACCTGGATGAGGGACATGGCAAAAATAGGTCCCACTGTAGGGAGTAATGATGAAAAAAATGAAAGTGTTGGCAATGCAATGCAAACACTTAAAGGTCCTGCAGCTGAATTCTACTCCAGACAACCTAGAAATACACCAAACATCTCATGGGCAGCTGTAATTACTGCCTTAAAAGACAGATTCAGTGACCTGACTGACATACAATATGCACAGCAAAGACTTAAAAGCTTAAGCAAAGTACACAGGAAAGCGTACAAAACTATGCAGAAAGGATCATTGATGTGGCTGAAGAGGCCTTTAACACCATAGACCTCAGTGATCCTTTGATTCACCACAGGTGAAAGACATTTTTCTTGATGGCATACGTGATGATACTTTGGCACGCAAAATTATAAGGTAACAACCCATAACATGAGAAGGGGCATTGAATATTGCTGTCCAGGAGCAATTAACAACTCACACCTTTGAGTGGCTTAGAAGGGAGGAACCTATGGAGATAGGCCAGACAACAGGAACCTCATCATCAGCAAATGAAATTGTTGATTTGAAGTTAATGCTTACAGAAGTTTTGACATTAAACAGATCAAAAATATAACTGAAAACTAAACCAAAGCCCCTCCCACCTAAAAGGGAAAACATTTACAATGAATACCAGATGGGAAACCAGTCTGTGGGCACTGTGAGAAAGTTGGACATGCATATAAGAAATGCAGGAAAAGACAAAGGGAATTTGAACAAAGGGCAAACAGAAACAGTGTACAGCAACAGGGAAACCGCTAAACCCTGGCATAGATTCAAAAGAATGGGGGATGACTGTGCCAGGTGTATTATCATCAGAAAGTGAACCTATTCAAACCCCCATAGTCAAATTAAAATTAGATAGGCAGGAACTTTGGGCAATATTACACACAGGTGCCAATATTTCCATTATGTCAGAAGAATGTTTCAATGCACTTCCAAAGAAATGCAAAGGAACATTAGGGCCTAAGAGACTATCACATATCTCAAGTGTAACTGGACACAAATTGGTTTCTTTGGGCTCTGCACAAATTGATTTTGAAATTAACCAGTTGAAATTTTCGGTCCCCTTTGAAATAGTGAATGGCATCACCAGGCAAATTTTGCTTGGGAGTGACTTTTTGGCCACAAACAAGGCAACTTTGGATTACGAAAACAGAACTATTAGAATTGGAAACAAAATTACACTTTTACAATGCAAATCAGACATCAAACAAAGTTGTTACTTGGTGCAATTTGTAGACAGAATTTGTGTACCACCAGAATTGCTGGTTATTGCTGCAATTGAAGTTCCAGGGCTCGAGAGATCTGGCAGTTATTGCATATCCCAGTTAGATAATGCTCTGGTGTTGTTGGAATTCCCCGGTGAAATGATACCGGATTGCTTAATTTCAAGAATTCCTGGCAATAAAATCCAATTACCCATTATAAACCAGACTGATACTTCTGTGGTCTTTCCAGCAGCTACTATTTTGGCTACAGCTGAAAAGCTTGATGACAATCAAATTGCTGAAATTTCCAAAATTAGTGTGCAGCGGAATGACTTAATTTGTGATGAAAGGGAACTTAAAGGTGAGACCGCCACAAATCAAAATCCAAAAGTGCCTTTCAAATTAGATCATGAAACACCCAACCAGAAAGTAAGATTGGAAACTTTGTTAGATGGGTATTCAGACATATTTGCATCAAAAGATACCGAACTTGGCCAAACAAACCTGCCATCCACAGGCATAGACAGAGGTAACAACCCTCCTGTTAAACAAAGAGCCTCTAGAACCCCACTTACATTACGACCAGAACTTGACAGGCAAATAAATGATTTGCTGAAAGCTAACCTTATTAGACCCTCCAGTAGTGCATATGCGGCCCCTATAATATTAGTTCCAAAGAGAGATGGTGGCTATAGATTAGTGATAGATTATAGAAAACTAAATGAAACTGTTGTTAAGAATGCTTATCCTTTACCTAACATAGAAGATATTATTTCACTGTTGGGTAACTGTAATTATTACAGTGTCTTAGACATAAAATCCAGCTTCCTCCAACTGCAATTAAAGGAATCTGATAGACATAAAACAGCATTTTTAATCCCCAACAGAGGCTTATTTGAATGGAATGTTCTGCCTTTTGGGTTAACAATTAGTCCTTCTGTCTACATGGCTGCAATGAATGAGTTGTTAAAAGGTATTAAAGGCCTATTTGCAGAAGTCTATGTAGATAACATAATTATATATTCAAAGAATTTTAATGATCATCAGATAACTGAAGTATTTGAACGACTTCAGCAAGCTGGCTTGAAATTAAAGCCAAGCAAATGCGAGTCCTCGAAGTCGTCTGTCAATTACCTAGGCCACGTAATAATGCCTAATGGTAAATATCCTGACAAAGAAAAAGTCAGGGTCATAAAAGAAATGCGGCCTTCAAACACAGTTAGAGAGGTACATGCATTCCTTGGCATGACAGGTTTTTATCGCAAGTATATTGAAGATTACAGCAAAATTGCCCACCCTGTCTCTCAACTGATAAAAAAGAATGCACATTTCAGTTGGGGTGAAACAGAACAAAATGCTTTTGAACTATTACAAGACTGATAAAGGCACCCATTCTGGCCTACCCAGGTGTAAAATTGCCTTACAGGCTGTACTGCAATGCAAGCCTCTTTTGTATTGGAGCAATTTTGACACAGGAATTCAAAAAAGGAGAGACAGTCATTCAATACTTGTCGCCTGAGTTGAGTGAAGCTCAACAAAATTGGCCTGTCATCGAATGTGAGGCATACACCACTGTTTATGCAATTGGAAAATTGAGTCATTACTTGTATGGAGCTGACTTTACAGTCTGTACGGATCATTGTCTTTTGAAAAGTTTGTTTACAACAGAAATGAAAAATGCTAAAGTTCAAAGATGGGCTATACTATTCAATGAATATTGCTGTAAATTAGCATATTTAAAAAGTGTAAAGAACATCAGGGCCGGCATGCTTAGTCGCCTCAGTACAAAGGCAAGCCCAAAAAATTGCATAGATATAATTGACACAGATGGTCCCACAATAACAGAGCCATTTCATGACAATGAATTAAATGAAGTAGATCATGCTACTCAACAGCAATTACTCCAAGATCTTTTGAAACTGCCCAATGATTCTATTATCCGAGACCTGCAAAGACAAGACCAGTCAATTGCACAAATAATCACAGCTTTGGAAGCAAACAAGGAGGATCCAAAATACTCTAATGAATATTCATTAGAGGATTCCTTACTCTACCACATAGCATCTCCAGTCATGCTTGACCCAGATCCACGATTACAGCTTGTGTTACCAATTGAACTAACGCCACTGGTGTTGGAAGCTTACCATAACAACTTAGGGCACATGGGTGTTGACAAAACATACCTACAAATCAGAAATAGATAATTTTGGCATGGAATATACAAACATGTTGTCAATCATATTCAGGCCTGCATTCCGTGCAATTCAAGAAAGCTAAGAAAGAAAAAATCGAGATTCATGATATGCCCATACCAGAAGCACCCTTTCAAATTGTAGGGATTGGCACATGTGGCCCATATCCTGAAAGCTTTAAAGGTAACAGATACCTGATCACAATATTTTGTTGGTTTTCTTGGATGGAATGTTATGCAACACCTGATAAATCAGCAGAGACTGTAGCCAAAGTACCTTTAGACGATTTCATTCCAGTGTGTTTTCATGCATGACTATTGATAGGGGAATCGAGTTCTGTAATGCTATCATTGACATGTTATCAGCAGAACTAAGCATAATAAGAATAAAGACAACTCCATACCACCCTCAGTCAAATGGTAAAGTTAAAATCTCCCACAAACCCCTGAACAATATCCTAGCAAAATCCATGGACGGGAAGGATCAGAGGCTATGGGATGAATTCATACCATCTGCCTTATTTGCATATAGGGTTTCAATATCAGAATCTTCCCAGATGAATCCATTCTTCTTGGTTATGGGCGTGACCCACAGTTGCCTATGGACACAATGTTGGGTCCTAAATTTAGATACCTCGGAGATGAGTATGTGCCAACAGCTTTATCTCGTATGCATAGAACTTTCACTGCTGTGAAAGAAAATTTGAAAGAGGCCAGAGAAAAGAATCAAAAACATTTCAATGAAAAGGCTGAAAATCATGAATAGCAAGTAGGTGATCCTGTCTATTATCTTGATAAAGCCTCAAAGCCAGGTGAATCTACCAAACTGAAACTCCCATGGCAACCATATTACAGTTTAATGGAAAAAGTTACACCTATTAATTACAGGATAAAGTACCAACCCTCTGGTGTCACAAAGGTGGTGTACGCTGAAAACAGTAGGGCGGCCCACCCAGACAGCACATGGGATAAAAATAGAGAAAATTACAGGGAAATTGGCCACAAGTTTAGGGCCTTGCTTGAGCAACCAACCAGGCTGCAACCAATCAGGCAGGCAAGACTAGAAGTCCCTCGAAATGATGATAATGATGACTCAGAAAGTGATCCAGACCCCACCAATACCAATTTGCACAACCATGCAAGCTCACAACCCTCCCGTGGAGAAGTCAGTTCCAGCTCGCTGCCTCTCCATCGTTATAATCTTCGTCCTCGTCTTACACCCACGAGAGGACCAATAAAGTCCACTCAGGTTAAAAGACCTTGTTCAGAACCAATACCCACTGATGTCAGTGCTTCAAAGAGACCACACTTTGACTGGAGTGTACCAATGGACATAAATTTTCCAAATGATCTCTCGAATATAACTAGCTTACCTGAAAGAAACCAACTTGTTTTCAGCATGTTTATCGGCTTGGCATACATACTTATTACTGCTATCTTACTGGAGATTATGTAAGTCCTCATTGGTGTCGTGGTTTAGGTGTACATTAACCGCAATACTCTGCTGCCTAAGGTAACGATTGGATACAGAGCAATGAGGCATGATGAAAATCCTTACAATAAAGTACAGTATGAGCACATGCAGCATGTGTTATAAGGGATACCGGTCAACAATGGAAACATTGTGGGTCTGTAGTGGCCTGGCCGACGATATGAAATAGACATTGACTTTCAGGTTAAGGTTCAATGGGATTAGCACATATTAAACCTAGTGAACATAACAGGCATAACCTGTTGTGACACTTATGTATGCTTGTCATCTGGCTGACAAAACTCAGGGGGAGTTGCATTAAGGGTCATGTGTTAACTCATTTGGGCCAAAAGGTTAGACAGGATTGACCTGTCACAGTTCATGTGTGCACTTGACGGCTGGCTGACAAAGGTCAGCGCATGTTCCAATTGAGGCCATGAATTGAATTTTGAACATTTAATATGGAATGATTTTTATGATGATTTTACCTTGATATGAATTATGTTGATTGTACCTTGATATGGACTATTGTGACTTATTCAAGATTAGTAACAGAAGGCAGTTTATACGATTACCCTTTAAATAAATAAAATCATAAATGCAGAATGGTGAAAAAATATATATATTTTTTTTGCCTATCATGTGCATTGAATGATAATTGTAAGATTGTTATGATTTTTTTATATAGATGGCTAGTCCCAGCTGTTTTGTCTTTTATACTTTTATTCTCCCTGTTATTTACAGAGTTACCCTCTTACTGGTGATCAGCCAGTATCCACATCTGACCCATACACATCCGGACATGACTAGATTTTATAATGAGATTAAAGAAGTATACGGTACCTACTCAACTTGGCTACTGACATTTACCATCAGATTAAATCCTCACCAATGACAATTACAGGACTTAAAGACTGAAATAACTGCCCTACAAAACCTATTTCAGGGTATATTGACCAAAGGACTGGACCCAATGACTGACGCCCCACCAGAAAGAACAATATAAACAATTGGCCAATGAGACCTACCAGCTGGTCAATGCAGAGGTACAACAATTTTGGCATGAATATTCAAGACTTGATGACGACTGGACACACTTATTGACCTTACTGAAAGGAAAATCAATTAAGCGTCCCAGACGCAGTATCATACCGCTTGTAGGATCTCTTCTTGGTTTTTTGTTTGGAGTGTCGACCTCAAAACAATTAAATGCATTGAAGCAGGGCCTTATACAATTCAAGGAAAGTCAATCTGAAATTGCACATGTTTTGGAACAAAGCATGAGTCTTCTACATAAAACCCATACAACAGCCATTCAAAACACGTACACCATTAACAGGTTGGTCAATGCTAGGGCTAGCCTGCAAACCTTTGTATCCAGTATTCAAACAAAACTATCAAACTTTTAACCTTTGGTTATTTTCAATGACTTGCAAACCAAGCTACATCACGTCTTTCATATTGTCTTGCCTACACTCAGACAAAACCAATGGGACATCCAAACACTTACTGCTGCTGTACTTGATGCCAATATGGGCAAATTACCATTGTCTTTGATTTCACCATTCAAATTAATGGTTACCTTGCGAAAAGTGAACAAACAATTACCACCCGGTTTTCAATTACCTCGAGACTTTCCCAAAAATATACAGTGGTACTATAGGCATTTGAGGACATTACTGATCCCCAATGGCAATGCTTTTCATATAGTTACAGCAGTACTTATTGCTCGCACAGATTCTATTTTCTCCCTTTTTGAAGCGATTTCCATACCAGTCCCACATCCTAAATTGGACCTGGCCATTCGCTATGAATTGGAGTCCACACATTTAGCAGTAAACAGGGACAAAACCAGTTATGTCATATTGAGTCGTTCTGACTTAATGAAGTGCGTCCATGCTGACACTGCATATTGTTCAATTCGCAAGCCTGTTCGCTCTATTGCACGCAGCCCCAGCTGTCTTGCTGCCCTGTACACTAAAGGCAAATTGTCAACACAGTCTGCATGTAAAAGAAAAATCATGGTGCATGACAAATTCCCCATTGCACATTATTTACACCATGGACATTGGCTCATTGGCTCCCGAGCCAGATTTACTCTCCATATTTCTTGCCATGAAAGTGAAAAACCACAACTTCATACCCAAGAATTAACTGAAAATATTCAAATTGTTGACTTAAAATCTGGCTGTACAGTTTATTCCCGTCATTTTAAATTATTGCCGTATTTCTATGGTCAGTCAACAGACTCTGTTGATTCAGTGCCAATCAAATCTTATTCAGTTTCTTCCCTGTTTTCAGATATTTGGAATTTGTCCACAATCCCTGAAAAGCAACTTAACTCTAAGTTAGATGTAAGCAATCTTTTACTGGAAGACGTAGGACCGTTGCCCTTGTCTGAACTGAACACAGCTCTCGCTCATGCAAAATATACCTTAAAAACAATGACAATACCTTCTGACACTACTGATATTTCAACAATTATTGGTATAGCTCTGTTAACGCTGGCAATCGCATTTTGTGTCATATTGTTAGTTATGTACTTTTGTCGAAGAAAAACTGTGTTCCCGTAAATATGACAAGCTCCACTTGGCAAATGATCTTGGCAAACAAAATGAATTGGTTAATGACATGCATGCTCTTGCTAGCCAACCGCTGATCAACAAAGGTGCCGACATGGTTTCTGGCCACAACCCACTGCATGGAGTTGCCTCTACAGCATCTACAAAGGATGCTGTGACAACCACTCTCGCCAATTAACTTTCAAGTGTCTTAAAGACAGACAGTGAACTTCAGTCACCTGCCTGACCTGCTTATTATCATATTTTGAAGCACCACTGGGACAGCCACCTAGCCATTGTACCGGTCAATTGATTTGATGGATCACTGCACAAGATGTGCTCCAAATGACCGTTACCTGGTTTGGACATTAACCCTTTAACTACACCAATGGCGCCTACCCATGTGTTAGGCTGAATAAAGACCGTTGCTGTAGTCTACTAACTACGACTTATGTGTATCATATATGAACTCTATATATCATCTGCATGTAATTGCTTGATTGAAAATACCTCAGCTCTTTGCACTTCACTGGCTCACGCTACCTCATATGCCAGTTCATGACGTCGCCTCAATGTTATCATCTGGCTACCGAAATCTGCACTCTTCCTTACCAGTGAACTTTGACTTTCACATGACTGGTCTGCTGTCATGCACGAGTGCCTATCTGAGTCAGCTGGTCTGGACCTTCACCTCCTGAGGTCATATGGCGACCTGAACTTTCTCATCTTATGGCACCACATCTGTTGTATTGTGCCTCCATTTCGATTACCAATGTATCATCACTATGATGTCTATGGACAGATACCTGGCACTACATTGTGTTATGCTGTGGCAATTTGAATCTCCACAACACTACCTACGACAGCGACAACAACCTGTTGTTTTGATATATATATATATATATATATATATATATATATGTTCATATGCTGTGCAAGGAGATCGATTATGTCCATGGTATGAACTCTGTCCAGTCCCACCACTTTCAAGACTCCTACACACTGCTGTCTACAACTGCCTTTCCTTAACTTTTTTTGTGGACACTACCGAGAACATTTTTTTTTTTTGAGAACTTTTTTTTTTTTTTGATTCCGTTCAGTGTTTCTGACAATGTCCCTTGAATGAGCGGTGGGCATATGTAGCATTATGGCACTGCATGAGAACATTTTTTCATAGATAAATAAATAAGATGAATGAATTTAGAATTATTCTACCATACTGACCTACTACTGGCCAATCAGCAGGCTAGAAATCTATGGTCTAACCACTACTGCAACCTACAGTTTTTCAAAGATTAAACAGCTGAGTCCTCATAAAATTACCCCCCCCCCCCCATAAAACTGTATCTGATCCTGGAGAAGTAAGTGTGAAAGGATATCAATCCAGAAGGGTGACCTTCACA
This sequence comes from Hermodice carunculata, assembly GCA_964020975.1. Taxonomy (NCBI): domain Eukaryota; kingdom Metazoa; phylum Annelida; class Polychaeta; order Eunicida; family Amphinomidae; genus Hermodice; species Hermodice carunculata. Next base: position 7,454,608 of record OZ026626.1, on the reverse strand, counting down.
CAACGTCCAGCTTCAATTATTATTACAGTGTTAACTCCTTTCAGAAGTGTAATTTCCATTCATTGGTACATTCAGTGGTGTCTTGACCCAGTGGGACTGTCTGAGGAGGGAGCTGATCATCCCTGGGACCAGACTGGCCTGTGGACAGAGGTGCGCCTCTGATGTCCACTGTAAGGGAACGTGTGGTCTCATTTGCCATTACACTCTTCACATCTAGCTGGTTCAACTGCAGAAGCTGTGCTTGTGTAACTGGCACCCTAAATCGTGGATTTTTGGCCTCCAGTGCTTCATCTCTTTGGTATAATTATCTGCTGTGTTTGAATTTTCATGAAAGAGTCAAGATCATAATTTTCTTCCATGACTGCCAGTGTTTGCTTGTTGGCGCTTGCACAATGTTCTGCAGAATGAGCGCTATTCTATTTTTTGCAAAACATAGGAAATTAAAATTTGTTTATTTGTTTTTATTGCCCTGGTTAAGATTGGAGAGATTGGATAGAAATGGCTGGGTTTAGTGTTGATCACCACATCAGTTTTTATTGCACTCATTACATCGAGTGGAGCATGTGGTCATGCTGTGACCATTTATGTGATCCAAGTGCAAGGCCAGATGGTAGAAGTCAGTTAGACCATTAAAAAGTGTGGTCTAACCAACCTCCTCGCTACCGCTCGAAGGTACGTTAGACCACACTTTTCAATAGTCTAACTATAACTTCTTTAATAAAATACCCTTCATGAAAGCTGTTTGTAACTGGCAATCTCAAACTGTACATTTAAAGGCAATACCGCCTGCATCCTGTTTCACAACTTTTAATTCAACAGCAACCCTCTGTTTTATTGTATGTCTAGTGTGGCCGGCAAATACCTACCTTATATTGAAGTTTTCCAATGAAAGTAAATTACCTTGTGCTTTGACTTACAATTTTACACACGACACCAGCAAGAACCAGTTGGCAAAAGTTCTATTTCTTTTTTATAAACCAGTCTCTCAACTTGGACTCATAATATACATAAGGACTGGTTATAAGAATTTAATTTGCATATTAGTATAAAAGCCGCCACACCCCTCGAGATTGCCAGAGCTGAGACTTGCATGGTACTGTAACAATCTTCAAGCAGAATACATATATTTTCATCAAGCAAAATTGGTTGGAATTGAAGTGTATGTCATATAAATGGAAGATGATATTAATGTAACACAACGAGAAGTACAAAAGTACAGCACGGTTACAGCCCCTTAACTTATTCCACCCCGATAGAAGACTGAGTGAACAGCTTAACTTGGCGCGCCCTGGGCGCAATCATTTTGAATGATCTTCCTTACAAGCTTCAACCTCAATTAAAAAAAAAAAAAAAAAAAAATCCCTAAATTAGTAAAATACAATTAGCAGACGACATTTAGACATGAGCGGGAAAAGCGTAATTAGGGTGGAATGAGTTAAGTTAAAGCAGTAACCGCGTGTTTTGCATGCCCCCCCCCCCCTTTTTTATGCAGTTATTTTATTTTTATTTTATTTTTTTTTTTACCCCCATTTTTCATGACGGCCATTATTTTATGCTTTCACCAGACATTTTTATTCTGAGGTATAACAAAATATTGTTCGATGGATATTCATATCTTCACTGTGTATCTGGTACTAACATTCATGACGGTGGTTTCTCAATATTCGGCAGCGTTATTTTTTTTTTTTTTGTTTTTTTTTTTTTTTTGTTTTTGTTTTTTTGGGAATTTGGTTTTATCTACATGGACTAAATTTTGGTTTACAATGTTGGGTTGTAATGGTCATACCATGTAGGGAACTCAAATTTCAAGACGAAAAACACATCTTTTACGCCTAGCAGTAACCATAATTAAGTCGACAGACGGGTTTTTTTTTTTTTTTTTTTTGTTTCTATTTGCTTGTGTCTTTTTTGTGTGTGTGTGTTTTTTTTTTTTTTTTTTTCGAATTTTTTTTTTTCGCGTTGAAATTGTGAAACAAAGAGCTCTGAGACTCTACTGAACACTTTACATATATACACTAGGCCAGGTTCGCTGGAGCAATCGCCTGTGCTCTTCTAGCCGGGGGCGGGGGGAGGGGGTGGACTGAGACCAGATTCTGGCTGATGTCAGGATGAGAAGTAGCCGGCCTCCCAGTGGCACTTCTTTAACATTTCAATGACCTTCTCAAGCAACCATGCAGCTTCCTCCATTGCCAGAACAGTTGCATGAATTTCACGCCAAAATCGTGCCAATTCGCGGGCTGCACGTGCATTGTATAAAAAGTAGACAGAAGTGCCATCTAACGGCAGTTTGGTTTCTTTTGTCGAACTGTTCATTAATAATTTGGCGGGAATTCTGTATAACGGATATGTTATATTTGCCTCACAATGTCAGGTTTTATGGGACTTATTAATCAACACGAGCGCCTATTTTAGGTATCATTTACTTCTGTTTTTGTCTGTTTTATCATTTTGTTTTTAAAGGAACGAAACGTTTGTTATGTTTTGCTGTGTTCTATTCTGTTCTGGATTTTAGCCTTTTCCGCTGCGTAGGCATGCGATCACTGAATCTGTTGGCGGTTTTATTTATAACACGATCGTCTGTTTCATTCAGCAGCGACACCTGTTATTTTTTGTGGTCTGCTTTATTGAAAATGGCTAGTTTTATTTATCATTTGTGTATTTTTTGTTTTATGTTTTGTCTGTATTATTTAGAATTGCTCTGTTTAAGATGAGAAATATTGGTTTTGTTTTAGTTTTTGTCTGTTTCAGTTACACTTATTCTGTTTTAAATGTGGATTGTATCTGTTCCATTTTTTTTTTTGTCTGCTATATTTATAATTATTCTGTTTTGAATGACAAATGTATCTGTTTTGTCTTTATTTTGTCTCTTTTGTTTGTAATTATTTTGTTTTTAATGAGAAATGTATTTTTTGCGATCCTGGCTTGCCATAGTACCTCATGCAGTTTATAACATACTTGAAATAAAAAAATTACGATGCACAAATGTAACTTCCAGCTGGGTTGCATGAGCTCCAGGATCAAAATTACGTCTGTGAAAGGGGACCGATCGGTGCACTCGAAGGAAAATCAAAGTGCAAAACAACGTTCTATGTTGGTCTTATGCGGTGCAGCAAATGTTACGCCTTGAATATATGTTTACATACAGTGCAACATTTTCACGATGCTCTCAACTCATGTTGACCAATTAATTACTGGCAGAATTCTAGATTTAACATTTTATTTGGGGAAAACCCATAGAGAGCGCTTACCTTGAATCATATCTTCAACTCCATACATGGTGAAGACTGCACAGTCTGCATTTGGTGTCTCTATTCGTCTGTACTTTTCCATGTCCTCATCAAGAAAACCTGGTATTTTTTTTACTAGAAAGTAAATGAGTCACGTTCTGAAATCACCCACAAGAATGGTGCCACTCCATCAGATACTATTCGTCCAATTAAACGGAAGGACGCACTGCGGTACTTAACTTGTTGACAAAAACAGTACTTAGGCTCTATTGAGTTTGATATGTAATTTTAATGAATACAAGCCTGGCTGTGGTGCCGCTCTGAATATATATATATATATATATATATATATATATATATATATATATATATATATATATATATATATACATATGCTTTTATCTTTCTCTAACTCCCATATATTTCCCACATCATTATTTACAAAGGAAAATTTAGTTGATGAATGAATAGGCGTACTAGGTAAGAGCTTAAATATACCTACCATAGGATATATAAATAGGCAGTCATAGGGAGACGCTCAGCTTTGTCTTACGTGAGTGGTCAATGGCTAAAATAACAAAGTATTCATCAAAGACCACTATAATGTATACTGGTAGTTGGCATAATCTTCTGCAGTTAAGTTTGTGGAGGGGGAAATGAATCGCACCGTTGGGTGAGACTTCGGGATGAGAAAGTAGGGACACGCACCAGGGACTTGTACAAGTCTATTTTCAATATTTAATCTTTACTCCTGATACATTTTTGTGACAATACAATCCCTTTTCAATGTGATAATGGATAAATGGATATACCAGATTTGGGCATTCGGAAATAAAGCCGTGTTAATTTACATTAAAAACAAAATGTAAACAATTCTCACCTTCCATTAGCTGTAACGCCTTTGTCATGATTTTAGTAAAGTTTGCATGTGTTAATATGACTGGCTTTCCATTGGTATCCAAGACAAAACACGAATAATGTTCATGCACTGTTATCATTTCTTCAATTAGTTCTTTTTTTGTTTCTGGTGTACTCGATTGCCACAAAGTATGTAACAATTCAGGTACTAGTAATGGAGTAGTTGCAGGTATCACATGCAGATAAAAATGTTCATCATCTGCTCTGTTTTCACTGAATTCAAACAGTCCATCAGGTTTTTCACCAATCAGTTGCTTCAGTTGGGCAAGTACTTTCTTTTTCCATGTGATAAAGATTTCATCACTGTTTTCTTCATGTTTTGTGTTTATTAATTTGATGAACCCTTTGCACTTGGAGCTGGCAATAGCGCTCGCCAAGATAAGCGGACCCTGCAAAGTGTTAGTTGCTGGGCGTTTTTTTATATTGACCCTCAGTGGTCCCATGTTGTACGCCGCTTTTGTTGGAGGCCATGGTTCAAAATTTATATCTGATCTCATACCTGAAATCAAAGATAAATTGAACACAGAACGCATGGATTGTTAGTCGCTTACAACGAAAGGTTTAACAACCATAGGCACACATTCGTTAATAACGCGTAAATGGATAGTTGAAACACAACGTTGTTTTCATGAACATATGGTAAGCAAATTTGGCATGTAAGGATATGGATTGAAATCTTCATTTACCTGAATATGATTCAATGATTGATTTAAATTAAATGCAGTAATGGTTTGTATCTCAAACTTACGTTTACTGACGCAGAAAATATTCATGCAGGCGAAAGCAAAAGGTATCCAGCATGTCAACCAAGTTGTCCATGTAATTACTTGAAAAATCATGCTCCAGTCACATAATCCTAAAGCAAATTGAAAGCAAATAGTTATCATAAGATTAACCTCATTTTAGTTCACATGTAACTTTGCGGATATAATTTCATCATTTAAATCTAAAGATTCAGAGTCAGAATCAGAAAGCTTTTCTTTGGCATTTTTCGGAGACGGTGTTGGTTAACAACCAATAGTAATGTAAGAAAATCTGAACGTCTCTTGGGTGAATTGCGTAATTTTTGACCAAAAAATATGTTCAGTTGCAACACAAGATCTTTAGGGTAATTTACATGCGTAACTGTATCATAGTATTGACTTTGGCCCGCCCTATTTGGGGAGCTTAACTTAGATCCCTACCTATACCTCTGTAAAAGATACGGCATTTAGGAATAACAATTTTACGGCATTTAAGAATACTAATTTGTCCCGTTGGTGACACGTTCCAAGTTCAAGTTGACAAAATCAAGTCACCACTTTGAAAATGTATACATTCCACAAGCACCGGAAAATGTCATTTACGATAAACGCACAACGTCATGTTTGAGAAGAAAATAAAAACTTTTTGTTGTATGGGAGTTTGGTTTTCATATGATCATGATATACCTGTGTACCAATTTTTTTTTTTTCGTAATGTGTCCCGTTAGTGACATTATGGTGGAAAACTTGTTGAAAAAGGTAATATACGGCTACTCTTATCATGCATTTGAAACTTGTAAGTAGTACACTTTCCTTGGCTGACAAAACAGAATAAAAAACAAACAAACAAACAAACAAAAACAAAACAAAAACAAAAACAAAATCAAAACATAAAAAAAAAACAAAAACGAAAAACAAACCAAAAAAAGGAGGGACATACAAACCCTAGCCGTCCCGTTAGTGATTCTTAATTAGCCTATTGTTTATTTCACCATGCAAACATAAAATTAATTGATATTATCTGAAGCAAATTATTAACTTTTGCTATTACTGCCTTACTACAAAGAAGTTAATATGTAAATATACATCAAGCCTGCTCAAGATTTTTGCCTTCACATGTGTATCTGCATTTAGCCTTTAAAAAAAAACGCTTAGTGAAATCCTTATTTCTTGCATTAAAATAAACAGATTCTGTGATTTTTTGACAGTTGGAATCAACTTTTGGGGTGTCAATCACAACCTAAGTGATGCTGGTGAAGTTGAATCAGCATAGTGATCCCTTATTCAAATACCTCATAAGAAGATCTTTCATCCAAGTACCAGCATATCTGTGTTCCCAGGGAAAAAAGTCTAGGTCCACATCTTTCAGCGGCGCAATTGCGGTGCACCTGGCGAGCTAATGCGCAGCTCCTAATTCAGTCTATGACTTGAGATCCTTGACAATCTGGCATTACTGTCAGCTGGTGATGGATATGAAGCTGAGAAAGCCACATCACAGCAGACATTGGGCGTTTTCAAAGCAGAGACCATCCTCGTGGAGAGCTATTAATCTGTTTTTTACACTGACCCAGCCTGCTACTTTGTTGGTCGTGTGGTCAAACAGAACTTTACGTGTGATTTACACAATACAGATCATCTGTAAATTGTATTCCTCCGCAAAATCCTCACAACAGTTCAATATGACTGGCCAAAATGCCATAGGTGCACTGAATGCGTGTGTACCTTTTAGCTTGGCTGACTTGTCAGCAGCTGAGCCTATCTTACAGTCCTTCGTCAACAATCGACTCTTCCACACCCGTCAAACAGATTGACTTCGAACTTGGTGGGGATTTGCCTTGGGTTGGCCTCTACCAAATTTGTTCAAGTGGTCATGCTCCAGTGATTTTTTTTTTTTTTTTTATTTTTGTTCATGAATTCGGAGGACTAATCTTCAAAAATTGTCTTCTGCGAAACCGCTCTCCCGATTCGTTTGATATCGCACAAAGACACTCCCAGGGAGTCTCAGTTCTGAAATTGTTCACCAGGTAGTGCCGATTTTTTTTTTTCTTATCTTTTATGATTTTCTTTGTGTGTGATTGCTATTTTCGACTTTATCTCCAGAACCATCATTCAGATTTAGCTGAAACCTACCGAATATGGTCCATGTGGAAAATTAAGACACAATTGAACACTAGGAGGCAGTGCTGTGGATTCCTTATTTTATTTCAATTCGGGTACTTGTGGGTAAATGCACTTTTGATTACTATGTAAGTCAATGGTCATTCTAAAGCTAGCTCACATTTTTTACTTCTTCTGCAAAACTGTCAGTCAGATTGACTTTAAAGCTGGTGGCATTGTACCTTGGTAAGATCTCTTGCAGATTTGTTCAAAAGGTCATGCTCCATTGATTTTTTGAATTTTTTATGACTTTTTGTGTATTTTGGGGCAAATCTTCGGTAGTGTTTTTCTCTGAAACCACCACCTCGATTACTTTGATATCACGCAGGAACACTCTTACGGACTGGTAGGTTTGAATTTGTTCATCAGGTGGTGCTGCTATTTTGTTTTCTATTTTTTTATGTTTTTTTGTGTGTGACTGCTATTTTCGGCTTCTTCTCCAGAACCATTACTCAGATTTAGCTGAAACTTGGTGGATATGTTCTTTGTGGATGGGTCAAACAAAATGGTTCTAAGTTGCAATACTGTGACTCCCTGTTTATAATGATAATTTTAAATGCGGCAATGTACATGTACCATTGTGGGTGGGTCTGTCTCTCTCTCTCTCTCTCTCTCTCTCTCTCTCTCTCTCTCTCTCTCTCTCTCTCTCTCTCTCTCTCTCTCTCTCTCTCTCTCTCTCTCTATCTATCTTTATATATATATATATATATATGAATTACTTTGGCTTTTTTGGGGCAAATCTTAAAAATAATCGCAAGGGTTTATGTACATGTAAGCTGAGCACAGGACTGTCACAGTCCTCTTTTTTTCTGTTTCATGACCCCTTAAGCATCAAAGGTCACTAGGCCGTTTGAGGTGGACAATCTGGACGCAAGGCTTATGGAAGAGGAATTTGCAAATTTCAAGAAAACCATTGCCAAAACCAAGGCTTGAACAACTTAAATATCTGAAATACATATCAAAATGTTAAATAAAGTCCACGAACTTTGGATTGTGTTACCTGAATTTAAATCAAGAAGGAGGCTCATTGAATATGCATTAAATTGTATCCGAAGGATAGAACTTTTGGACTGTTAATGTGCATTGATGAGGTGGAGAAACGTCTTCTCTATATTATGAATAAATAAGAATGGTTGAGCAAAAAAAAAAAAAAAAAAAAAACAGTGCTAGACAAAGGCCCACACTAGTGAAAAACTGAACATTGGAAGTACAGAAGTGGTAGATGTAGTTTCAGAATCAGTTTGCACTTGAATTGTGTTCCCGAATTTATATCAATGGAAAGGAACTGTTTGGATATGGATTGTATCCTTCGGAGACTATTGGATAATGTATTGTTAGATTCTAAATAAGAAAGTGGAGGAAAAAAATGTTGTCCAGTCAGAGTGCGTGTGCATGAATACAAAAGTGTGTCACTATTAATGACAGACATGCATGAATATGCTGTATATGATTGGATCCACATCATGTCATCACATGGACCCAATAAAATAGATTTCTTGTACTATATACAAATTCAATATTTTCCCAAACACATAGATTTAGTATGAATGAGCTATACAACTGTTGGTAAAACCATATTATTGTTGTGCAGATGCAGGTTACAGACTACTTTTGTGATTGGCTGGTTGCGCATCCCAACGGAGATAGTCCGTAATTGTGAAAATACTGTGTTTTCAGCATGCTGTAGCTTCTGTTTAAATAAAGTTAGCTAAGTCAGGTTTGCTGCATCGCAGGGTTGCTTCATTGGTGGTCATATAAATGCACTGTCTTCCAGGCCAGGTGGGAACTTTATGGCGGGGAAGGACAATGATGTGACCCTGGCAAGAGCACAGTTCATTCACCTGTATAAAGCTGACATCCAGGTGTTGTTTCGTATTGCAATTATCACAAATTAACGAGCTGGGAATTGTATGACAAAAATCCGTCCATATTTTGCTGACATTTTTATCTGTTAAATGCCGTTCACGGAATTTCAAAATACCAAAATGCTGATTTTTTAGACTGAAAAATGCTAATATGAAAAATCGAAGGATTTATAACTGTGGTGTGTGGCCTATCAGGGCTAACTCTATATGTATTGGGACTCACATGGTAATGCTGTTATTCTATTATCGTCCATCAAACAAGTTAAAAATGGGAAGTCAGCACTTTTTGACAGCTGTCTGGACAATTTTGAGTGATCCTAACAACTTTTACATGGATGGAGCATGCAAGATATGGTCCTGGAACTGTAGATCACAAGGCAAATGGTTAGGGCTATGGTATTGTGTACCTCAGGCCAGCTTATGAAAGGAGAAAAGAAGTTTTACACCCACAGATCGGCTGTGAATATCAAGTTTAACAGTCTCAATTTTCTAAAAAATTCGTGAAGTATCACATTTATGTCACAAATCATTGTGCATAGACATGTTGCACCTATCAGTGGAACCACACTGCATGAACAATAACAGGATTCCCTGCAACACATTTAACAAGTGCACAGGCTATGCCTCCTTTGCTGACTGCTTGGTAGATAGATAGCTTCCATAGCCCTTTGTATTTAGTGATACCTCACAGGTACCACACAGCTAATCATATGTGTATATGAGACATTAACAATGCTAATATGATATGAATAAATTATGCTAATCCCATTGATATGAAACTTAGTGACCCTCTGTTTCAAACTTTTAATTTTGTGGCATTGTCATTGTAGGCCTACAGCCTCCATTCATATGCAGAGCTGTTTATACAAAATCATGTCAAAGTGATTTTCAGCATACCAGAAAAAGATGTGCATTGTTTGTTAGTAGAGCTGTACAAATCTTAGGTAAAATACAAATTTCTTTGTTTTTTTGTTTTGTTTTTTGTTCCCCCCTCCCCCATCCCTTTTTATTTTTATTTATTTATTTATTCATTTTTTTTGGTAGACAAAAGTTTGTCATATATGTGTGTCATTTGACTGGGGTAAATCAATTAAAATCAGGCATGCTGACTTTGTTGAGCTGTTGAGTTCATCAGCATATTATTTTCACATAAATGAATCAATTTATATCCATGAATATGTATGACAGCACTTATGAACTGCAGATTTTATAACTTTCACCAAGCTAGTGTACATAGGTGGCAAAACATTTGAACTTCAACATACAACCACATATAATTATAAGAGTTTCAGAAAGTGAAATAAGGGGAAAAAAGTTAGCTTCTATTAAACACTTGCCTGAAAACACTTGCGCCTGATAACTGGATTGATAATTGGATGCTTATCAAATTTAAAATCAGAGCACTTGTGAATACAACTATGCATTTATGATATTGGAGTTACTGTACAAACTTTTGTCATTTTCTTTCTAATATGTGCACATACACCAGAAACCATGTCAATAAACCACAACTTGTACAGTCTACTGCAGAAAAAAAAAGGCATAGCACTATTACTTTGTGGAAGCTGGATCACCCAACTGCCCTCCAAATGTTCAAACAAAGGGAGCGTTAAAATTCCATAATTTTAGTACCAAGAAACATAATTTGCTGAATACTGCTACTCTAATCTGTGACTGACTGGTCTTAAACTGTGCACTTTGATGGGCTAATAATGTTTAAAGACTGAAACTGTTCCATTGTCTGCCATAATTCAGATTATATCAGGAAAATACTGCCATAATGACTGGTATTAGATGCTGACTTGGTGTAACTGATACTCCCCCCATCCGCCATTAATGCCTCAGCAGTGATAGATGTCATAGTTTTTGTAGACAAATGTTACGAATCTATCCATAAATAGTAAAAAAAATGACCAATTTCACCTAAAAATTCATAAAATTTTAGCAATATATTCAAATTTGGGGTTCAAATTAAGGGGTGGGGCATTGTAATTTGATCTCTCATTGTAAGGGCAGGACATGCAGGCAAGTGATTATGGGTTTGCATCATAGCCCATTGTGTATCGTATTCATATTGGACAGAAAAGAATTGATTGGATGCAATTATATAATTTTCCTCAAAATTTTAATTAATTATTTTATTTGTCATAAAAATGATTTTTCGGATTTAAAGGTTGCTTGCAAAAAAGTTGGCATTTTCTTTAATATTGAAGTTTGGTAAAGTTTATGCAAATCCTTTGCAGAAAACAAGTTGTGGCTTCAGTTAAAAAAGTTTTAAAAATTTTGATAAGTCTATTAGGTTACAGACTACAGTTGTGATTGGCTGGTTGCGCATCCCAACGGAGATAGTCCGTAATTGTGAAAATACTGTGTTTTCAGCATGTTGTAGCTTCTGTTTAAATAAAGTTAGCTAAGTCAGGTTTGCTGCATCGCAGGGTTGCTTCATTGGTGGTCATATAAATGCACTGTCTTCCAGGCCAGGTGGGAACTTTATGGCGGGGAAGGACAATGATGTGACCCTAGCAAGAGCACAGTTCATACACCTGTATAAAGCTGACATCGAGATGTTGTTTCGTATTGCAATTATCACAAATTAATGAGCTGGGAATTGTATGACAAAAATCCGTCCATATTTTTCTGACATTTTTATCTGTTAAACACCTTTCACGGAATTTCAAAATACCAAAATGCTGATTTTTTAGACTAAAAAATGCTAATATGAAAAATAGAAGGAATTATAACTGTGGTCTGTAGCCTGCAGAAACTTGGGTGTAATCCACTTTGCAGACACCTACTTAAACATACACATAGCAGCAAACATTTGTATCTTATCACTAACGGGACAATTCTAGATGTCAACATCGCTTCTAGGGCAATATGAATCTATTGTTAATGTGTTAAAGCTTTATTTTTTCTGTTTCCATGATGATAGTCCTTTGGAGCCATAGTTTGAAAACATTAAGCAATACAATGCACCTCTTTTAAGAGGCTGATGAGTTGGAGCATCAAATTGTGGTCATGCAAAGTAATTCTTTCAAGGCAAATACAGTCTAGCTCGAAGGTAAAAGCCAATTATTCTCTCTGAAACACCCTTTTCCATTGTGATAGTCTTTTCCTCACAGGCGATTGTTAAGAAGAACTAATGTAAAATTGGCGGTGTCATTTTATGCAATCAAAATAGTTCTCAGTTTTGATTCCATTTGAAATCAAATGTCCCCTCAGTGACATGAAACAGAGCCTTGATTTACAGATTATAAGAGTACCAAAATTATTTAACCTGTGATGTTAAAGTTATCTAAGGGTTAGTACATGTGTCAAGCTGCTCGAACAAATTACTACAAATGCTTCCACAGGCCTTTCAAGTAAATCGATACAGGCGATGCCAGGTGGTGTGACTTAACCACATCATTACATGCAAATATATCTTTCATGCTTAGGGTACATACTGAACACATTTTCCAAAAATGAAAACCTTGTTTGTGTTCATTATATTTTAAAATAAAAGCTCACTCTTTTTCTTTTTATTCAGAATCATATTTCGTACAGCTTATAATACTGAGAGGCTACAACCACAGCATGTGGATACCATAGTAACCTATGTGTCACTAACGGCACTGCACTGAAAGTACCATTTTCCCTGAGTTGACTTTCCAAAACTATAGGGTAATGAGGTGGCGTCTTTCAGCGTAAAATGGAACAAGAGCCTAGGCTCATAAAAATACCCAACTCAGCATCTGTAATGAAAGTTTTATTTTCTAAATTTTGATGGCCTAATTATTAAAAAGATATGCAATTCATCCTCCTGTGTCATAATACATTGTCGAAAAGGGTCGTAAAAGGTTGACAATAGTTGGTAATGTATGGTTAATTATGACTTCCTGAGGGATTGTAGAAGAGTAATATATATGCACACACAAGCACACGCACATTATCTATCTATCTATCTATCTATCTATCTATCTATCTGTCTGTCTGTCTGTCTGTCTGTCTGTCTGTCTGTCTGTCCGTCCGTCCGTCGGTCCGTCCGTCCGCCCGCCCGCCCACCCACCCACCCATCCATCCATCCATCCATCCATCCATCCATCCATCCATCTATCTATCTATCTATCTATCTATCTATCTATCTATGCATATATATGCAGAAGTGGGAGTGAACTGATATTCCCTATTGAAGACCGATAATTTTAACCCCACCAACTAAAACCTATTTATGCTAATGTAATGGCTTAAACAGGTAGGAATTTGACAACTCATTTGCATTTCATTAACATTAATTGACATTGAGGATATATGGCAGGTTAAGTAGTGGTCGTTAAAATTCCTGAAAATATCAATATTGGGTCATAAATTAAGTGTTCTATATTTTCTGTAAAATGTAAGACACTTCTCAATGGATCAATGTGGTACAGTTTGTGATTTTGGTGACAGAGTATTTGCTAAAACATCAACGAGACTCGTGATTTGTGGCAAATAAAGCGTATATCTTAAAAAAAAAACATGCTTAACTGCTCCATATTTTTATACTTGAGACACAGGAAACAGCATATCCATTTCACTATTTATTCAATTGCATGAAAAACGACTCTACGTGCAGCACACCTTTACTGTAATTCAGATTTTAAGTTGTTTGCTACCTATTGAACAAACTGAATTGATATTCGCGCTTAATCATGATGATAGCCTAAGCAGTTTTTTTGCTTACGTTACAATTAACCATCATTTTCTAAACAAAACGCCCTAAATATGTAAGAGAACATGTACATATAGCAGCAGTTTATAATTTGGCGAATGTATGTAATAGAAATAAGTAAAAGTCAGTTAGTAAACATTCCTCACACACACACACACACACACACACACACACACACACACACACATATATATATATATATATATATATATATATATATATATATATATATATATATATATATATATATATATATATTAAATTTGTAATATGGTTATCTACTTTGCAGTGGATATTTAGCATACCACAATTTGCTTACCTTCTACATTTATCCACACAAATTGACATAGTAAGGCGCCTACAGCTATCGTATGAACTATTAAGCTACTCATAAGGAGGACTGTTGGCTTTTCTTTGATCTCTGGACATCGTGAACTGGCAATTGTATCCCCTGATATAAAATTGAATCACATTAAATTTAAGTGGTCGAAATATTTTCTAATGCAAAATGTTGGATGCAACAGCAACAGTGTTAAAGTACATGCAACACAGAATATTAACTAGTGACACTCATAGATTATGGGATTGCGACCTTATCTCCGTAGGGTTCTAAAATTATGACAGCAAAGGCAGACAGGGAGCCTTGGGGCTGGAATAAGAGGACTTGGAAGTTTTGCTCTCATCACAATGTCGATTGTGTTGAGTGGAAACAACATTCAATTGTCAAAGTGTTAATGAGAAAAAACGCAAGTTAACAGGAATGAAAATAAAGCAATAATTTGCTCCTCTGAGTCAAGTAGGGTACCACCAACCTCCTCCTGACAGGAGACGGCATCATAGTGACGGACACAGAACAATACATTTTAGAACAAAATACAGATTTAAGAGCATTAGATACAAAACGTTTGGAAACTAACGAACTTTGTAGTAACACTAAGCATACTCAAGGCATTACATAATATGTTCCCTAAGAGCAACATATTGGACTTTAATTTTTCAGGTGAAAATATATTTTTACATCATGTCAAAGCAAAACGAGCGTAGTACTCATTTACGCCTAAAAATCATATCTGGGATTTATGATAACTTCGTCAATTCTCTCCATTCTTTTTGTATGTCATCCTTTTTTTCCTTCTTTACTTTATCCATTCTATATTGTTTTTTTTTTATTATTTTATTTCTATCTTGACTAATGTCACATTATTTAAACAACCAGTTACACATTTATATTTGAATATGCACACATTTGCTTTCGACCTTCCAATCAATTTGTGCAGCTGAATCATAGTTATTTACCTTGTAAGGCTTTTATAAAAGTAGTACCGTACTTCAGATATACAAAGGCGTTTTCTGCAAATCGAAAAAAGGAGAAAACAACTACGCACAGTGAATGTTATTGGAATGTAAGGTCTTGGAATTGCTGCCGATTACAAATATGTAGTATCTTCAATACTACTAGCTTCTGTAATGATACAAATATAGGATTCCAAATGAATTACCTGATATCATGGGTTTCAATGGAGTTATTTCCATTACTGGACCACTTTCATATTGTCTCGCTTTCTTCAGCCTTTCTATCAATTGTGGAAGTATAACAGTTGACGGGCCCAAGACAAAAGTAACTGTCATGGAAAAAGCTACACAGAAAAAAAAAAAACAAGACATTTACCTGGCATTGGAACAAAGCACACACACACACACACCCCAGAAAAACACAAAAAAACAAGCAAAAACAAACAAACATACAAAACCCAACAAAGTACTAACCTTAATCGGTTTTCTGATCGTGCTAACGTAAGGTACTACCCTTGTCTAAATAAAGTTTTGAACGTATACTGGAAAGATATTACTTGCATCTCACTCGGGTTTGAATTAATTTTCAAATCAAATGGAGTAGGCCAGCTTGGAGAGACAACGAAGACATGGTACGGGTGATATATGAAATTACATGCAAAACAAATTTACCACTGAGCATAATGCTATCATTTTACCTACTTTTTAATATAATTCTGTACAAATCACATACAGGCTATCTGATACATGTATCGCCCAAATGGAATAGAAATCTGGACCATTCCAGTGTTGCAACACAATCACTTCTGGAACAGCTCCAAGCATAGGCATTTTATACACCTGGAGGAAAGGCTTTTGCCAAATCTGGAAGAGCTAATATTCTATGCATGGGAGAGAGCCAATGCATCGCTGATCGGCGATGCATCAGGTACTGAAAAGAAAGCAAATAACAATTGTGATTATCTTAACCGTCCGTTTGAGTAGTGATTTATTACCTGTTGTACGATTTGTTTTGTCTTTTAAATATACGTTCGTAAGTTGTCCTCAACTCTAGCTTATAAAAGCCACCTGATCTGCTTTGGCGCTTGTGCTACTGATGTATGCCAGAAATGTCACTTACAGGACTTTACTTGCAAAAAATATGTCCATGTTGCACATCAGCATGAGGCCTTTTCGAATTTTTTCTTCTATTTTATTATGTTTACATTATGGCGTGCCAAAGCTTTAGGTTTCTAATCTCCAGTCAGGCAAAGAATTCCTGAGATGATAATTTTGTAATTTTATTCGATTTAACCAGGGGCATTTCAATAGAAAATTGAATTGTATTACTGTAATTGTCGATTAATTGAAGTAACCTGTACATATCCCTGCGCCCAAGATTGACAGCGAAAAAAAAAAAAAAAAAAACGTTAGCATTTTCTATTCATGGTTCCATTCCATCTTCGGCGATGATCAGGTTTCCTTGTCAATTGAATTAAATTCGAGAGGAGCAAGGACCCTTTTATTCTAGAATTTAGTACCCTTATCTAATCACATCTTTTTTGTTTTTTTTCTCCGTAAAAGAGAGTTTAAATACTTTAGCAACAGGTGCCCCCCCCCCCCCCCCCACTTGTTTTATCATAATTTTGTATTTGTACAAAATACAGACACCTATGATGCTCGGCAAGATTTTTTTGTCCTTCCTACCTTTCACTTATAAACTCACGTCTATCAAGTCTGCAGCCCGTATTTTTGCTTGGTCATTTCAAATGAACTCTCATTTGTTTTAAGTTGACGACAAACTATTTCCGCATATTTCATTGGTTAGTCGGTTGCTTCGCGTGAGTTTTTGTGTAACCTGTGCACCTTTAGCTTGTATGACAATGTCTTTGTCTAGCTATTTTCTTCATTGTCAGAATATACATATCTTTTAATTGAAATATCACGTGTTTGTCAAACACTTCGTTTCTACTCACAGTGTCTTTGTTTCAATGTATTTCTCAAAACGGTGTAGTTTTGAGATCAAAATAAAGTCGCTTATCTAACTTTGTTTCAGGCCCCCTGAAGTTCTGTCCGGGTATAATTATCTTTCATGGGGGCATAACGTTCGAACAGAGTCCCTGTCTTGCCCACTAATCTGACATTACGGTATTTCTCAGTACTCGGGAAGACAACTTAACATTGACAACGAGCGTCAGGATCATAAATTCAATAGAACAGGAAAAAATTTGCAAACCAAAACTTCAAGCTATGGAACACCGGGGGAGAAAATTAAGTGACCATTTAAATGAAGAGGACGACACCCATATATAAATTACTGGAGTCATTAGCAAAGATATCTATAAGCACCCGCAAAGACACTGGTTTATAATTTCTACTTTAACTCCATTAAGCATACAGCAAGTAAGACTCCTTTTCACAGAGACTGAATGGCAGGTAAATTACATTTCAATGATGTCATTATCTGTCACCTTAATACGGATTACAAAAGAATCTGCAATAATGTTAAGGAAGAAAGCTGACAGCAGACGGATGATAGAATTCGTAGAACTGGGGCCGGAACAACTCGTTTACAGTATGAATGGCATACATACAAAGAAATGCAAGGGAGTGTAGAAAACAATTATCATAAAAAGTGTATATTTCGAATGATTGTAAGATTACTTGATTAAAAGGCAGTCCATAGAAGCATGAATGTGATCAGGAGTCATAGCCATCATGACTCTATGAAAGAAGTAAACGAAATAGCATTATCGAGTGACGACAACAAGAAATTAAAAACTGGACAGAATACACACTTGTGCATGGGCATAAGAGTCAAAAGACTGGGTTTTCCAAGCAGACTGCTAACTTGGATTTCGTGGAAGAGGTTGAAAATTGGGTACACCGGACTTTGGAGGGGTGTCCGCACGGATTGGTATTCTTAACTTAGACGTGGGAAGTGGAATACATTGAATGTATGATACAAACACAGCGAATTAAAACCTACATTAAAAGTTTCAGAATTCTTTCTCCAGAAAACAAATGTGCTAATTTGTGAATATGAATCATGTTTTTTTTCCTAACTACTTGTTATCTCTACTTATTACGAGGTCGGACACGTACACCCTGTGGGTAGGTGAGTCGTGCATGGGTTTCTGTCCTCATACCTGCTAAAAACCTCTCTTGGTATACAATTATGATAAATAATTAATATGTTATAATTCGTATGTATGTAAATCTAAATACGCCAGCTTCCATCTGACAAAATATAGAACACCACTAAATAATGCATTAATTTGATTTTCTGTAGACACATGGCAACTCATACCATGAATTTTGAAATGTGGTTCGTCCTGGGTGCAAGAATGGTTTGGCTATGCTTGCAGACCTGACAAACTAGACGTGTAATGGGTGACACTGCAATATGGTGGAGCTTCATAGATTCAAAAATTTTACCATACCCTCGGTTACGTGTGGAAATTGATCCTCATTCACAGGATCTCAGTGAAAGAAAGTATAACCAAGCGAATACTAACAGCCACTAACTGGAATATGATTAATTTTGCCTTTGGGAAAACAACCAAGTGTCTTCAGCTGTATTTAACTTCGCTTTCTTTGTTGGGTCAAATTTATGAATATGAATAATGTTTTTCTGAAGCATTTGATATGCACGTTCATTCTCACTATTACTTGAGAAAGTGTGTGATAGAAGCCATCCCTCATGATATAAAGGGTATAGGGTAATGACTACTAGGAAGTGGTTTTGGACAAAAAGACACAAATACCATATGACTGTTTCACTGAACACACTTTATCACTTTTGGCAGCAGTAAGATTCATTTACAAGAAATTTATGTTTATCGTATGCAATACTAAGAAAGATATTGACAAAATCGGGAACTTGAAAAGACGAAATTAGCCACAGGATACAATACGGACGAGTTTTGCAGTACAAGTCTATGATTCGTTGCTGATACAGGCCACAGAGGCTGGTCAGGATGTCATGTAAAGAACTGTCTTCTCTGGAATGTGGTATACCTTCAGGATGAGAGGAAACTGTCTACTGTGGCATGGAAAGGAAAGGATTTAGTCCTTAAAACCTGAGGTTCGGACACAGTAAATAGCCAATTGTAAATTTGAAGATGAGTTTGGATAAAGTTAAACCACGCTTAACATACTACCTTTTACAACCACAACAAAAAACCCCTAAAATTGTTGAAAGAAAATAACATATACTATTTTAGGTAATACTTAAAGCAACCTTGAAAGATGAGAAGGAACAAAAATGTGACTCTCTTGTTCATGCAAATAACAGTTAACCCCCTCATCATATTGAAGACAGTATTTCAGAAAAAGCACAGAATATTTGTCCTAACGCCTTTTGGTTTCCGAAAATACGCAAAGAAAAAAAGGAAGTCACAGACGTTATTATTTTTTCTACATTTTTAAATTGCTAGACATTTAACTTCCCTTTATCCAAATGTAGATATGCTTTAAAATAATTACCTACGAGACTCTGCGACATTATAATATATTGACAAGGAATATAGACTGAACTGTAGACACCTGCATGCAGAATATAAAATCATCCTCTGACGATGCCATGCATAGCGTAACTTTTATTCGTCAAAGACAAAAAATCCGCTCTGAAGTAGAGAAGTGTTTCGTTTGAATGATCACATATGGTAAGTTACTGATGCAAAAAAATAATACATAACGCGAAAGAAAAATATTTATGGCATCATCCTTCAGCCTGAAATATGAACAATTTTCCTCAATATACAAGACCAGGTGCATCACTGACAGGTATGCATTGGTTCTCTCGCATGCATAAAATACTTGTTGCAGCAACATCTGCTTGACTTAAAGGCTCTGCATGGTACTAACTGATTTTTTTTTTCTGAGAGGTGTTCCAGAATAGACCGTATTATAATACTCGTCGGTTTCCTGAAACCAGACTGTGTCTGTTTCATCTGTTGACACGAATGTGCTCTTTCACCCTTAACATGATGTTACATGAGGTTTGCCACTGTAATGTAAATGACAGCATTGAAAGTTTTATGGAGCAAACTTACAATTTAGACCACATTAGTCAATGCCCTAAATTGATCATTTTCTAATTGTACATTAAAACAGTGAAGCATGGTAAAGTATTTCAATTATTTGACGATTTTATAACATGTTTCTGCCAAATTTGCTAATATTTTTACTATACAAAATATTACTTTGATAACACTGTATATGTATTTTAACACAATATATTGGAAACACACCTTTACTTTGCAGGTTTATATTGTAAGGGTAAAACATCTTTCCATAAATGGCAGCAACCATAAGAACAATATTCAATACCAGAAGAAAGGTGAGGTATATTGACATCACAATGGGAACAGTCCTTCTGATGGGATTCAATGTAAGGTATCCTGTAATCATACCACAAGCTATAATAGTGAAAGCATGAAAATATGGGAATGTTGCTTAAAAATGAACTCTACCTTCTTTTTTTCATCTTGTTTGCGTTAGTTATGCAGTTAATCTGCGTAGATCTTATGAACCTATATACTTCAGGAGACATACTTTCACTGATATTCATCTATAGCTAGAACACAACCACACAATTCTGCACGGCATCATCCTTCTGGTGCGCATGTAAAAATCTGGATGTTTGATTAATACAACCCGGGAAGTATTCAAAGACACAGGTAATCATTTGAATCTTTTCCTCAAAAGCTCAACAAAGGCTTGTCAAACAAAACGGTACAGTAACCGAAAATACTAAACGGATTAAACAAAGTTAGGATGCTACCAAGTTAGTATGCTTTCATGTAAATCCAACGGATCATTCCCTGTGGTTGTTATGCTGGGGAAATGTGCGTCCAGAACATGTGCAGTCGTCACTCCTTCCTAACTCCTTTGCGAAACAAATGTATCTTAAGAACACACAAATGTTATTATGGCAGGCGAATTCACTATATTTTAGCATCCCTGTGTACACGAAACACACGGGAAATGGAAAACAAGGAAGGAGGATTCCGCAAAATGCCATCATGAACAATATGTACAGATAGAAAACATATCTTCATGCCATATGCAGTTGTTCTGTAAACTAGATTTGCCAACCATCTAAAATAAACGCCGCGTGTAGCAGGAAAGTCAGTAAGCGGATTTTTATTTGTACTTTTATTATATCCTTTCCGAATTTGTCATCCTAAAATGTGTACTTCTATATCTGAATAGTCATAGATAGTTGCTTTGATGCCGTCTCTTATGAACATGATCCTCTGTTTAGTAAATCTCTCTATGACCAAAAGTTACACATATTGTATCGGATGTACGACACGACAGAAAAGTAACTTAGATGTTTACTGTACCATTAATTTCGGTGCCCCAAAATGTGCATGAAAGGATGTGCTCTAACTGTGAGACAAAACACATTGAGGAGTAGCTTGCAGTCATGATGCTAATGACTCTCCACATTAAAAAACATGATGCCTCTGGAGTTTGTTTCGGTGCCCTCCCTGTAAATAAAATAAAAAGGATTGTAAACTTCCATAGAGCAGAGAGGCATTGTGATGGCACTTCATCTGCTGAGGCATCATCTTTAATTCTTGTTCTTGCATATATATTTTTTTTTTCATCGCAAATTTGATAGAGTTGAGTGTGTTTCGAATTTTCATAACTACACTAGATATGGTAAATCGTAGCACATTAAACCTTTTGGTAAACCAAACTTATCTTCAAGTATCAACACGTTTACAATTGTATGGACTATTATGATTGCAGATGTCAGTATATTTCCTTGCTCCCAAACCGGAAAAGGAAACTTCTTGAATATGTTATAACTCGAAACTTAACAGATTAAAGCAGGCACCAATGCACTAATGTTAATGGAAATAGACATGATACATCTCCTATAAATAAATATATGCTCTTGATAGCGCCCTAAGACTAAGATTTTAAAACATGCCAATGCTCTTTATGAAAAAAAAAAAATATACAGAAAGTGTATTGACTCATAGATATTATAAATCCCACTGCCCCTCCAGAGGAAACTCTTTCAAGCATGCAGCATGTTAAGCACACAAACACCTGTGGAAAAGTTCACATTGGATAAGTAACGCCAACCTTATGATTAAAGTTTAAATTATCTGATACTACTTTCCTCTACTTTTTTACATGAAAAACATTTTCAAAGCGCATTATGCATCGTGTTGAATACAATGTCTGGAAATGAATTTGTATGCAGAGTGAGAGGCAAAATGGAAAACTGAAAAAAAAAGGATGGAATTGACAGTTACCTTTTAAGCGTCCCGAAATACAACCGCAGATAAGACCAAGACCATATGCACCTAGCGAGATAAAAGCCATTGGGGGAATGGAAACTGAAAAGCAGAGTATAATATAGTATTTCCGCAGGAGAAGGACTGAATTGTACAAACAAGTTCTTGCTGACACCACCAATGTCCTCCAACCACAGCATGAACATGCAATACTCCACGTAGGTCTTCAAGTACTGCAAGAGGTCAAATGACTTTGATATGTACTTTTTATCTTGCTTCATGTTAAATTTTCCTAGTTTAATTATGTTAATTTAGACTTTTATCTTGGATTTGGTACTATTATTACTACTTAAGGCTATCACTTGACGTTCATTATATAGCTATGGCATGGATAGACAGCCTAAATAAAATGATTAATCTGTAAAATTAAATGCTACATACAATGCGGTAAAGGTCATTTAAAACACATTCAGGCAAAATAATAATTGCCTGGACAACGCTTGTGCTACCATGACGTACCCCCCCCCCCCCCGCCGCGCAAATAGCAGTATAAGAGCATGACAATATTTTAATGATTTAAATCTACATTATTAGTTGTATCTATAAGTTCACATTAATATTAATATGATATACAACTCCGACATGTAATTTATAATTGCATGTCTAAAATGTATACCAGGTTTAGCACATCGAATATTCAACAACCTTATTATCTTATGCGCGGTAGAGAGATTCATATTTAAAGTGCTGCAGATTATACGCATACATCACCTCTCGCTTCAACCTCTGAACTTGAGGTGCAAGCACACAAACCCGTTTGCCGGCCCTACACTTTAATTGGCGAGAAAATTAAATGTCTGCTTAGGCGTTACACCATCCAACTGTTACAATTTAAACTTGCATTTTCAATTGATACTACATTCATAACAATACGACAGCTGTTTCATAAGTTTTGAGACAATCATTTGTTGACCTTGATGTGGTGCCTGTGATAAATATTACACATGCAGCTTTTCAAAGTACTCCGTTGGCTTGCACTCATTAATGGAGCCGCTCTACTCATCGCGCGAAGATCAAAAAGTAATCCTTAGATTGTTCAGATACTGATAAATGGCTGTTTCAATGGCACTTCGTGTCGTGTATCTCTTCCCAGACATGTGATTCTTCAGTTTTCAAACTAAATAAAAGTCTTATGGAGCCAAGTCCGGGGAATAGGGTGGATGTTGCTCCAGGTAGGCCACTGTAACGTGACCTGTGTGAGCTGGAGCATTGTCGTGCAACAGTTTGATGCCCTTCGTTCCCGTCTTTGGTCTTCGCTCTTTGTAATGCTCTACATTTTGCAATACTTATGAGACTAAGAAATTTTCACCAACGGTCTGGCCTACGGGGCTGCTATATCGCGCCACGAAGCCTCTAGCGTCAAATCAATTTGTATAAAGAACCTTTCTCACCATCCTTCGTGCCAAACCTGTTCACATACAGACCATTTTGTCCAGACTACAATGGTTTTCTCAAAACTTATGGCATAGCCCTCGTAATTATATTATATTGTATATAACTCGAAAGCTATTTATTGCATCCTCCAGGAGTGTTCCAAAAAGTGTGCACAGCTTCGGGCGGGGGATGAAAGGAATGAACACCTGGGCTCTCCTAACCCGCCCTGGGGGCCGAAAGCGACTCTTGCCCTTGCACCTACAGCTCACTTTGGGGAACCAAAAAGCAACGTCCAGCAATAATAATACAATCCGAATGCCAACGCTATACGATATGCGATCAAGTAACGCCAAAAGTGAGCGCATGAGGACAGAAGGGTGCACTTATATGCGACCTACTCTACAAAACCATTGACCTGAAGAAATGTCAGACCGAACTTCGGAAAACGGACATAAAAACTTCAGGAAAAAACTGCCGCACCGATATAATGAATTCTGATAATGCTAACCTGGCCTAGTGCAACAAATGGAACATATGACACATAACTATCATACTATTCGAATGCTATGTTTATTAATTGACATTGGACACAATGTCAGTTGACCTTTAAGTGTCACACAAGATCAATATAAAAACACCAGCAGAAACCGAACAGGTACTTTTCTATTGCGAGCTGAAAGCCGAATTATTTGATTTGTTGCTATTAATTTGGTACAGTACCAATAACAACATATACATAATCTTCAGTATTTTTTTTTCTGATTTTGAAAGTGTGTTGAATAAATTAAAAACCCACACGCACACACACACACACACACACACACACACACACACACACACACACACTCAAACGTTTACAAATAAAAATGCAGCGCCAGGGTTAAAGATGAGGCCTATGGGTCTCCAGAAGTGTGCAAATGTCTAAGCAATTGGCTACTGACTTTTGAAAAGGATAATTGCCTTAAATTTTTTACTTAAACAAAAAAACCTTAAAATTGCAAAATCACCCAAGCGTTACTATTTTTATAAATAAGGAGACAAACACACACGGCACATCCCCAAAACGTTAGAACTAAATCTGGCTGATGACTTTGCTGTAAGTAAATAAGTGAATTACCATTCCAATCACTACTGACTCAGTAATAGGTATTTGGTTAAAAACCGCCAAGTAATCGAATTGAAAAAAAAAATCCGTTCACCCTCCATACGCTATATTTCCACTGAATCTCACATCAACCTGATTTACATTTTTGCAGAAGACGTCAAAAATGACAAAACATGCTCAAAAGTCATAAAAAAGGTAAATCAGGCTAACAGTTTTGAAGAAGTACGATATAATAATTGTGAATAGAAGACGGTCGGACAGCTGCTACAAGGATGGATGACAGATATTGACTCATCCTGAAAGCCCAGCCGAGTAATGAATTCCACTTGCTAGAGACCTATGTCGTAGTCTTGCTGGGCTGTTGATCTGTACAACATCCTCAAGGTAAAACATTTTTTAGCTGTTTCCGCTATTCAATTCAGTACGCATATTCTCCGTAGGATTATTTCAATTATCAATTTGCCAGAGTACATTGAATTTATTTTTGCGTTGGAAGAGAAGAGACCACAATTATCCTTGCTAAGTAGATTATATCTCAATTTGATATAGAAGCTGTTTCAAAGTACATAAATTGTAAAGGCTTAGTAACTTCTGTCTGATATTTATTGGTACACTGTTGTGATTATGACATAAAATCCTTGTTTCTGGGAATTACTATTGCAAACAGAGTAATAAATTTTACCTGCAGGTTTGTCCAATCCAGATGATATATCCATTACTAGCTGGATACAAATCCGTGTGTGCTTAAATTGGCCACTGCTTGCATCAGGTGCTTTTACGTTGCACATGAGGATGATATTCGTTGAGATGATTACATCTATTTTTGTCTCTGCTGACTTTAAACGTACACCTCTCCTCTTGTATGCACGCAAAGAGGATGTTACTGCAGAAATGATAGTTTTATTGTACTCATATGATGACAAAATGCTCCTGTTTCTGTGCTGCCACGTTACCTCAGGGGGTGGGTGGGAGCCACCAGCAAGACATATGTACGATTGCTGTCCATTTACTCGCACAGTGGGAATAGTCGTCAAGTTACTACAATCAGATGTCGGCTGCACAGCACCAGCCTCATTTTTGATAACAGGTGGTGAATTGGGTGGAGCTGTAACATAAGTGGGGTCGGTCGTTATTAATATGTACATCCCTTAAATACGACTGTCAGGTTGATAAGATGTCTCTGCGATGGAAATGCAAAAAACTGTTTGTGCAACATAAATTTCAGGATCATATTTTTCATGACAAATGAATCTGATTCTAGAAAAAAAAACAGTCATTGGTGTATAAACATAGGATACGTAGAACAAAGTCTTGATATCGGGAAAAAAATGATACCGGGGCGTCTCGACGATAGCATGGACATTAAAAATACTTGGATTTCCATGTTCTGTTCACTTATAGTATTTTATTTATCTATTTTGGCGATATTCTAATATGCTGACTAAAACTTATCCACCTACACTTCTGTTTTCCTAGAATGACACAAAACAATTTTTTATTTCACAAACGTCATCCATTAAATTGGTGTTCCGGATACATCTTCTTGTTTTGTATGTACTTGCAAGACATCACGCATGCACCTTTGTGTGGTATATATTAGTGGCGCTAACTTGGAAACATACTACGAAGTTGTCTCCGAATTATCGTGGAATAATTTTTGTTTTCATTTGATACCTGTCCAAGCACGAAGGATGTGATACTAGCCTGTGCTCAGCAAACCTACCCTTGATAGATTTATGTCCCAGTTAAGTTGGAGCAGGATCGTGCCAAAGGTTTCGACCAAACCTCACATCCCGTAATATACAGCGAAAGTCAGTCTGCTTAGTTCTTACATAACGCCTCATTTTTCACCAGAGGAACTTCAGCACCGCACTGACACAGTGTTTTCACAAAGAACAGGAACCAAACACGCCGATACAATTATAGTATATATGAGCTGACAAGCCTTGTTACAGATACAAGAACTGCGATATCACAAAAAGGGTTGATACTGTCATTTGAAGCTCCAGTGGAGCCTTGTGTCCGCTAGACCACCAAACACAGTCGTAGTAAAGCATCACTCTACAGCTACCTTAACTATCTTTTGTGCTCACCTTGCCCAGGGTCTTCGAAACGCACATACATATTTCTGGCAAGCCTTACACCATATTTTGGTTAAAATGTGGCGTTGCAATTTTTGGCATTTTTCTACTTTTCTCAATACGGACACTTATCGGTTAACGCACTTATTTTTATCGATAACCATGTAAATCAATGGGAATTGCAATCGTTATTCGTATTTTTAACTTCTGCAAACCACTTGTCAGATCCATTTCAAACTTGCTGGAGATGTACATTGTTTCAGTCTCAAGGTTGTTCAAATGACCTCATCCTAGTGATTTCGGATTTTTTAAAAACAATTTTTATGTTTCCATAAACGCTTTGCAAATTCTTTTGGGACATTTTTGGTGACCTTTAGATTATAATTTGCGGCAGGTGGCGCTGCAGGTTTGCTAACAAACTATTTTATTTTTATTTTTTTAATTGTTTAATTTTCTTTTTTTTTTTTTTTCGACTTGTTGCCAACTGAATGCTATATTCCCTTCAAACGCATTGGAAATGTACCTGTATTCAATCTCCATGAAACCTGTCCTCTTTATGGTTCCAATTTTGAATTCATAGTTTGAACCAGTTTTATAAACTATAAGAAGGATATATGCACCCGTTAGGATTGGTACGATTGGGTTAGCATGGAATCTGACATATTGGGAGTTATCTCTGTAATGGTGGATCCTGGGTCCATAGTTGCTGTTAAATACTACTGGCCAAAGGGTTTTCTTTGGTGCTGTTAAATTTGAGCTTGAGTGACTTTCAAACGTCAAAATAACATAGAGGCTTTTATTTTTTGAAACAGTGGATTCTGCCACTTTTTATTTAAAGATAATGATATTTGACCAGTATGAGTGAAGACACATGTTGCAGCAGTTATAGTGGTCATAAACACAGGTGACTTATATGTTATAATAAAGGTCGAGGGACCACTTAATTATTTGCATTCAAGCCAAGCTGAACATAGACATGTCACAGTATTGTTGTTTTTAACTATTTTACCGCATATAAATTCCATGAAATAAACAACTGACCCCTGATAGTCCAGGAATTTTGATAAAACAAAACATATTTTATATTCTAAAACCCGAAGTGAAACTAATAATTAAGTAGAAAATGAAGCAAATGGTACCAACAACAATAGGCCAAATAAACTGTGCATTACAATAATCATATTCACAATCACAAACTTAAGCGGACTTATGAACATTGTTGAAAATTCGATAAAGTCTTAAAACTGTGTTAACTTTACACTAAAATTCAACTGGAGTCAGTTTCCATGGCCTGCCCAACATTCGACAGTAGTCGCCTCCTGCGGCGAAAGAGTTAAATACTACATATGATAGCGATCCGCCAAGAAAGGCTAGAATGAGGCTCTATTTCTGGAATGTTTTGCCAATTCACAAAATCGCCACGAATGAATGCTGATGCTTAACTTGATATTGTCAGGTACGTCGTAGATGATAATAAACTACACGGAAGTTTGAAATAAGTGCAGATTGTTCATCGGCTGTTTTACAGTCATGGCTAAAACTGATTTAGGTGAACACTGAAGGAAAGTTAACAGAGGTAGAACGGAAATGTTTCATGACTCCGACTCGGATGACATTTATTTAATACATCAAAAACAATACAAAAAATGTAGAATACAAGTTTAAAATTATGATATTACAGCAGTTACCAGAGTAAAATTACAACAAGTAATGTGTCAGGATAACTCCTGCTAAGGAAATACGTTTCCGCTATCACAAGAGCCACCTTGGGAAGATATTAACTGATTAAGAACCTCATTCGAAAATTAATAAACATAGTAAACACAAACATGAAACATAATCGATCCAAGAGTTACAAGCATGACATTTGGGTATGGTATATACATTTGAGTATAGATTCATATAGTATTTTATTATATATCCTGAAAAACCCGCGAGTGAATGAGTATATTATTTATCAGTGATAGAAGAGGGTGATTTCAAAGTAAAGTTGGTATGTAACACCCGATAGACTATTTGGGTATAGCTATCGTAGGTACTGGGGAAGGTGCATTACATCGACCACGGGTGACATAAGTATGATTCGGTGGACGGACTGAAAACATGTTTTATGCTGATGACACCACTCTTAGGAAGAGCCTTTCTTCTTTCAGCTTCTGTCCTACTCAAAATTTAAATGTCCAAAATACATCTATCACTATAAATTGTGAATTAAACAAGTTGCATAATTGGCTGGCAGCAAATAAACTTTCTCGTAATATTGCAAAAACAAAATATACGATATTCCACTTTCCTCAAAGAAAAATAAATTCTAAGCTTGATTTTAAAATCAGTAATGTTCCCATTTTAAGAACAGAAGAACTTGATTTCCTTGGTCGCCGAATTTAAGAAAAAAATCGATTGGGATGCTCATATATATAAGATTGGTAACAAACTTTCCAAACGTGTAGGAGTTTTTGAAAGAACCACCAGTTTTATGCCAACTGATACTATGCTAGAAATGTGTAACTCTCTTTTTCTGCCATACACAAATACCTCTCTCGTTGCCTGGGGTTATTCATCTAAACGAATTTTCCAACTTCAAAAATAATGGCCTTTCGTCTAATATCTCATGCCAGGTACATTGATCCTTTACTTAAAAAGAAACTCTGTATTCTGAAAGTTGAAAGGTTTTACGGTTAAAGGCATAAAGATTTTACTTCAGATGCACAATGGATGACTTACCATGAAATCCAGGCAGCATATTATATGTAGCCAGGGTCTTGGTAAGTAAGGAACATCAGCACTTTAGTTTACATTGTCCCCAATATGATTATGTTATACACACATTACAAGAGGATACGTGCGACATTATGCTTTATTTTAGAAATATGCAGATAAAGAGAAGTTTGCATAAACTTTATGCTGGTCTGAGATTAGACCTCTGAACACAAAATACTTTGACTTCTTAGCAGTTAGCTGATTGGAAAGAAGATATGCACAAACCTGGATACAATATGTATGGTCCAGACATTATATATGCAATTTTACAAAGAAAAATGTAACTGCCAGGTAATTAATGAACTGCCAAATTGTCCCCCAGATATATCTTGATTAGATTTATTGCCTTTCTTCAACTTTAACATGCTGTACACTGGATGCCTGCACATGATTTACACCAGCCAAGTGCAAGGAGACTGAACCGAAGGTTTTGCACAAACCCACTAATACAGACATTAACAAACGATGTTCAGGCGGTACTTAACTAAAAGTGAATTTATTGGTCACTATATGAACTTTGAAAAAGACAAATGTCAAAAGTAAGCATATAGCCTTTGCTTTAAGAGTACAACAAACCCAAAGTCAAAAGCTGTAGTTTCTGTCATGAGAGCGTATTGAACATACCTAAAGGTGCCTTAAAACCACTCATTGTCTCTCTCTATTTTCTGAGATATGGCAGCAGAAAATAGAAACAGATAGATCTCAAGACGGAGTCAAGATCATTGCTCCTTAAAGTCAGTCTGTACCTTTCAACTCGGATAGAATGTTAATAATTTTTGACCCAGCCTTGTCAATTTTCTCGAGATTTTACATAGAAATAGGTAGAAAGACATAATTAACTGTCTTATTTGGTCAAGTGCCACTGTCTTTCCCATTTAATGTCGGCTCTAACGAGATAGACCAACTGTAAACATTTCGTGACCCAGGCTCATCTGATGCTTCAGTCATCGTGAGCAGTCTCAAACGGGGCCCCATCTCACCAAAAATAAGTATTTCGTAATGATAGTCAACCTACAGATATCAACATTAATGGCATTGAAATGTGATCACAATTAGTAGAGACAATTGTTCGGCCTATTACCAAATTTTGAGCCACTATTATAACTGAAAAGTCTCCACCAAGTTTTAGCTTGTTTGCCAACAAGGCCCCCCAATTAAAAACAAATCTTAAAAAGCCTCGACAAGCATTATGAACAGACAGTACATAACTTTGTTTTTACCTTCATAGGTTGTATTGTATCCTCGTTGCAACACACTATGAACGCTAGTTTGAGAAGAGATGACGTAAGGGGTGCAAATATACAAACATTCGTTACAAACAATTTCATAACCACCTGTTAAGCACATTAAGATTCAGTGATTCTTGGAATTGTTCCAATGCAATTCTGAAAAAAATAACAAAGCTGTTTTTGTTCTTTTTTTTCAGAACCCGCCTCCCCCCAAACGCACACGCACACACACACACACACACACACACACACACACACACACACACACACAGAGCGAAATCATTCCCAAAAATAAAAAGCACTAGAGCATTAAAATTTGAATATACTTGGAAGGGATCCACCCGAGGTGCATCCCCACGTGTATCTGGAAGAAAGTTTGGGAGGAAAAGTAAAACATGTGCATCATCGCTTTAATCCCAATTAACTTACATAGCTATTAATTGGAACGCAGGCATTCACCTGTAAGTACCTGAATTAAAAAAATAAACGTTTAAATTCCGCAATGAGCAGTACTATCACCTTGCCAGCACATATGTTTGACCTTTACTCAAGGTTTATTCCCATCAAGTATCGGCACAATCGGAACCACAACTGTGGCGCGAAGTAAAAATTATCAAAGACGCACAAAAATTCAAAAGAAAATAACACAAAAATTGCAGCGACACAGCTTGACCAAAGTAAAGTCTGGAGATCCTCAAAGGTGTTTCTATGTACTTTCAAAGTTGTTGGCCTGACCGTTTTGGACAAATGGTGCCCTCCACACCCCCCCCCCCCCCCCCACCACCAACAACAACAAAAAAAAAAAAAAAAAAAAAAAAAAAAGCAAAAAAAAAAAAAAAAAAAGAAAAAAGAAAAAGACAAAAGAAAAAAAAGAATCATTTTAAAAATGCAAATGGTCACTTGATCATGACTACTTGAACAACCTCGGTAGAGAGTTTGCTAAGGTATACCCCCACCAAGTTTAAGTCGATCTGGGTAATAATTGCGGAAAAAAACGAAAATGTAAATTGTGAACGCAGGCAGACGGACGCAGGGATAGACAATGACCAAAAACCCATCACATAATTGCAGCCGATTGACAAGTCAGCTGCACCAAAATCTGAAGAAGGGCGATGCTTTTCATCACGGCAAACACAAATGAACAAGAAGGGATGACGAACTGTAGCATTTAGCCAAAATTGCAGCTGAATTCTTCACCAACTTACCAACTAATGTTAAATTGATCACTGCACCAATGAGGTAACCTGCAGATTTTGGTTTTATTCGGCAACGGTAATATCCTTGATCTTCTGGTACTGCCTGGTGGATGATCAGATCGTACAATGACCCATTCTTGGCGACAACTCCAGTGATATTTCTATGTCTGAATCTCCCAAACCGACGTTTATTTTGGAAATCATCTAAATACAGCTTGTCTCCCGGTTCTATTTGTCCGTCACGCCACACAATATACTCTATGGTGGTATTGTTTGGCAGCAGAGAACATCTCATGACTGCTCGACCATAATATTCACCCGTTATTCTCTCGCCAATGACACTATATGCAAGTGATGCGTCTGGAAAAAGACATGGTTTGAAACAAGTGAAGTCTATCTATCTATCTATCTATCTATCTATCTATCTATCTATCTATCTATCTGTCTGTCTGTCTGTCTGTCTGTCTGTCTGTCTGTCTGTCTGTCTGTCTGTCTATATGCATGTCTGTCTGTCTGTCCGTCTTTCTGTCTGTCTATCTATCCTTCTGTCTATCTATCTGTCTCTATTCCATTCGTGCGTCTGTCTGTCAATTTATTTATATATCTATGTGCCCGTCTGTCTGTCTACCACCCGTACGTACATACATACATACATACATACATACATACATACATACATACATACATACATACATACATACATACATGTAAAGAGTACAGACCGATTTTTATCCACGATTTGCTGCGTATGTTTACAGATACAAGTGAAGTCAAATTACTCAAATATTAAAAACTTGCATATCCGTCCTGTATTCATTCACCTTAATATTTCTAGAGGGCTAGAAGTATTTGTTCAGGCATCCCTTGATGTGAAGGGATCATTGCAAATACGCACAGGTTTAACACTCATGTCGTTCCCTGTAATGTGTTATTTCTTTTCTTCGTTGGTTTGTTGGAAAAAAATGACTGTGTGTCTTCCAGTCCTCTTATAATGTATATTATGTGTAGAGGGTCTCTACACGTGCCTATTGATTTGTGTTGCATTTGTATATGCTATTGTATCTATTATATGGACTTCCAAAGCAAACAACCAGAACCATAACAATTATAATTACTGCAATTTTACCTCTGTTCAAAATTCATTTCATTCATAGTTAGACAACTTTGAAACATAAAGAATTCAAACTTCATAATAACATACAGTGACATGCATAGTATGTTTACCGTTGAAGATCCATTTTAGAATTTTGCGATTTATACGTATGTATTTATGAGATAATGTCCGTGCACACATACACACACACACACACACACACACACATATATATATATATATATATATATATATATATATATATATATATACATACTTTAGTTTTGTATGTGGACTATGGGCGTATAGCGTTTAAGAAACACAAACCTACCAATTGCGTGTAGGTTTATATGCTTAGTCTATATTGACAGGTATGTAGCTCCACATTACTTATTTTATGTCAACCTGTGACTAACTGACAAAAGTGATGTGGATTTTAACTTATGTCACTAGAAGTATATATTACATCAGCTAATAACACAAAAATCCACTGAATTTATTCTACCTATAGATCTAACCAGATAGTTTAGTAAATTGAATATTAAACGTCGTGAATCCTTCAAAACAGAACAAACACCATCCGTTGCTCACCTCGGTACTCCAGATGAATTACCACACGTAACCAATCAGATGTCAAATAATCTAGAAGAGGCGACCTGGGGGGGGGGGGGGGTCAAATAGCAACTCTGTCTTTTCGACATTAAATTACATGTATATATGCATATTCCGATATATGTATATATATATATATATATATATATATATATATGAACCAGATTAAATTAAATATTGCACATTAATGGACAGAGTAGGTGCCTACCAATGCTTACAGGTACAGTTTACGTCTGTGGTCCGGTTTGAATAGATTTTGTTGGGTAAAAAAAACCCCGTGAATAGCAGCAAAATCGGTTTGGTAATTTAATGTCGCGTTTGGCAACTTGGCTCACAGACACAGGGCGCCCACAGTGCTGTGTTGAAGGTTGCCTTCAAATGACAGCCAAATATGTCCATCTCTCTACATACCTTTCCCTGTCGAGAAGATACCAAGCTGTTAAGAGTGGCAATGGAGATATAATGTATATTTGAATGTTAAAACTTCATAAAAAAAGAACACAAAGTAATACCTGAAATAACCGCAAGGCAAACTATGATGCCCAACAAACTGCGGCGGCAGAATATAGGCTCGACCATGGTGTGTGTAGCTGCTGTACACACACAGGGTGACCTGCGAAATACAAATACGACATTACATACTAGGAACAAATCAAGTTTGTCATAAAAGTGCTACTTCATGAAAATCCACGCCAGTATATGCTGTTCTTCGCACACTTTTCAACATTCCATTCTTCTTTTCAATTATTACATTAACCAAAATGTAGGTGCAGTCTGTAGTTCTCAATTACGCAATTTGGACCACAGGTTGGTACTTCTAGGATAAGCATGTGTAGCTCAGGGAATAGTAAGCATTACAGGCAATTTGGGAACTTCGAGTTATGGGTAGAAAACTTGATAATACTTCGAAGCATTGCTTTATTATATTGGTATGAAAATCCGAAAGAAAAACCACATCGCTTGATTGCGACCAGTGCAAAGCATATCCACGAGATGCATACTTCACTTTGATTGTGTTCTTGAGTTACATGATTTTTATTCCGAAGAACATATAAACATATTTTTGAAGTATGAACAGTTATTCAGTGAGAGTTGCACGGCAACATCTATGTTCTTGTGCCTCATTTTCCCCCCAATTTGAAATAAAGGCTGGACGATTACGTGTCGCAGTTGCTTCAGGGTACACCTCCGAGCCGCTTGCGGTATAAAGTCCTGAGAAAGCACGAGGATGACCCCTGAGAATCGAGATAGGTCACGGTCGGAAATTTTCTTTATCTATCTATTGTTTACTCAAAACACTTCTCCAAATTTTAAGTTTTTAACTGAAACAGTAAGGTTGTTAAAATAGATTTGTTGCGTTGCTCAACTAAAGGCAAGTCAAGGTTATCTGAAAATTTGAATATTTTCGGCGCATAAACTATTAAATTTTGTTTCCTGACCATTACTCGATCTGGTCAAACATAGCACTTGTACGAACTTACTCTCAGCACGTTTTGTCAGGAGTAAAACATAGGCATATTGTTTGGGGTCAAGGTCATATGCCCATTGGAACAAAAAAAACAAAAAAAAAAACAACATTTTAAAAAAAAAATTTAAACGTTGTATGAGCAGAATTTCAGAAACGAGGGTGGCTTGTGGGTGGGTTTGTGGTGGCTTCTAAAATACCCTTGAATGACAGGATGCCACTGACATGAACGTTTGTGCCTATTATTTGATTGGCAGTTCAATCCGATCACACAGTTAAGAAATGATTGTATTCATAACTCGAATATTAGCAACTCATTGAAGTGATGGTGAGCTCTTGAAATAAATAACCAAAGCATGATTTGCTGGCACAAGGTATAGTTTCGCATTTGGATTTGTACCTAACAATTATAACTACTTTAGACACAACCGAGCTGGCAAATAATGTAATAAATGGGGGGGGGGGGGGAAGGTCTCAGCTATCGATTGCTACCGGGGATATGTAGTGATGTTTACGTCCAGACATATGTACTTCTTACGTGTAACCTGTTGCAGTTGTTGATGTACATAAAACATTGGGTCGTCATTTAATTTATGAGAGTAGCAGTTTTGTAATTCCCTGATATATGGTTCCACTTTACATCTCACCAACAAGGATAAATGGACAAACTATCACATGGGAACAATATGCCAAAGCAGTAAAGTAATACCAGAATGACCAATAATAGGGGCTTGTGATCAGTTTTCGGTACGTTGATATCAGGTGGCTCAAATGACTTGTGCTTAACAAGAAAAGAAGTTGTGTTTTCAAACAAAAACGAAAACAGAAAAACAAAACAAAACAAGACAAAACAAAAAACAAACAAACAAACAACTAAAAAACACCCCCGAAAACAAAACAAAACAAAACAAAAAACAAAAAAACACACAAAAAAAAACAAAAAACAAAAAACAAAACAAAAAAAAAAAAAAAAAAAAAAACAGACAAACAAACAAACAAACAAATCAACAAAAACCAAAAATGCTAA
Organism: Hermodice carunculata; assembly: GCA_964020975.1. NCBI lineage: Eukaryota > Metazoa > Annelida > Polychaeta > Eunicida > Amphinomidae > Hermodice > Hermodice carunculata. Next base: position 7,418,472 of record OZ026626.1, on the reverse strand, counting down.
GTTTCGTCTAAAGTTTTCGCTAAAAAGCCCCAGTCTGTTAAGTTAATTTCTTGCTTCAAAAGTTACGGAGGCGTCAAAAGGAAATCTTTACACCCATCTTGTGATTCAAAGATCACCTGGCAAGGTGTACCTTCTGCATTCATTTTGCATATTTCATTCCTCACAATAATTGAACGATTGCATTTCTACAACTGGATAAGCTACTGTATTCTATTCAAAATACTAAGCTTGTTGTTCTCAAATCAAATGGACAAAGGATCATAATGGGGCACCCTTTATTGTAATTGGTCCACAAAGATTAGAAAAAAAAAATAAGAGTGCTGCACAACTCATAAGTCTCTCAGCTGGGCAATCCATGGTGGATTTTCTTACATTAAAATTACATGTTTCTGTGCTTTAGATAAAACATATCCCTACAACAATACATGTGGGGAGATTTGTCTAGAAAGCTGCTCTCCTTTTTAAAGTGAATTTTTGTCTATTTTCGCTCCATGCCCCTTGTTTTATCATCAGCATCATTGTCACCACCAATATAATTCTCATAATGGTTTAGGCCCAAGCAATTCTTCACACAGAAGCCTCTATAAACATCAGTTGAATATTCTGAAAATCTTTGGAAGTGCACAAAAACACTTCTTGGTATCCCGAGAGAATAAGTTATTAACCAATGACATACATTTTTACGTCAGTTCGTGCATCTTATAGGATGGTCATTTTTCCTGTGTTGGTTTGTCGTCCCCTATTAAAAAATCTGAGTTCGTTAAAACAGTTTGCCAGATCCACATCAGTATTGGTGGAAGGTTACTTTGAGTAGGTCACTAGCAATTTTGTTTAAATTGTCCCACCACATTTATATTTGGAGGTTTTTTGTCATTTAAACTCTGCTCACTTGCTGATTGACTTAGCTTGTCTTATACTAAGTTTTGTTACAACTTTGTAGAAGTGTTCCCATTCAAGGAGCCAAGCTGTTTACAAGATATTGCTGTACATGCCTGGTATTTTCCGTTTTTTTTTTTCCATTCTGGGTACTTGTCATTAAATCTTATGTATACATGCTGATCTTTGCATGTCACAGTCAGCATTCTGATACTATTTTACACAGTTCTTTTCTGAAAACCCATGCGGCAGAGATTAAGTTTAACACTACTTAGTCCAGTGAGGACTTGCTTTTGGTTATGTGGTAGACTACTGTGTACGATGCAAGTGTCTACCAAAGACTTGTCCAAAGTCGGTCTTCACTTCATAGAATCTTATGCCGACTGATATTAGCACAATTCCTATAACCCATTTGCTCTTTGGAAATGTGTTGGGCACTGGTTGAATGCAAACAGTTTCACCCACTTGCAGTGGTGGCGGATCTTTGGCTGATCGGTTGTAACTGTTAGCCTGCTTTTCCTTGGCAGTTTTGAGGTCAATCTGCACATTGTGAGGAGTTTAGGTTTTAGCAATGATGCATTTTTTGGCAGCAATGAGTCCAGTTGGGCTAAGTAAGGATCTGGTTTTGTTTGTTTGTTTGTTTGTTTGTTTGTTTGTTTGTTTGTTTGTTTGTTTTTTTTTTTTTGCCTTTTCGAGCAACATTATAGCTGTTTAATTGCACTTTCCACTTTCCCCTTCAACTGACTGTAACCTGGAGAGAAAGTTATGTGATATAATTTATATTCTTCAGCAAAAGCAGCACATTAAATGGAATTGAATGGTGCTCTATTAACACCATCCAATACCACTACATTTGCTGCTTTTGCTAAAGAGTCTCAAATGCCATTTCTGGCCATGTAGGCTCTCAATTCGGTAACTACCTCTTTGACATTTGTATCATGCAGTCGGTTAACTTCTGCAAAATTGCTAAAGGAATCTACAGTTATTAGATGTGTTGCATCTCCAGCACTGCACAAATCTGTTGCTATTTTGGTCCATGGCCTGTCTGGTATACCATGGGAAACTGGGGAGGGTGGGGGGCTCTGTGTTGAGTTTGACCTAATCTGAAAAAAAATCACATTTGGGAATGAATTCTTTGATTTGTGATGTTGTACTTGCCAATATGCAGCCTCTCTTGGTCTAGCCAATTATCCTGCTACACCCAGGTGGGAATAATGCATTTACATGCATTGTAGGATGTCTTGTTAAATTTCCTGAGGCATAATACAACGTGAACCACGGAAGATGATTCTATTCTGAACTGCCAACTCGCTTTGCATACTGTAATATGGCACTACAATGTTTGGCACTTTTTCTTTCTCTGGCCATCCATTTAGTACTAACGATTTCAGGGTTAACAGCCCATCCGTATGTCCACTGATGATACTTTTTTCAAACCATACACTATGGCAAAGAGCTCCATTTCAAGTTGACCAGAATTTTGCTTGGTATTGGTCAAAGCTCTACTTGCATATGTCACTGGTCGGCCATTTTGAAGAAGTGAACTACTGAGCCCTGTCTCTGAACTGTCGCATTGCAACGAAATTTCATCACTTCAATTGTGCAATTTTAGAACAGGCGTCTGTGACACAGCTGCTTTCATTTTCTGTAATTCAGCATCATGATCTACTGTCCAAAGCCACACTGTACCCTTGTTAGTCAGCTGACGTAGAGGTTCACAGAGGTCTCACAAGCCTTAAACAAACTTGCTGAAGTACATCACCATGATGATTCTGACTTTCTCTGGATCAGACTTGAGTCAACCCTTAGACATTGTGTGGCCAATGTGTGACAGATTATCAACTCTGACCTTAATTTTGCCTTTGTTCAGGTTGTTGCCTCTCTGTTGGCTTCGTTGCAAAAGTTAAGTGATGTTTTCATCATTAGCACACATGGTATCGGTACCCATATGAACGATGCCAGAAATCAAAATATCATTGGCGACCAGAGCTAAGCCTTCATGTCTGCTTAAAGCTTCTGATAGTAGCTGTTGGCTTTCTTCTGGTGCGGTCGAGATGCATTGGGGAAGATGTAACTGTTGGTACTTTCCCCATTCCATCATGAAAGTTGCGAAATAGGGTGATTCGTTATCCAATTGTACTTTCAAGAAAATATTTTTTTTACATGACATAGAGATAATGCCTCAGCATTGACTAATTGTGGCCCGAAATCTTCAAGCACAGGCATGGGAAAATAATTGTTTATAAGTGCTGTCTTAAGTAGTTTGGGGTCTAAGCACATACCTATTTTGCCGTTTTTTTTTGTTTTTTTTTCTGCACTAGAAAACTTGAGATCCAATCATTAGGTCTTTTGACTCATCTTATAATATTTTATGTTTCAAATCTGTCCAGCTCCTCTTTAGGGGCCTTTTTCACTGCTAGTGGCGGACAACGTAAGGACCTTTTTACAGGCTGAACTGTGGGGTTAACTTCAAGATGTCGTGACCACATTCGATGCAACTTTCTCCCTCAAAGACATCATCGCAGTCACGCCTAATGTCTACTTTGGTCAGCAATGGAGGCGTGTCCCTAACATTGGACACTTGCAATGCCTTAAATTCAGTGCTGGTCTTGATGTTGCCATTAAGGTACATGCCCACAGCTGCTCTATTCCCTAGCAAGTGTATCATACCACCGTCAATAAAGGTGGATTGAGATTTCTACTTGTGCCCATTTTCTACTTTATGCAATTTTAGTTGGATTTAACTATACGGATAAATTGGTGAAAAATGAATTTCAAATGGCTACGAAAATAATCAAACATTTCAAGATAAATCGATGACATTGCTTGTGTAAATGTACAAAATTCCAGTGAAATTGCAAATGAAATTTAACCAAAAGATACCCCTTTGCAGGGTAACAATTCAGAGGGTTTCAGAGATGAGTTTTTGGACTTAGATATTCTGGTCACTGATGACAGGTTTTGTATTAAAGTCTATCACAAAATAGATGAGTTTAACTTTGAAATAGTTAACTATCCTTTCCCGGACAGTAATATTTCGGATACTGTTAGATATAATACATTTTTGACACAGATTTTGACATTTGGTCGTATTTGTTCTAAATTTCAGGACTTTGCATCTAGAACCATATTTATTTACAATAAACTTCAGTCAAGAGGATTCAAAGATGTACTTTTGATCAAATATTTCTACAAATTTTGGTGTAAATATCCCGAGATGGTTCGAAAGTTTGGCTTCAATAATTTTAGAGATTTTAGACTTGCCTGTTTTGCTACTTAATTTTAGCTTTTGTCATCATTATGTTTAAATATTTATCCTTTCAGACATTTTAGGCTAGCTTGTTTTCTGTTAGGTACACTCCCAGGGGCTACAGGTAGCAAGAAGCGGCCTACGGCAGTTACAAGCTTGCCTAATTGTACTTTGATCTCTGGTTAATATTTTCATTGCATTCTCTTGACATAAATACAAAAGACTTTCATTCTTTTCTGACTTGCCCTATAATTATATTGTTTTTGGATTATTAGAAAGTTTGACCACAATAATTTACAGTTTTTATACTTGTCTGTTTTGCTACTTTACTTTATCTTTTGGCATCTTTCTGTTTTAATATTCACTATCAGACATTTTAGGCTTAACTGTTTTCTGTTAGGTAAACCCCCGGGGGGCAAAAGGTAGCAAGAAGCGGCCTAAGACAGTTACATGTTTGCCTGATTGTACTCAAAATCTTGTTAAGAAAAATTGTGTTGATAGCATGTTTTTGGCATAAATGCTAATGACTTTCATTCTTTTCTAATGCTCATTTACTCAATATTAAAAAATTACTCAACATTGACGGTTTTTTCTCAAATGTCACAAACCTGACACATTAAGTTGACACATTGACTCAGCGTTGGCAGTTAAATAGAGCCAATTGTTCGAGGAGTAGGTGTCACCATGTAGTTTGTTTTACATCTCTGCTGCAGGATGTACATTGTTGCAGTCCTTATTAGGGTTTCCCTTGGTTTATACAGGTGGTCTAGCTGCAACTGTTTCTTTTACAATCACTGGGACTGAATATAATGCGCAGCTTGTTTCCACTTTAGTTATACATTGGCGGATGGTTTAACTAGGATCAGCTGTCCAGCTAGAAAGGGTACATATTGGTTCAGGGGTAAGTCAAATTGTTCTTATCTGAACCTGTACTATGCAAATTTGGTAATTATGGTTTGTTTGACAGGTATTCTTCTTTGAAATGAAGCTCTGCATTTATAAGCAAAACTTCACGTATTTAGCTATTTCATCAATTGCCACGTTCATATTTATTCATTTTATGTGGGTTGTCTTTGCTGAATATTTAGATTAGACAAGGAGCCGCTACTCAGAGAGACATGTACAGGTAAAAGGCTTTGAAACATGTTGAGTAGTTACCCGCTGAAGACCCTTTAATTCATTTGGGCTAATACACCCTATGTCAAATTTTTACAGAGGAACGCGTGCAATATGGACAATAGTACTTCTATGTATATATGTTTGACAGGGACAGGTTAGCTCATGGAGAGTAAAGAGTTCAGACTACGGAATAGGGTAATGACTACTAGGAAGTGGTTTTGGACAAAAAGACACAAATATAATAACAAGGCTCAGATCGACTTCTCACTGGATGAACTCCATGGATATGCCCTGAGTGTGACAAACCATCTCTTTTACAAGAACCCTGGTGGGAAGCATGCTTCTATCAAGGTTGACCCCTCTGATGCATCGACTCTTAAGCTACCTGACTCTTACGTAATCCAGCCTCTAGTCAATCTTACTCAAATAGGTGTATTTGCACCCAGATTTGGTGCCAGCTAAGGTAGACCACCCTTTAATGTGCAAGGTAGCAAAGTCAAGGATGAGGAATTGATGTCACACTTCACAAGAGTGTTGAAAGAAGCCGAGCTAAAAGAGGGTGATGCCCTCACCTGGTCAGGGTACAAATTATTGCTTGCAACCAATGAGTAAGTGAAACGCCCCTCTGAGATTGGCAACCATCCCTTGTTCCCAGACAAAGCTGGATCTGCATCGTCAATGAAGCATGTCATGGAGTTGGCAATGCAGGGCATGGAGTTCGTACAGTTGACAGCAATGAGGTTTTGGCTGTCCATTTTTTTTTTTTTTTTTTTTTTTTTTTTTTGAGACCTGTGGCCTATCAGAGATCTGGATGGGCGTTGAAGTAGAAAAAAAGTATTGTGACATTCCAGTCCATACCATCTCCTCTGATCTTGGTGGGTCAAAGTCCTTGGCACTACTACTCTTCCATAGTCTATTGGGGTGCAACACGACCTCATATTTTCTTGGATGTGGCAGGAAGACTGCCTGGACAGCCTGGATCAGCATCCAAGACCTTACCAACAGACCCGTGATTCTCACACCTAAGCCTGATATGCTCAGTTTTGAGTCTGTGCATATGAAACAGATTGCATGTTTCATCACACTAAAGTAGAGCAAGGGGTGTGATGCAGCTGGTGTGAATGAGCCCAGACATCACCTTATCACCACTTCAAGCAGATTTCTGGAAAACATCCCACCTACCCAAGCTGCACTGCTCCAGCCTGTGAAGCAAGCAGTCCTACAGGCATATTTCTACTGCAGTCAGGCTACCTCAGTGCAGCAGGTTATCTCTGCCTTCATTGAATGGGACAGGCACAAAAATGACACAACAACATGGCAACCACAAGTGCAACTCACAGTGATACATCAGTGGCATGTGCCATTCTCTTCAACTCTGGCTGCCTCAAGGCATATGGAGGACAATGATAATGCCTAAAGAAGGTTGCACTAACGATGAGGGCCATTATGACCAAATATAATTGTTGATTGCATTGTGTAGAAGCAAGAACACTAAAACAGAAATAGCAACCATTAAACACCATTGGTGCATTGTTGCTACACAGTGTAACTTTGAAATTTGAACATTCAAATGCACATAGCAGCATAGCAGTATAGCCATGACATTTATGAGTAGACATATCGGCAGCATTTAAAAACAAAAGGTTCTTTAGATTAAGTTTGACACCCCCCCCCCCCCAAAAAAATAAAGAAAAAAAAAAAAAATAAAGAAATACAAAAAATAAAGAAACCTTGTGCGGTGATACTGAACTCAAATCAGAACCAGGCCTGGTGACCTAAATGCAGGGGCAAAGCATACGAAGGCCTGTAGGGCTGTTGAGCAAGATCAAATAATTGAAGGAACGCCTGTTCAGGTGTAACAAACACATTTTGTTGAATGTAATTTATAAAAATAACACCCAGTTTTTGCTTCTGCTTTAACAAGTTTAAAAACAAGAGGATTGTGAGAGTCCCATGCTTAGCAGACATGTACATATACCCTTGCCACTTTTTAAGAATCCCTCCCCCCTCCAAGAACAAAGAAATCCAAAAATCAATGGAGCATGTTCAGTTAAACAAATCTGCTGCAGACCCCAACCAAGGTACATTGCCACAAGTTTAAAATCAATCTGAATGATGGTCAAAATGTGAAGAAGCATTAGAATGCCCATTAACTTACACAGGAATTAATACGGAAGGTGCTTTTACTGGTAAGTACCCAAAATTAAAAAAAAAAAAATCCTTTAAAATCAGTAATCCACAGCACTGCTACATAGTGAACTGGTTTGTTTGATCCTTCTGCAAAGAAATTATCCACCAAGTTTCAGCTTAATCTGAGTAACAGTTCTATAGAAAAGGTCAAAAAAAGCAATAACACACACACACCCCCTCCCAGAAAATTAGAAAAAAAAATATCAGCGCTACTTGGTGAGGGAATTCCGAACTAGTAATCAATGTTAATGTCCGCAATGTGTCTTAGAATAGAGATGGAAAAGTCAGATAGTTCCATCTAAGGGTGCTTCCTATTAATCATCAATAACCTATAAGAGATCAATATAGTTGCATTCTAAACATAGTATATGAGAAGACCTTGAAGCAGTAGTGTCACAGACTGTCATTGGCCGAATAATGTGGTAAGTACCATCTCATTTAATTTCTTGCAGACATAAACATGAAACATATTTGCAAGTCTTGGGAATTTTGCTCTGTGGTGAAAACTGGTAAGGGACTTAGGGCGGAGTCAGTGTTGTCAATCGAGGGGGCAGCATAACTGACTTGTCCCAGTTATAGTTCCAGAACACCCCTCGACATATCCACCACTAGAGTGTCTCATTTGACATGCACCAGTTTGCATAAAGTTCCTTGCTGCCCTTACAGGGACAGCCCCAATATGTTGTTGGGGAGACTTGCTCACACACATTTACACAACAAATATACATTGTTAGCCACAAAGTTTCATATTGTTAGGCAACTCTTTATGCTAAAAATATACCCGTTAGGGTTTAAAATGCGATGTGGTGCTAAAAACATAATTATATGCCATAAACATAGTTGAGGAGGTTTTAAGCTGTTGGGTGGTGTAAATGATGCTAAAAATAAATTTAGAAAGCTTATATGTATTTTGGTCTCATTTTGAGGCAAGACCCTCATAAATCCCCTGCTTTTCACCTAAATCCTTGCAATGTCGCCAGCTGATCAATATTTCCAATCAATCAATAGACATCAATCCACTATCACAGATTTCCAATCAATGACTTGTCAAAACCAACTTATAACCACCTTAGATAGATCCCCCAGCATCCCCTATTTTCCAATCATCTATCAGAATCGATCAAAGATCAATAAAATTGATAGTATACAGACATAGGGAGAATCCATCAATTTAATCAACAAATCAATTCAATCAATCAATTTGTCAAACAATAAACACAGAGTCCCCCACTTCGTGGGGAGAATCCATATCCATTTAATCAATCAGATCAATTCAATTTGTCAAACAATAAAGACAGAGTCCCCACTTCGTGGGGAGAATCCATATCCATTTAATCAATTCAATCAATCAATTTGTCAAACAATAAACACAGAGTCCCCACTTCGTGGGGAGAATCCATCCGTTTAATCAATCAAATCAATTCAATCAATCAATTTGTCAAACAATAAACGAGGCCTCGGTTTCGTGGTTAGAATCCATATCCATTTAATCAATCAGATCAATTCAATTTGTCAAACAATAAACACAGAGTCCCCACTTTGTGGGGAGAATCCATCCGTTTAATCAATCAAATCAATTCAATCAATCAATTTGTCAAACAATAAACGAGGCCTCGGTTTCGTGGTTAGAATCCATATCCATTTAATCAATCAGATCAATTCAATTTGTCAAACAATAAACACAGAGTCCCCACTTCGTGGGGAGAATCCATATCCATTTAATCAATCAGATCAATTCAATTTGTCAAACAATAAACACAGAGTCCCCACTTCGTGGGGGAGAATCCATCCATTTAATCAATCAGATCAATTCAATCAACCAATATCAATCTGTCAACGGATCGATAAAACTGACCCCATATGGATCATAATACGCATAAACCTAATTTTAGAAATCGTACCCCTATACGGCCATAAACCTATCTTTAGAAATCGTACCCCTATACGGGACATATATCTATTTTTAGAAAACGTACCCTTATGTGGGACTGTATGTAGTGTCCAGAGTTCACAACCATACTCCAGAATAGACAGGGTTTGGGAGTCAAACATTTTTAACATACAGACAGGTTTTGGCTTTCACAGAGTTCTATAGTACATTTTTAGTGTTGAGAAGAGGGCTTAAATTTGCTCGTTCTGCGAGATAGGGAGGCGTATGACGACAGACTTGTTTACAACTGGAATAAAAATTTGTACCGAGACATTTAAATTGTTGTACAACCTCAATCAAATGATTATCAAAGAAGAAGCGAGAGTTACAATAATGGTTGTTAAACACGATTACACTTGGTTTTGTCAAGCTTACTATCAAATGTCATTTATTACAATATTCCATCCACATATTAATTTGAGTTTGTAGACCAAATTCAGTGTCTGAAAATAAAACTATAGGTCATCTGCGTACAAACATAACAACCCAAAAATTCATCCAGATAGATTCCTACATCATCACGTAAATATTCACCTATGTCAGACGACAAGTACTGATTGAATAATTTAGGTCTGATAATTCCCCCTTGCAGCACACCAAATGAGCTAGCAAGCCCCTCACGTAATAGGCCCCGCCACTTTACCCGGAGAGAAGACTTTTTAAACATGTTTCTTAGCACATTTTAAGAAATCACCACAACTACGTTAATTTTTTTGTCTAAGTTTATAGAAAAGAGCGTCACTGTTGACATAATCAAACGCCTAAGTGCAGTCTGTAAAACACGCATAACGTGGTTTACCAAGGAGTTTCTGTTGTTCAATACTGCTAGAAAGGATAAATACATTATCGATTGTTCTTCTGGTATTACAGAAACCTGATTGGAAAATATCGTCATCTTCAAATTCAAAATTCTTAGATTGTAGTCTTCCATTGAGTAAAGACTCAAATAATTTACCAAGAGTTGAGAACACAGTTATAGTTGGAAGGATCAGCCTTGTTTCCTTTTTTATTCAGAGGGTTAACCATTCCATCTGACCATTGTGCAGGCAAATCACCTGATTTAATCATATATTTAAGCAAACAAAGAAGGGTACCCAACAGTATCGACTCTGCATCTTTGATTAATTCAGCAGACACTCCATCGATACCCGAAGCTTCGTGATTTTTTATTATTTTTTTTTAAGTGTATTTGAAGTTCCTTTTCACAAATAGGACAGTTGAAAATTTCCCTTTTCCACTTTCTTTGGCAAAACGGTGAAATTTTGTCTTTAATATCTTACATTCTTCATCGAACCACTGATTCGATGGAAAAATATTACTTGACCGACTCTAATGCTTAACAAATATTTTACCTATTGCATGTTCCAAATAGGTATAAAAGCACTTGCATGCTGCCTCAGCTGTTGTATCTGTACTTAATATACCCAGAAATTCTGACAATTTTTCACAGGCTGTACTCGAAGTTAGATCCTCAAAGAATTTATGAATACGGGAGTTGTCCCATTTAAAATACGTTACTGGTATCTGTTGACCATTTGTTGTGCACTTTTCCTTAGCAGGCTTTATTGTAATATTCAAGGTGCAAAATATTGAGCAGTGGTCAGATTCAACATTGATGGAAATTCTATTCGTTCTTCTCACATATTGCAGACTAAAAATTGTATTAGTTCACACACAATTCAGTGTCCTGTGTTACATAGGTTATGCAACATATAAACAAGACCCAGCAGACACATGACGTCGTTTCAACGTTGGATTTTGGTTGAATTGTGGTTGCAACGTTGAACAACCAAAATTCAAGGTTGATTCAAGGTTGATTTAGCAACACTGAATCAACGTTCATGACTGACGTTGTAACAACATTGAAGTTTGGTTGAGTTATGGTTGCAACCAACATTCAACGTTGACTTGACGTTGATCAAGTAACATTGAACCAATGTCGAAAGCTGACGTTGTTTCAATGTTGAAATATGTTTGTGGCACTAATGCCAGCTCTTAAATGGATATAATTTCTTGCAGACCCTCCCTGGAAATGCAAGCATATAAAGTCCCTCTTTTGAAAGATCGCTTTTCTGGCACGTACAATCAAGTGGTCACATAATATAGGTACATGGTCTTCCTTGACAGGGCTCCCTTGCTATAGGTTAATTGGGCCAAGAGGGACCTGATAATATAAGGTCGAAACAAGTCAAGTGGTCCTTTTGACAGTGGTTTCTATGGAGAAGGACCTGTACGTAGCTGCATGTTAATTAGGCAAGTGTGCAAGTGATTGATAACTTAATACGTGTCAGCATTCCAAGTACCAGCCAAAATATGAGATTCTCTGGGTTCCCGGCTGTAACCTTGGGCCAGTTCCCTCCCTCGATTAAAAAAAAAAAAAAGAAAATGATTATAATAATAATAAATTAAAAATTCGGTCAAAATTGGAGTTGAAGGATGGAGAGAGGCAAGAAACTGATAGCAACCTTTGGAATATTTCAGGAACTGGTAAGTTGACTTTAATTCAATCAAAGTTTCAGT
>OZ026626.1:7403887-7406387 GCA_964020975.1 Hermodice carunculata | reverse complement strand
TAATTGTATTTATTTGTGTAAACACCGGCAAGGTTAGAAATAGCCTCTGAAACAATAGGGTTCATCGGACCATAAATGAACAACGGCAGTAATTTTGCGTGGGGCTTTAACCTCGGCAGTAAAACCCGCCCCCCATACCCGGTCAAAGAGACATCCGGGCAAAGTGACATTTATTCATGCGAAAATCAGCAAGACTGGAAATGGTTTCAAATTGTCCCCATGGGTCCTCTGAACAAGAAATGCACAATGACAGCAATTTCATGTACGGCTCTGCCCCCGACAGCATCCCTCTGCCACCCCTGTGTTGAAAATGGCATTTACTCATGTGGAGAACGGCAAGGGTCAAATTGGTGTCAAAGTATTCCCAAATGTTCCCTGAACACCAAACACATGAAGACAGCAATTCTATTTGGGGTTTTACCCCTGACAGCAACACCCCCTAATATATATATATATATATATATATATATATATATATATATATATATATATATATATATATATATATATATATATATATATATATATATATATATGTATATATATATATGTACGTATATATATATATATATTATAAGGGATGCTGGGTCTATCTATGCATTTCCCATTGAATTACAGTATTCGTATTTATACAATGAACATTGTTTTATTTTTTTTTCTCTTTCAGCAAATATCGATCGTTACCCTGGTATTGATGCAAAAATTCTTATTTATAAGTCTTAGAGTTTTAGGTTACACATAGCTTTGATTGAGGTCCTCTGGTCCACATATTCTGCAGTAAGCACCCTCTGCTGAAACCCCAGGGACCTATTAACCTTGTTTTTCCAAAGATATGTTAGTTATTGCAATTGAAACAGGGTCCTCAAAGTGGACTTAATTGGACTTATATTGTCTGATACCCCAAGGAGATATTATTGTCATGGTGAGTATTTTCTTTATTTTATCTGCAAGTTTGTTTTCATTCAGCCTGAGTTTTGAGTATAACACACCAAAAATGTTAAGACACATATTTTACCTACATCTCAGAACGCAACTGTCATATGGAAAGACATCTACTATAGTATATAAGATATTGAAAATTAAAAATTTTAATTATCCCTCATTTGCATAATTTTGAAAAGCATGACCTTTCATTACATAAAGGCCAGACTTCATCTATAGAAGTATAATTGTGCCAAGCTCGGAGTTTCTACGTGTAATACTTTTTAAATAAAATGTCGGACAAATATGCCTGTAAAGAAAGAAAAAGAAAGAAAGAGAGAAAGAAAGAAAGAAAGAAAGAATTCCTAGAAAAACAATATGTCTGTGTGTTGGCACATAGACATAAAGAAAGAAGGAAAGTTCATTCTGTGTGTTACTCAGGGACACACATACAGACAAGCATGCTGCCCGTAGCCTGATATCAAACCCAGGCTCTCTTATCTTGGCTAAAAGTATCAATTACCAAAGCGGGCCCCAGAATTTTGACTGATACAATCTTCAAAGTCTATGGTACTTCACATTCCATTACGCTTATGGCTAGATTAAAAAAAAAGACCTGTATGACCTTGACCTTTGAACTTTAGGCATGGCATGTACATTACAAAATTCAGCAGTGTTGCAATACTTACAGGTTGGGTCCAATAGGGTTAAAATTGGATGAAAATTGACCGAGTTATGGCTGAATGAAAATTTCAAATGTGAAAATGACATTGACATTTAGAGGTAACATGTAAATACCAAAAATATGCTGTGTTACCAACATATTAATCGAAGTTGGATTAATTACCTGTACCTATAATATATTTGTTTATTTAAATTTTCAAATGGCCCTAATTTACATAATTTTCAAAACCGTTGAACCTCTTTACAAAATATCCAGGCTTCACTTATGGGAGTATAATCAGTTGGGAGTTTCTATGTACAATACGTTTTGTCAAATGAAATGTCGGACAAATTTGCCTTAAAGAGAGAAAGAAGGAAAGAAAGAAAGAAAGAAAGAAAGAAAGAAAGAAAGAAAGAAAGAAAGAAAGAAAGAAAGAAAGAAAGAGAGACAGAAAGAGAGAGAAAGAAAGAAAGAAAGAAAGGAAGAAAGAAAGAAAGAAAGAAAGAAAGAAAGAAAGAAAGAAAGAAAGAAAGAAAGAAAGAAAGAAACACAGAAAGAAAGTAAGAAAGAAAGAAAGAAAGAAAAGTGTGTGTTGACACACACACACACTCTAAAATATGAGCCAGGAAAAACAGAAAAGTGTGTGTTGACATACACACACACACTTTAAAATATGAGCCTGTTTAATTTGGAAAATTGAGGGTGACCCAATGGTCCAGAATACTTGGCCAGTTTAATCTTGTGGGTGTATCTGTGTGCGATAAAATGACAAACAATCCACAATAGATGTAGTTTTTAATAATCAGACCTAAAATATGGTTATAGATGGTTATATGCATAAGGCTGGCCTAATGTAGTGGTTTTAAACAGGTATCTGATATGAGTGCTACAGACATTAAAGTAGCATTTAATTCC
>OZ026626.1:7381387-7398887 GCA_964020975.1 Hermodice carunculata | reverse complement strand
AGAGACCACCCAGCTTTTCAGCCACATTATGACAGAAAAGTTTAAATTCTTCGTTTATTTACCTGCAATTTCTATCTGCTGTATTTAACCACTTTTATCTAGCAGAAGAGATAGAGGAACGCAAAGGACTACGGAAAATAGTTAATCAGCAGAAATATTTTGTTACAATATTGAATGAGACCATTACAGGCCTTCAAAATGTAATTGATAAGCTCAAGCAGGAAAAACCAGCACTCACACTTAAAATGAATTAACCCAGGTGGTGCTAGAGTTAACGTTTAGACAGTAATTGGGATTACAGACAGCAATAAGTCTGAAAATCAGCAACAGCAGATAATTGAGAAAGTGAGTGAATATATCGGAATGAAGCTGGATCCGACAGATTTCATGTGCAAGAAATTGCCAATCAACAGGGACTGTAAGGGATGCAAGCCTTACACAGCTTCATAGTATATAGAGTATAACAAATAGTATATGCTGGTAGTGCAGGGTAAGGAGGCACTTATATCTGTATTGCAAACGACCTGAGTGCAGAAGAAAATAACCTGCTCTACAATTATAGGCAAATTAAGGAAAAAGAACAGGATAAAGTCAACATGGGCACGGGAGCTTAATATATTTGTTAAAACAAATTATCACAAAGTGGCAGAAGTGACATTTTATTAGCAGTTAGAAAAATTATGGAACAAGGTATGAAGACTGAGATAAGATAAAGATGATCATGGACACAATGAATGGTTAGAAGTACATCAAAGATTATGTGGAGAAACTAGCCGCCACCCAGCTGAAGATGAAATCAGCAAAATCTACGATGATAGTGTGCCAGAGGGTACAGATCAAGAGTAAGTGGAGTACTATGATAAAGGCATGATTTGCGAAGGGAAATTTCTGAACTGCCATTCAAAACCCATGCATCTCATTACAAAACCATGCATTTTTTTAATTTATTTTTTTTTTTTGTTATTGGGTATGCCAAATTCTGATAGATAAGCAGAAAACACATATTTAGTAAATATTCCAGTATTTCAGAACTTGACTGACAAGAATCTTGAAAGTGACTCACGTGGACATAAAGCCTGATTCAACAATACTTGGAAGGCAATTACTTTCAAAAGTTCATTTGCTATTCAACTCCTGCCCATCTCTCAAAAAAATAACCTTAAGTATTTTACTGTTGATGAATTGGACCAAACTGGCAAAGAGGTTATTATTGGCTCTAGTTAAATTTTATTGCATATGAACTTCCGTTCTTTCGACAAAAAAAAATGTTCCTTACATCTGGTTTGTTAGAAAGACCGGACAATATCCAGTTTGATACATTGCCCTTCATGAAATAGGTAAAAACAAAAAAGAAAGTAGACTTACTTTTAGATGAAGGTTATAATCTCACTTATGTTATTCCAGTGAGAAACAGGTTTGGAGGAATAGCCATATTGAATATAGAGAGGTTTTAACCTTTCATTTACCAGAGGCAACGAGGAAGTCGAAAATGTAAGGGTAGAGATGCAACTGCGAAATGAAAAGGGAAATATAGAGTGTTAGGTGTAATTTATCGCCATGCATATGAAAATATCAATAATTTTACTAACAGTCTTGGAAAAACTACCACTAAGATTAGCAGGAAGAAAAAAAAACAATGCCTACTGTGTGGTGACTAAAATATAAATGTCTTCAATTGTCTGGAACATAGCCCAACAAATCAGGATATGAATATGGTATTTTCCTACAATTTTTGTACCTCAAAGAACTCTACCAACAAGAGTAACAGCTTACAATGCCTTAATCATTGAGTATATGCATGTACTATTTTAAAGTACCAAGAAAACAAGTTGTTATTACTTTACGCAATATTGATGGGGTAAAAATTGCTGGAAAGCAATACAATGCGAATGAATTTAAAAACTGTTTCTGTAATAAAGGTGAAACACTGGCATAAAAAAAAATCGGACAAAGCAAAAATAAAAAAAAAAAAAAAAACAAAACAAAAAATGAAAAAAAAATGAAAAAAACAAACAAACAAACAAACAAACAAATACCTGACTGATACAGTTTTGAACTCTTTAATCTTAAATCCAGTTGCCCTAAAGATTAATCACACTTTGGGTTCTGTGAACTTGAGACAGTATCAAAGTCACCCATGTGTTGAGTAAGTCTGGCCTTCATGGAAGCACCTTAACATGTGCAACATCAAGGTCCCAGTTTAAGTAGTTCTCAAGTTAGCAAAGAGTAAAATTCATGTATGTGGCACTGTGTTTTCAGATATGAGGTCACTCATGTACTGCCTAAGTGCGACCTTCATAGAGAAACATTTACATGTGCAACATCAAAGTCCTAACTCAAAAGAGATTTCAAGTTATTAAAAGTGAGCAGTAAATTTCACACCAGTTGTCCCGTCACCTTTGGAATGAGGTCAAAATCTAAAACCCATTTCAGCATGCCCATTTGCAAAAACAGGTATACACATATCAAAGGTACATCCTACCAAGTTTGACACAAATCTGGCCATTTTTTCTTTAAGTCAAAAGCATTAAAAGAAATCCCATGTTAAACTTTCCTGTTTAAACATTTTAGAATCCCCCCCCCCCGCAAAGAAAACAAAAAAAAAAAAAAAAAAAAAAAAAAGAAAAGAAAAAAAAAGACATCATGGGAGTGTGACCATTTGTACACACTCGGTTGAAACCAATGCAATGTACAATGTCACCAAGTTTGAAGTCATTCTAACTGACATTTTCTGAGGAGAAGTCCAAAATGTGAATTAGCATTCAGATGCCCATTGACTTACATAGCAACTAATAGGAAAGGTGCATTTACCGATAAGTACCTGCATACTGTAATAGTATTCAGCAGACAGCTTTTTTATGGTTGCCTGCTTAGCAGAGTATGAAGCCATGGTTATGGCTGCCGGCCTGTCAGTGGGCCCCAGTCATGCCATCAGTCGAAGGTCCTGGACAGGGAAGCGGGATATTATTATTTTGGAGAAAAAGGATACTTAGTGCAGGCAGATGGAAACTTGTTCGTGTTCTCCAATTTAGGAAGTTCTAACTGAATATCACTTTCGCATTTGTAAACTTAAATTCCTGTAAAAAAAAACACTGGTTTTGTGAGAAAATGGTATGTAGCCCCTTTTGTTACAGTGTCTTGTGTCATCCGTGATTGATAGGCATGAGGCCCCATGCAATGTTGCAGCGAATTAAAATTCATGCATCCCATTATCTTACCAAAATTGTCAGACTGTGGACAAGTTAAAAGAAACAAATCCTTACTTCTAACACTCCATGCATGGTCAAAAAGTTCAAAAAGTTTAATATGTACGTGTATGAGTGGTCTTAATGTGTGCCCACATAAGCATAAAGGTACAATATTACCTTGGCATACATTATATATCTCATGCATAAGTATCAAAATGATCGCAGCATAGGAAAGCCATGTAGTGATCAGTGATTGGTAGGCCTTTACTTAATGTCTTAAACTGCCAAATATATGCCCCCACCCCTGTAGGTAAATAAATTAGTATATAGGCCTAACATTACATGTCATTATGAATAAACAATAACAACACCACAGAACAACTACTGCCGTCTACTTACCACGCCCTTGATTTGTTTCCAACAAATTCAAGTTTATTTGCATATAGTTTCTTTGAAAAGATTAATTTAAAACTTTCTTTGACATTGTGGTAATCAAGACAGCAGGCGCCCTTGCTACATGAATTTGCGATGGGGCACCTTGTCTCTCTGCTACTCTTATGCCTACGTTATATCGACACAGAATGGTTTACCAGTACTAACCAGTTTGTGCAAGTTCTATTCAACAGTTCGTAGTTAAGGAATCTATTGTTGGAACAAGTACTGTTTACCGCCATCCTCGCACCTTCGAATACTTGTGGGCCAAAATGGGCACCTATCCAACAGTATTAGTACCACCAGAAATTCGTTACATGTACACCCTAATTCCGTTGTCTGTGCCAATGGTGATGGCGGCCATGATTGAAGTGAATAGCATATACACTTGGGGGTACTGGAACACAGGGGGTTTGAGACCACCAAAAGTCTTTGAAACCTCGGGAAATCTTCCCATCAGTTGCCATACTGGGGGCATACGTATGTTGTCATGAAGGTAACTCATCCCAGTTCCTGCCTACAAAATTATATAGTAAAGTGGTTAATCTCGTGGAGCACAAAATGAGTGCCCTTTATAGATGATTTAATAAAATTATTGTAATAAAATTGAAATTGGGGCAGTACCCCAGAATTGCATTGTGATGCCCCACCTCGTCTCCCCCCTGTGAGTTATCGGAAATGGAAAGAGATCACCCACAGTAGCACGTGAAAAAGTGAGGTGAGAACCAGAGAAGAAGACCTAGATTTGGAAACGCGTAGACGTGTTAACCCGATTAGGGGCAATATTTTCTGCATTTTGCTGTAGAAGTGCATCCTCCTTCCTCTACTGCGTTCTGAAGAAATCCCAGAGCCCCTGGAAGTGAGAATGTTGATGTTTCTCAGATGAGACACAGCCGTGATCCCACCACTGTGGTTCCCAAGATGGGGAATCTTAATCAGCTGAGAGCAAGGCTGAACCTTGTGCGGCTGATTTTGTGCGGCATTCATCAGACAGGTGGAGAACTCATCTTCTCCCCGTCAGATGTGGATTTTTGTCAGCACTGGTAGGTATAATTTTATGTGTGCTGGACTTGGTGGGTCTGTTAGCTGTGCTGACGGGAGACAATGGCATCCAGTGCACGAGAGGTAGGGCTGTTTGAGTGGGGTGTCTGGCATCACACACACATCGGTGCTGACACTCGTCCTCTTCCCATCAGACATGGATTTTTGTGAGCACCAGTAGGCATAATTTTGTGTGTGCTGGACTTGGTGTGTCTGGTTGCCGTGCTGACAGGAGACAGCAGCATCCTGTGCCTGAGAGGCACAGCTCGGTGAGTGGAGTGTGCAGCACCACACACACATTGGTGCTGGCACTGACATTTGATTGTGTTTGTTAGATAAATCATGTTTAACTGTGTGATTTAAAGTTGGATCAACTTTCTTTGTTTCTGGCACTGTTAATTTGGGTGGGAGTAAGTGTGCTGCACACTGGCTGCCTTGCTTGTGCCCAGCCGCTAGTGAAGTGCATGACCTTAGCGGTTTGCAGATGCAGTGTCTGCCATCAACAAAACATAGCAGCGGCACTGAATTACTTTTCTGAAATCTGTCATCAAGCAGAGAAGTTGGTGTCCACGCTTCGGTTTTTATTGAGGTTAGGTTGTGTGAGCGATGTGATAGACGCCCAAGTGTGGGCCTATTTCCTAATTGCTTGCACACTTCTGGTGCTTTAATTAGCAAGCCTGTTCTCTGTGGTTCATTAGGGCACACATAATATTGCATAGGTGCATCATTGATGTAATTGGGCTGCATGGTGGATCCTTTGGAAGTAAAAAAATAATAGCCCATTGCAGGAGGCCCACTGCACTAATTTGTTGGATCCTGTCTTTTTGTAACCAACTGTATTGGTAAATTTAAGGTAATGGACTGATTCAGAATAATTAGTAAATGTTAAGGTTAATTAAATCTC
Organism: Hermodice carunculata; assembly: GCA_964020975.1. NCBI lineage: Eukaryota > Metazoa > Annelida > Polychaeta > Eunicida > Amphinomidae > Hermodice > Hermodice carunculata. The sequence goes on along the minus strand of OZ026626.1, from coordinate 7,393,322 downwards.
GATCATTGCTAATCAAGCTTTATTTTATTTAATTGAATGTGAATGCTTGTGCAGAAGTAGTTGCACAAGGCTGTGTGTTGTGTTTTGTCAGTTTGATCCTGCGCATTGATAGTGAACATTGTATTGTGTTAGGCCTAAGGTAGGCCCACAATTGGGCCTTGAGCAAGTCATAAGTAAAGCGTACAGGAGTTCGTTTGAGCTGAGTTAAATATATTTCAATTGTGTGTGTACTTTGGTGGTCTAGACAGGCTAAAAAGATTGACTGTGGCTAAGGGTGCATGGTGTGACTATATAGATGGCTGTATAGACCCCTGTTGTGAAACTGTATACAGGTCAGTGTAGAATCCTTGTTGAAGGTTCCTACACAGTGAGCTGTAATGATGCACGGCAGGTGATTGTATCCATAATTCAAGTGTTGCTGGTGGCAGGTCCCTGAGATATATCTGATGTTAATTGGTTCTTAAGGCTTCTATATGATACTGAATATTTTTGTAAATTGAAGGTGCTTTCATCTATGTGTTTCTTTGATCATTTGTTTTTGTGTCTCTGTACTTGAGTATTAAGCGCAGGGTCTTTTTTCAGTGTACCTTGTGTAATTGGGGTCATTTTCACCATTTACTCAGTGCAGATTTAAAGACAGGTAAGACACAAAAAAAAAAAAAAAAAAATCCCACTTTAGTCAATCCTAGCTCAAAATGTATTTGCGTAAGGATAATATATCATATATGTGTGTACTCGTCATACTCCAAAGAATTTCTATGTCCCGTATTTGGGTGTCTGTGATGTTAATTGTTGAATAAACAATTGGAAGTTGACCACAAGCATTCACCACATAAATGTTGATATAAGTCACTAATTATTTGTGACAAAATTATAATTACTCTTGCATCTTAATCCTGACATATTGGCAACAAAAAAACAATCCTGCGATTTTTTATGTTTGGTTTCGTATTTCTGTAATGCATCCTCAAAGTTTGACGTTTCAATTTTCCCTTTGATTTTCAGGATGTTCATTTTCTTCATTTCATAGAAAAAGAATGAAGCAAAATTAAGAAAATTGCAGAATCATTTTTTTGCAGTTCAGACATTACAGAATCAAAACCTGTTAACCGGATTAAATTTTGGCCAGCCGTTTTCTTGGAATAACCGTTCCTAGGTTGGGTGCTTGTCCTATTATCCTTTCTGAGAAAACAAGCTTCAAAGGCCTTTGATGTTGATCATTTGCCTCTGAAACAATACCATTTGCTCCAGTTGAGCTGATATTTGTACAAAACTTAGTAAACATTGTCCCTCAACATTTGGGGAGGTTGTCAATCAATTCTTGGCCAATCACATGAATAAAAGAGCCTTTGAAGAACGGAAAACATTATTCAGCGATCTGCCAAACAGCGACAGAGACAGTCTGGTTTCAAAGTGTGACGCCATGGAGGCGGCCCTTCAGGCCCCGTAACCTCAAGCCTGGCAACGAAAGTTGTGTTGCCTTGCTTTGGTGGGGCGGCCTACGGCGGCTCGTGGTCAGTGCACAGATAGTGGGTTTGGTCGTCCGCCCCTACCTCCTCATCCCGTTTTTGGGGATAGCATTTTATTGTATTTACTCCTATCTCTATATTTTATGTTAGACTTGTCTGTACACTTTACTTAGTTAGTTTGTCATTATTTTGTACTTATTTTGTCTATGAGTTTTGTAACGCTATTTTGTGTTTTCTCTGCTGTCCTGTCCTTGGTGTGAAGGGCCACTGGGGTAATCCATTGCGGCACGGCTTTTGAAGTCTGAAGGGACATCATCTGACGATTCCTGCTCCTCTTGAACATTTAAAATCTTCCTTCATTAGAACGCAAAACAAGCAAGATAACTATAAAGTAAACCACTAAGGGTATGATATGTTTGCATGTTTGCCTCTTTTCCATGCCCACAAACATACTTTAGGCATGCCGCCTTATTTTGCATTACCGCTTGATACCACTCTCCTTTTGCCATGGGCCGTTGCTACCTGCAGCCACGTGACAGGCTGTTAAGTATGATTGACCGGTGGCATTGTTCCATTTGGCGGCTGAAAACCAAAAGAATGACACATGGACGTCCGGATGTCCACATGCCTGTGTATTTTTTTGCCTTTTTCCCATATTTTTACTTAAGTTCGAAGCTTGAAATTTTGACAACTAATAGAAATCACATTCATCTTGTAAAAACTGTTAAAATATCAAAATTGGCCATGCAAAGGTTTTTGGTGTCTTAACTGTCCTTAAAACTTGATTGACATTGAGTTAACATAGAACAGAACAGGCATTGAACATAAACAGAACATGCACTGCACCTGAACAGACTATGAAGCTGCACCTGCCCTGAACATGAAAAGAAAATGAAACTGTACCTGCACAGAACACGAACTGAACATGATCATGTGCTGAACTTGTGCTGCACCTGCTTTGCAGAACTTTTGTTCTTATTACAGTGATACATTCGCTGTAATTGCAGTTCAGTATATAAAGGCCTATAGTGTTCTTAGCTTGTGTAGATGTTGGGTGGTTCATTTGGTGGCCTATGGTGGCTTTGCTGCACCATTCTATAACTGTCTACCCTAGAGAGACACTATAAGTTTTGAAGAGCAGGTCACTTGCTTAATTTCCTATTTCAATAACTTTTGCTTGTTTTTAATCACAAAACAAATGGCGGGGATTGTGTGCACAAGGGAATGTATTACAGAGTTGTGGTAGTCAAGTTCTGCTTTTGCTCTTTTTCATTGAGCTGCCTTTGTGGATAATTCAAGTTTATTTTGGAGCATTTAACAGGAAGGGAGTGCATTCCGAAATGCCAGGGAAGCAGGTTACTTGTAACGGGACCCCCTGTGGGCCTGCAGATGAAGGGGAGCAGGCCAGGGAAAAAAATGAAGGGTTAAACCCTGGGAGTGCTGGGGATGGAATACACAGCCGGTGTTAGGCAACAACCTATGCGAGACCTGGGTTGGGTAGAGCAAACCTCTACTTTTAAAAGAAGGATGCTAGACCAAAGGGAATCCATGCAGCCAGATATTCAGGAAAGCCTGCAGCAAAGTATTCAGAAAGCCTGCAGCAAAACTTTCAGGAAAGCGTTCAGGGAATATGGGATAGTATGCAGGGGATGCATGGTGAGCTGGAGAAGGATATGCAGTGGTGGCAGCAAAGAACACGGCAAGACATACAGGTAAACATACATGTGCGTGAGTTTGGGGACCCCGTACATAGGATCCCCAGGGCAAGGGTTGACGCCTCAACTGGTATCCAGACCTCAGGCAGATCCGTCAGGTGTGGGATATGGGGATCTAGACTTTGTTCCCCCCTCCCCAGCAGCCGGCACCAGAACCATCTTACCTGGATCAATACCACAATATATACAGGATGCAGACAGGCTAGTGCAATCTTGTTCCGGACCCAATTTTGGGGATAGGATGGGAAGGTTGGGTGGTCCTCTGGGTAACTCGAGTCTATTATCTTGGGGTGAGGATTGAGAGGCAGGCAATCAGGTAAAACAGTCTCAGACTCCTGTAAAGCATACCCACCCTCAAGCCGTGCAATTTTCCGGAAACTAAACACAATGGGGTGGCACCAGGCCCAAGAGGACAAGGTGGGAAGGTGCTAAGGAGAGAGATAATGGTACAGGATTGGGGCCCTTCCAGGACCCTCAAGGTTCGGGTTCTGTCCCCCAAAGTATTTAGGGAGATCAGCTTGGGCAGGCACTTCTGCAAGTGCACCCCCTTGCAGGCAGCACATCATGGGCATCACTCACAGGTTATAGGACGGGAGAGGGGTTTGCGTCCAGTTATCTACGGGGTACCAGAGACCAATCATATAGGACAACAGGGGCACAAAGACAGGATATGAGAGAGAGCCATGAGGACCGGCATTTCTTGTATGGGGATTCAGGAGCCCTGCTCTCCTGGAGGAAAGGGACATCTCTGGTCAGTCCAGTCAGATTAGGTCTCAAGAGAGAAGAACGTATGAAAGGGAGGTTTAGTCTGAGGGTAATGATGGTGAGGAGCCTCCTCTGGGCCATGGGGAATGGACTCCCACAGAGATAGGTAGCAGAAGAGGTGTAGCTCAGAGGGGGGTAGGGACCTCCTCCTTGTCAACGGAGTCTGACAACATTTCTGATGATGATAACAGGTCTCAGAGGGGGTAGAGTGTATTCAAAAGCATGTTGTCTGGGACTCAGAGACTCACACATTGCAGGAAGGTAGACACCTTCCTAACATATACAAGACTTATCTATAACTAGTAGGACAGACCTTACTGTAGAACAGGCAGCATAGCTCTGAGCCTTGCTTGTAGAGTTTGAGGATGTCTTTGCTAAGGGTGATTTTGACTTGGGTTGTTACGGGGGTGTAAAGCACCGTATCCATGGAGGGGATGCACATCCCATTCGGCAACCCCCCCGGTGCACCCCTTAGGTTTTCAAGGAGAAGAAGAGTCCCATTTGCAAAAGATGTTGGATTCTGGAGTTGTGTTGCCCTCATGTGTGGGGTGGGCATCACCAGTAGTGTTCACGAGGAAGTTGGATGGGGAGTCTGCTGGAGTGTGGACTACAGGAAGTGAAGGTAGCGAGATACAAATGTGGTGCAAATCAGAATGGACAACTTTACAGCCATGTAACTTTTAAGCTGTTCACATGAACATAGTAAAAGTATACATTTTTGGATTTACTTAGCTCTAAACTATATGTTGGAAAAAAATCGGGACAATACTGATTGTAGTTGTTGAATTAACAAACCATGGAGAAGAGCACCTCGTTTTTCTCAGACCCAAAGGCTGTTGGCTAATAACTTTTTTAATGTATACAACAAACATGCAACAAGTATGCCATTTTATTGGCAATATATTAAAATTCAAAATTGTGCTTTTATTTGGCTGTATGTATTTTATTTGCGTAAGTGCAGGAATTCAAGCACGAGAGCATCACTTAATCAGCTGAATGAATTGAGCATTAACATATTATACAAGATTAAAAGCCAACTAGTAAGTGCAGAGAAAAATAAAAGGTCACATTTAAACTCCACTAAATTACTTTTCCAACACCGTTTATTTGAAGGAAATCAGCTGGTAAGTTTTTGTGAAATAAAATTAACAAGTATGAGTAGAAGGCCTTTCATCTTTGTTCAGGAACGGCTATCAAACGTTCACTTGTCATCTTTGAACCGGGTCTGAGAACAATAACTTGTGCAATTTTTGTTAAACACTCATGGATTTTTGCATAGCAAGAGTTCAGAGTATGTGTGAACAAACATGATAACTGTCACTCATGTTGTTTACTTCTGAAGAGCTTAATTGTGTTGTTTATTTGCTATTCGCGATTGGGTAACAAAACATGGTTTCTCTGTCAAGCATGCCACTTTGCTATGCTTCATTTTGAGTAGCCAATCGTGGTGATGCAAGATGCCAATCATCGTCATGTGGTCTCTGCTTGAAAATGGCATGCTTACATCTCAGTAGGATTGATATCATAGCTTGCTTGCCACAGTTTTTAAGGCTTTGTAAAAAAAAAAAAAAAAAAAAAAAAAAGAGAAAAAAATCACAACTTATCTTCAAAGCATGGCAAGTGTTTTATATGATTGTACATTCTGTGAGCATATGATCATTGAGTATCGGATGCAATGAAAAGTACACGTACAGGACAAATTGGCAACCACAATGGGGACAAACAATGTTTTAAAAATGTCTGATGAACCCACCAAAAAAGCAAAGGCTGAGCTCAGAGTACAACCAAGGGCAACAACAAGGGACCAACAGAGTTATTCAGTAATTGAAATTACTTTCTAGAACACAGGACCGCAGTGTAGGCCTCTATGCTTAGGCTGTATGTACTCGTACTGTTCAGCATGGTAACATTTCATGAGGTAGGCTCCTTCTAGCTATATATGGTACTTTCAAAGGATCAAATAAAACAGGATATTTATTTTGCAAAAAGTAAGCTGTACCTTTACTTACCCACAAAAATATCAAATTACAATGTATATTTGATCAAATTGCCATCCAATTAGTCATGCTAACTGATAGTTTTGGGACTGGGTTAGCTGGTCAGACCCTACTATAATATCTGAATTGCAAATACCCAAGCTCAGTCATCCTGTTCACCAGAGTCTTTTCTTGCATTAGTCATGTATCGGTTGCTGGCTCTATCGCTGATTTTTCCTTCCTAATTTTAGGTACTTTGAGACTGATTGTGCTAGCTTAGCAATACAACTCCTGACGAACGTACTAAGATAAGACCCCCTATGCAATGACCAAGTCGCAAGTGCCAGTTTTGAGCTTGCAAGAACTTCAGATACAATTTAGACAAAGGCTTTAATTTATCTGTTGAGTTTAAATGTAAAGATAGCTTGTGCCTGAATTATTAAATCTGATTAGAATTATTGGTTTCTTCGGGTGAGAAAACAATTGCTGCCACGTTGGTGATGAAAGACGGTGTTGAAACAGCAATTCCTTTGAAGTAGGATTAGGACCTGCAGTCATGTCATGATCTCGGCTGACTGTATGGCCTGTCTTCAACACTTTTCTTTGGATTAAATGTAAAAAAACTCAAGATAGCATAAAGGGGAAAAAAAAAAAAAAAAACCAACAAACACAAAAACAAAGTACCTGCAACAAGAGCGACCTAATGCATAAATGTATGATCATATGATTTGGGAAAGATGGCACTAATTCATCAGCGTCATCGCTAGAGCAGACACAACTGTGGCCATTTTTAAACAAGCTGCTGCCACAGCCAGTCATGTGACCACCTTCTCAAGCCCATTCCCTTCACACTAACAACAAACATGGTCGGCGTGACTGTCAATGCTCAGCAAGAAGCTCTACTAAATACCCCCATTTTTTGTCTGATTTGCAATTTCAGCAGAAATTTGATTTTTACGTGACAGATACAAATGATATTCATCCAAACAAAGGTCAAAACAATTTTTTCGGCCGAAATTTGGGTTGATTTGTAACTTGCTACCTCAAATGATCTTACTGTAAAGGATAATTATCCACTCCCCAGGATGGAAGAGTGCCTGGACACTCTTAGCGATTCCCAAAAGTTCTCGGCCCATGACCCGGACAGCAGGTATTACCAAATTGAAGTGGATGAGTGGGAATGATACAAAATGGCATTTATCACCCATAATGGCACATTCTAATATCACAGAATGCCGTTTGGGTTTGTAATACCCCTTTCAATCTTTCAGAGAGCCATGGATCTCATATTGGGAAGTTCACAGTGGAAAACTATCTTAGTTTACATTGATGATGTGAGAGTGACTGGGAGGACCTTCACTGCACATTTAAGCATGTTGACGGAGGTACTGCAGCAGTTTTGCACAAATAGGCTGTGGTGTTCTTAGAATATGTGGTAGCTAGGGGTGATATCCGAACTAACGAAGACCTTGTCAACAGTGTTGTAGAGTGGCCCCTTCCTCAGAATGTCTAACAGGTACAAGCTTATCTGGGATTGGCAAATTACTACCAATCATTTGTGCCAGACTATGCAAATAAAGTATCCCCCCTCATAGATTTGCCAAAGAAAGGAGTTCTGTTTGAATGGCAGGAGTCCCAGTAGGCAGCATTCAAGTTTTTGAAGTATAAGCTAGCCACAGCTGCTGTTCTGGCTTACCCTAGAGATGGGGTGACCTGTATTCTAGACACAGATACCACGCAGGATAAATGCAGTTCTTACTCAGGTCCAGGAAGAAGTGGAGAAACCAACTGCCTATGCTAGTCTCAGGTTGGGTGAAACCCAGAGGCATTACTGCGTGACTTGCTGGGAGTTGCATGCAGTGGTGAGATTCACCAGACAGTTTCAGCATTATCTGCCCGGTCGGAAGTACCTGCTATGTTAGGATCACTGAAGCCTCATGTGGCTTTTTAGGTTCAAGTTGCCAGAAGTACAGTGAGCATGCTGGCTAAAACCCAGGAGTCAGTTTGATTTCACCGTATAGCAGCGTTCAGGGGTTCGCCATGGTAATATGGACGCTTTGTCCTGCCAAACTCTTGACACTGAGACTTGTTACTGTTACAACATAGGTCCATGTCTGGACAATCTGCCTTGTTGGGGTTGTGACCATTGTTGGAGGGCCCACAACTAATGGGCAAGGTTTGTTGACAAGGTAGACGATGTGGTCCCTTTAGCTATTTGTGCTGTGGAGGAATTTGGGGATGAGGAGTTCGATAATGAAGGAGCTGAATGTGGCCCATGTTTCAATTGCCTACAAACTAAGACCCTCATCTGAGGGAGGTTTTTAGGTGGAACACTAAAGGTTGCCCAACCGAAAAATAGATAGTTGGTGCATCCCGAGATTTTCGCAGATACTGGGCACTTTGGTCACAGATTGAGTCTGTCGACAACGTGCTGCGCTATAAGTGGACAGATGCATCAGGTCAAGTGGTTAGGAGTTTGTTTATGGTGCCCCGACAGTTGAGGCTTGACCTTGTAGAGGCACACCCTGAACCGCCCTCAACGGGCATCAAGGAGTCACTGAGACCAGGCATAACTTCAGATGCCAACACTGTTGTCTGAACATGTGTGAGCTGTGGGATATGTAAGCAGCCTAATCGCAAGGCTAAGGGCCCATGTAAGATCTATCAGGCTGGAGCACCATTAGATAGGGTGCAGTTGGATATCCTTGGTCCGTTACCAGTTAGTGATTCAGGGAACAGGTATGTCTTGGTTGTTATGGTCCAGTTCATGAGGTTGGTTGAGGCATATCTGTTGGAGGATCAGACGGCCATGATCATAGACAAGCAGCTGGTCTATAATTATGTACCTAGGGTTGGAACTCCACTGGAGCTCCATACAGATCAGGGCAAGAATGTAGATGGAAAACATATTTGAGAAGGTTATAGCCTGTTGTAGGTGCAGAAGACGTGTACCACTCCATACTGTCCCAATTGCAATAGTCTTGTGGAGCAATTCAATTGCAGGTTTCTGGAAACAGTGAGGTGCGGTGTCAGTTGAGACCAACGTGACTCAGACAAACATATCGCCCTGCTGGCAGCAGAGTATAAGAGTACCCCCCATGCCAGCACAGGTTTTAGTCCCAATTGCCTTATGCCAGGGAGGGAAACTAGATGGCCAAAAGAGCTGGGGAGAATAGCAACTGATCAAGACTATGAGACATATCTATGGATCGTGGAGTACTTGGCAACCAGCATTGAAGGTGCCCATGAAGTGGCAAGAGAGTTCCCTGAGAGGACCCAGGAGCACCAAAGGGAGCACTATGATGTTAAGCTCTTGGAGAGGCAGTTTGAACTGGGAGACTTGGTTCTGTTGAGGGACACAAGATGCATAACTGGGAAGAGTCCAAAGTTGCAGCATATGTGGGAAGGACCCTTTCTTGTGGAACTATGCCATGGTGCAGCCCTCTGTTTGGTGCAACTCAGAAGGGGTTCATGAGTGCTGCACCATGAAAGACTCAGGAATTCAGTGGAGAGGTCATCCACAACTGGCTCAAGCGGATGCAGCAAAAGTTGCTTAGGGAAACTGGCCCTATTCCACCAGATAGTGCTGTGGCGATGGGGAATGTAAAGGAGGGAGCTCCATGCACACAGGGAAAAACAGAGTGCCCCAACAATGATGAGGCTCTCAAGTGGGATACCAGAGAGTTCTTGCCTGGAAAGGCCTGGTTGGGAGTAAAAACCCTCGCACAGGGGAAAGACTTTATTATTTGCACTGAAAACCCCAGGTCACAGGAGATTGAGCCAAAGGGGGTCTCATGGGAACCAAACATGAACTAGAGGAGTCCAGCCCTCCTGCTCCGGTGCAAGTTACGAGAAGGGAAGGAACAGTTGTGACCCCATGTCATTACCGCTAATTTGGTGTGCCACAATAGCCCATCAGTAATACACCTTTAGTTACATTATGTATATAAATGAATGTACAGTGTGTTAAAATGTGGATGTGTAATGATAGTTTTTGTAATTTTTCTTTACTTGCAGGTACATGGTCAATATGTTGAGAGTTTGCAAGGTAGTCGATTGGGGAGAGGAAGTTTTGTCCACTCTCTTGATTAGTGTTTCCAGTGGCAGTGTGGGGACTGCGGGAGTCGCTTAATCCTCAGGGAGGTAGTTTTTACGGAGCTTTGTGCCACTGGTGTTGAGATTTGGCCCCTTTGTGATGGCACGGCAAGTGTTGGGAACTCTTAGGATGAGAGGCGTACCCTGTACCAGTATGCCAGTTCCCTAACAAGTGGAACCCTTAGGGAGGGAGCATCCTTACCCTGGTGGGCTTCCATGATGGTATATATGGTGTCCACTGGCTGTGCTCGCTCATTGGGTGAGGCCGTGGACACAATGGAGTGTCAACTGAGACATGTGCCTCTGGATGTGGCATCAGGCAAGATGGGTGATTTGAAGCCCCAGCTGCAACAAAGGGAGAAGAGAAACTCTCTCAGCCCCTCTGTCAGGGAGGATCCCAAGAGTGGGATGTTTGTGTCAGAGAAGGCTGGGCTGCGGCAATATGAGAAACAGGGATGGAGACAGGGTCCCCCACCTGAAGTGGTGAAGCGAGGGGGCAGATGGGTCTCAGGAAGACATTGTTTGTGGAAGTTAGATAGTTCAGGAATGTTGGAACCGTCCTTAGTGGGATGGACACCACCAGTCACCAGGCCTGCTCTGTTGGAGTCCTTTGATCCAGATGCGTGGACAGAAGAAGAGGAGGGCCAGATGCCTCGGCCTTAAAGTCCAGAAGTACCCAAGGTGGGAAAGAGAGGTGGTTCCCCCCTCCCCTCTGGAGGGGAAGCCCCCCATAAATTATCCGACTGTCTGTGGGTGTGGGGGGAGGCCATCCTTGGCCAATTCTGTGCACAATTTGGTCCCTTGGCAGTGCAAGAAATATGGAGCCAGATGTGGGAGTCCATCACAGAACAGAAACAGCAGGTGCCCTGGTGTTTGGCATGAGCCTTGCTGGTGCCTGCCGTCAGAAGACATGCCCTTGCAAAACACTTGCCATGGTTTGTGTACCCTGATAGGGCCTGTGGTGTTTGTAGGGTGCGAGCTGGTACCCCTTCCAGGCTGACGAGTTATTGTGGCCAGCCTCGGGGGGGTCAATTGTTGGTCTGAAACCAGGGGAATGGATGGACCTGATGATGGAGTTCTTTATGCTGCTGGCGGACAGACTGATCGTTGGGGTGCAGGACTTGCCTAGAGAGGTTGTGCGATTGCTGAGGATTGCACCCCTATGGTGTGCATTTCCTTCACTTTACTGAAGTTGACATTGTTATGTATGACTGGTTTATACTAAGGGATCCATACAATCCCAAGAGCCCCCAAGACTTGGTCCAGTGGAAGGCATTGTTGAGGGTTTTGGTTGGCCTGAAGGAGTGTGCATGTCTGTGTGAGTTGCCAGGTGTGGACCTGGTTACGCCCTCTACACAGAGGAGGGAGGGATGAGCTACATTACAGAGTTTGACCATCCCATCCAGTGGGATGACAAAAGCAGAAATGTGACATGAATACAGTGGATGGGTCTCCCTTGCCAAGGGTGCTGGACCTGCATATATGAAACTGCATTGTTCTGTTGCATGGATGAGTCATGTGTTCTCAGAGAGAGAATAAGGTTGTTACTGCTAATCTGATTAGGTGTGTTCAAACCAGATCTCTAATTGATTGTTTCTGTTGTATGTATATGAGGCATTGGTGTTGTTTAGATGAAGTGTAAGAATTGTTGAGGCCGTAGACGGTCGTGCAAATAGGAAATGCAATATATATATAAAAGAAAATTTTTGTTGTGATGTCCTACCTACTCTCCCCCCCCCCCCCCCCCCCATGGAGGTACCGGGAATGGAATGAGATTGTGCAAAAGAGCATATGAAAAATTGTGGCGAAACCAGAGAAGAAGACCTACATTTTGAAACGCAAAGACTTGTTTAACTCATGAAGGGGAAATTTTTACTGCAATTTGCCGTTGAAGTGCAGTCTTCTTCTTCTACAA
>OZ026626.1:7300187-7381187 GCA_964020975.1 Hermodice carunculata | reverse complement strand
CACTCTGAAGAAATCCTGGAGTGCCTTGGATTGATTATAGCTGTTTCGTTGGCAAGAGCCATCCGTGATTCCACCACAGGGTCACCACCAGTTATAAGTGTATTATGTACGGCCTTCCTCGAGAGTGTTTTGAAGTGCTGCAGTCTGCCCGCTATCATGTGTGTGCGAGTGACGACCCAATACTCAAGTCCAGATCCCCCGGTATTTCATATTATGGAAACAAATCATATAACTAACAGAAAGTGCTTCGGCGTGTGTGTGTGTGTGTGTGTGTGTGTGTGTGTGTGTGTGTATGTGTGTGTGAGCCTATAAATAAATATATATATACACAATCAATTCTGGACCACCAAGTTTTTGTGTATCATGGAAACGGGGCATTGTTTTTTTTTTTTTTCCCCTGAGGATTAAGGTATAGGTTAGAAAAAATGATCGTTTCTACTACAGACTACCACATTCATGCAAGATTTGCTTGGTATAAGGAACAAATCTTACATGGATGTTGTCAGTGGCTGCTTCATTGTCATCCCATTTCCGTAAATATTGTATACATGTTGCATACATGTAACCACTGATATATAAAGATATATAGTGGAACTCAAGATCCAAATACTAAATACACTTAGAAAATACACAGTGAAATGCAGGACCTACACTCCAAAATAAACATCTCAGAGTACAGTAAAATGCAAGAACTACAAGCATTAAAATACACTGTAAATGAATTTACATTTGGGATAAAAAAAAAAAAATAAAATAAAGTGGTTTAGTAAAGCAACGAAAGTGGCAGACTGAGCATTCTAAATTTTGAAATTCAATGCAGTTTTATACCTTTAACGTGGTTCAAGCGACTGCTGGCACAGAACAGTTTAAAGTGGAAACAAGTTTCCTTATAAGAAATGAACAGACTTTACTGGTATAAATGTTCACTTAATATGTAATTCACAGGGTCAATGTGATTATGATGTATGGGACATGTGCGCAGGATTGCATATGTATGCTCTTTGCAAGGAAAAACAAACATCAATGTTAACCTCTCGTGTTGTGATTGGCTGAGATTACCATAAATCTAAGAAAGATATGTGTTGAAACAGTTTTTTTGACAAGATATGGGAATATATACGATGGAGTACCAAAGTTTGTGAATGGGCTGAAGTGGAATTTTTAGTAGTGTATCGTTGACAAAGAGATGTGAAACTGCAACTAGTATCACTGAGTGCAGAGGTCCTAATCCCTCAAACTTAATCAATAACAGGCTGCGTACAGTCCGTCAAAAAAGTAAGCAGTAGTGTTTTCAATAAGACTAATCTTTCAGATTTCTTTAAAACAAAGGCAAATAATTATCAGGACGAATATGTACCACAATTTCATATTAAGTTGTTTGGTGAATTGAACACACTTAAAAGCTTATCTTTACTCCAGGCGAAAAAGACATACTTACAGACTCCGTCTGGTATAATGATTAGATGAAGGTAAATAGGAAGTCTGTATTTTACCAGGAATGGCATCGAAAGTTATTATGTTTGTGCAAGATAATATCAGTAAACCAGTAGAAATACTGTCCTTTGACAGCTTTCAACAGACCTCTGAAACACATTTTTTCTCCTTTATCATGGTCTTATTGATGTACTGCCACATAGCTGGAATCAAAAGACACAGGTCAGAGATGCCAACCAGTGCAAAATGCATATGATGGGAAATATAGGCCAATGAAATTTGTAAGAAGTTAAATCTTATACTGAGAATTACAAAACAACTGTTGTTTACTTCTAATTGCAGTACAAAAATTGAATACCAAACAGAAAATCTCTAATGAGAAACAGAATGGAATACTCAAACTTCCATTCAAAAGTTGTCTGGAAACTAAATTACAAAACATTTAATTAAAGCTTACACACGGAATAATCTCAACCAATAAAAGAGAATGTCTGATGAAAGTTTGAGAATTAGATAAATGCTGTAAATGTTATGATATTGACATCATTGATCACATATTTCATGTGGGTCAAAGTTCTCAACAAGACTGGCAGTCCTTTCAGGATTTGTTTTTCATATATCAAATATTCAAATTAATGTAAGTGAACAATATGTCCTTTGAGGGCACTTGGGTTTACCTTTGCAATCAACTTTTGAATGTCTGCATATTATTTGCAAAGTATGTCATCTATAGTCAGTTAGATCGAAAACATTGCAATTTAATTTTTACGACTTCCCTAAATGTGCAAAAAAGAAAGATCCAAATATTGAAATTAATAATGTAGAAAAACAATGAAATGCATGTTTTGAGTAAAAAGTGGTTACATATATGAAACATTAGAGTGAATAAGTAATATTTTGTACCATTGTGCTATTATATATCCTTGGAATGTATAGACCGATAGAACCGATTATTGTAACTCTGCTGATAAGAGATTATTTTCAACACATGTTGTACACCGGATATGTTATGCTGTCAAAATTTTCCAAACTTCGTGCAGCCCATGCATTTCTATATCAAGATAATGCAAGAAAATTTTTTGTACAACTATGAGAAGGAGTTGTCTGTAGACGCTTTATCCTTCCCAGAGGACTCGTCAAGTGCAGTTTCCGTTTCAGAGAAGTAAAGTATGGGAAACGGTCGATTAGATTTGTATGTTTAGCGCCTACTTTTTTTTTTTTTTTTTTAATTTTACTATTTTTTTTTTTTCAATAAGCAGTTTGCTCATTACATTGTCAGTTACACGGGAACGTCTTTCAGCTATTCTTCTTGGTAAAGTAATGGGGAGGGGGGTGGGGGGATTAAAGTTATTGTTTAGCTTGACATCTTTGTTTTCAGGAAAGTAATTTTTGTATCTATGTGCAATAAAACAAGGAAATTAAACTCTACAGCAACAAATTCTATCAGAACGTTCATTTGCAAAATAAACTATAATTAGGGATAGCTCAGATATAGCATGTGTGTGTTGTCATCATGTCTGATCCTTGAAGGTCTATATATTACAAATGAATTAACCTTTATTGCTGCATTTCAGATACAAAAGTAGAGGAATTTTGCTTGAACAGCACAAACCGAATACAATACAGTATACCGTATACACTACTTACAATGTGTCGATAGTAACAATAAAAAGTATATATCGTTGTTGAAATTATTTACAAAAGCATCTTATTCCAACCATATAGTTCTCATTTTTTCACAAGAAGTGTATTTTTTGTAATCTTTACAATTCATCAATATATTGTGATATTTCTTTTCAGATCTATGGTTTTGACATATACAAAATTAAATTGACATTCCGACTATTCGAATGAGGCAGATCATTGTTTTCAAAGCACTAAATGGAAAATGTCAAATAGTCATTCGCCTATGAGTGTGCAGTTATTTTTAGAGCATTATCTATGGTAGTATCCCTCGTGCTAATGAACCTTAGTCCTATAAATTGAAGTAAAAATGTTTTTGTTGCTATAATTGTTGTCAATAACTTAGTTGTGTCACACCAGTGGAGTCATCGTAAATGTATGACCAGCAGGTCCTGATGTTTACATTCATGTATAGATCATGAATTCAAAAGTGAACTTTTCACAAGTGTTTTCGAGGATACCTGTTTTTTACTGTATACAACAATTATTGAAAATAATCTTTATGCACCAGAGTTGTAATAATCAGTTCTACATGTGTCTATACATCCCCAAGTTTACATAATAGCACAATGGCACAAAAATATTACTTATTCTCTCTGTTGTTTTTTTATTATGTGTAACCACTTTTCTGCTCACTGTTTCTTCAAACTGTACGCAGTGTGGCATTGATTTAGTTTGATGGATTAAAAGCTCTGGACTCAATGATACTAGTTGCATTTTTATATCCTTTTGTCAAAAATACCGTGCTAAGAGCTCCACTTCAGCCCATTCACATATTTTGGTACTCCATTGAGTATATTTCCATATATTGTCAATAAAAATACATCGTTTTAACAAATATATCTCTTAGATGTATGGTAGTACCAGCCAATGACTACACGAAGCGTTATGTATGGCATTCATGTTTGTTTGTTTGAACATGCGGAGAACATACACATGCGATCCCGCGCACATGTCCCAAAATTCATTAACAGATTGACCCTGTGAACGGCAGACTAAGTGACCCTTTTATACCAGTCTAGTTTGGTTACTTCTTAGAAGGAAACTTATTTCCATTTTAAACTGTTCTGTGCCAGCACTCGCTTGATCCATGCTTAAAGTACGGAACCGCATTAAACTTTAAAATTTAGGATCTTGAGTCTGCCGCTTTCGATGCTTTGATAAATTACTTTATTGTTTACGTTTTTCTTCACCCTTTGCGGAACTGTATACAACTTGCATCTATTTCAATTGATACTGATTTAACAACATGTCGTGAATTTTCTGCGTGTATTTCAATGCGTATTGCTCTTGCGTTTTATTGTACTTTGAGATGTTTATTTTGGAGTGTAGGTAATGCGTTTCACTGTGTATGTTCTAAGTGTGTTTCAGTACTTTTGATATTGAGTTCAACTATACATTTCTATAGGTTACAGACTACAGTTGTGATTGGCTGGTTGTGCATCCCAACGGAGATAGTCCGTAATTGTGAAAATACTGTGTTTTCAGCATGGTGTAGCTTCTGTTTAAATAAAGTTAGCTAAGTCAGGTTTGCTGCATCGCAGAGTTGCTTCATTGGTGGTCATACAAGTGCACTGTCTTTCAGGCCAGGTGGGAACTTTATGGTGGGGAAGAACAATGATGTGACCCTGGCAAGAGCACAGTTCATACACCTGTATAAAGCTGACATCCAGGTGTTGTTTGGTATTGCAATTATCACAAATTAACGAGCTGGGAATTGTATGACAAAAATCTGTCCATATTTTTCTGACATTTTTATCTGTTAAATGCCATTCACGGAATTTCAAAATACCAAAATGCTGATTTTTTAGACTGAAAAATGCTAATATGGAAAATAGAAGGATTTATAACTGTGCTCTGTGGCCTATTAGGGCTAACTCTGTATGTATTGGGACTCACATGGTCATGTTGTTATTCTATTATCGTCCATTACGCGAGTTAAAAATGGGAAGTCAGCACTTTTTGACAGCTGCTTGGACAAGTTTTAGTTGCATCTAACAACTTTTACATGGATGGAGCATGCAAGATATGGTCCTGGGACTGTAGATCACAAGGCAAATGGTTCGGGCCATGGTATTGTGTACCTCAGGCCAGCTTATGAAAGGAGAAAAGAAGTTTTACACCCACAGATCGGCTGTGAATATCAAGTTTAACAGTCTCAATTTTCTAAAAATTCGTGAAGTATTACATTTATGTCACAAATCATTGTGCATAGACATGTTGCACCTATCAGTGCCACCACACTGCATGAATAACAACAGGATTCCCTGCAACACATTTGACAAGTGCACAGGCTATGCCTCCTTTGCTGACTGCTTGGTAGATAGATAGCTTCCATAGCCCTTTGTATTTAGTGATACCTCACAGGTACCACACAGGTAATCATATGTGTGTATGAGACATTAACAATGCTAATATGATATGAATGAATCATGTTAATCCCATTTATATGAAACTTAGTGACCCTCTGTTTCAAACTTTTGATTTTGTGGCATTGTCATTGTAGGCCTACAGCCTCCATTCATATGCAGAGCTGTTTATACAAAATCATGTCAAAGTGATTTTCAGCATACCAGAAAAAAAGGTGCATTGTTTGTCAGTAGAGCTGTAAAAAACTAAGGTTAAATGTAAATTTCTTTGTTTTTTTTTAATTTTGTTTTTGTTCCCCCCCTCCTTCCACCCCACCCCCTTTTATTTTTATTATTTTTGTTTTTGCTAGACAAAAGCTTGTCATATATGTGTGTCATTTGACTGGGGTAAATCATTTGAAATCAGGCATGCTGACTTTGTTGAGCTGTTGAGTTCATCAGCATATTATTTTCACATAAATGATTAAACTTGTATCCATGAATATGGATGACAGCACTTATGAACTGCAGATTTTATAACTTTTACCAAGCTAGTGTACATAGGTGGCCAAACATTTGAACTTCAACATACAACCACATATAATTATAAGAGTTTCAGAAAGTGAAATAAGGGGAAAAAGTTAGCTTCCATTAAACACGTGCCTGAAATCACTTGCGCCTGATAATTGGATTGATAATTGGATGCTTATCAAATTTAAGATCAGAGCACTTGTGAATACAAACATGCATTTATGA
This sequence comes from Hermodice carunculata, assembly GCA_964020975.1. Lineage (NCBI taxonomy): Eukaryota > Metazoa > Annelida > Polychaeta > Eunicida > Amphinomidae > Hermodice > Hermodice carunculata. The sequence continues at coordinate 7,374,966 of OZ026626.1, read as the reverse complement.
TATTGGAGTAACTGTACAAACTTTTGTCATTTTCTTTCTAATATGTGCACATACACCAGAAACCATGTCAATAAACGACAACTTATACAGTCTACTGTAGAAAAAAAAGGCATAGCACTATTGGTTTGTGGAAGCTGGATCACCCAACTGCCCTCCTAATGTTCAAACAAAAGGCGCGTTAAAATTCCAAACTTTTAGTACCAAAAAACATAATTTGCTGAATACTGCTACTCTAATCTGTGACCTACTGGTCTTAAACTGTGCACTTTGATGGGCTAATAACGTTTAAACACCGAAACTGTTCCATTGTCTGCCTAAATTCAGATTATATCAGGAAAATACTGCCATAATGACTGGCATTAGATGCTGACTTGGTGTAACTGATACTCCACCCATCCGTCATTAATGCATCAGCAGTGATAGATGTCATAGTTTTTGTAGACAAATGTTACGAATCTATCCATAAATAGTAAAAAAAATCACCAATTTCACCTAAAAATTCATAAAAGTTTAGCAATATATTCAAATTGGGGGTTAAAATTAAGGGGTGGGGCATTGTAATTTGATCTCTCATTGTAAGGGCAGGACATGCAAGCATGTAATTATGGGTTTGCATCATAGCCCATTGTGTATCGTATTCATAGTGGACAGAAAAGAATTGCTTGGATGCAATTATATATTTTTCCTCAAAATTTTAATTAATTATTTTATTTGTCATAAAAACTGATTTTTCAGATTTAACGGTTGCTTGCAAAAAAGTTGGTATTTTCTTTAATATTGAATTTTGGTAAAGGTAATGCAAATCCTTTGCAGAAAACAAGTTGTGGCTTCAGTTAAACAAGTTTTAAAAATTTTGATAAGTCTATTAGGTTACAGACTACAGTTGTGATTGGCTGGTTGCCCATCCCAACGGATATAGTCCGTAATCGTGAAAATACGGTGTTTTCAGCATGCTGTAGCTTCTGCTTAAATAAAGTTAGCGAAGTCAGGTTTGCTGCATCGCAGAGTTGCTTCATTGGTGGTCATACAAGTGCACTGTCTTCCAGGCCAGGTGGGAACTTTATGGTGGGGAAAGACAATGATGTGACCCTGGCAAGAGCACAGTTCATACACCTGTATAAAGCCGACATCCAGGTGTTGTTTCGTATTGCAATTATCACAAATTAACGAGCTGGGAATTGTATGACAAAAATCCGTCCATATTTTTCTGACATTTTTATCTGTTAAATGCCGTTCACGGAATATCAAAATACCAAAATGCTGATTTTATAGACTGAAAAATGCTAATATGAAAAATAGAAGGGTTTATAACTGTGGTCTGTGGCCTATAGATCAGTGGTTATATGTATGCAACATGTATACAATATATACTTGACCCGAATGAAAAACAACACAGCTGATTTGAATTCCCAGAATACGTATATCATCATTATCATCATTGACTTTTCATTATTTGTTACAACATCGATTTTCATGATGGAATGTTAAACTTTTTGTTTAAGGAAGTCGACAAAAACTGGATAACAATGAAGCAGCCACTGGCGAGAATTCTATAAGAACCACGGTTTCATCCACCTCTTCGCTTCTTTAATTTCATTAGAAGAGTCACAGCTTCTTAATACAGGCACACTTCATTTTGAAAGCTTCATTTTGATATATGTACTGCACTAATAGATGACACATTTTAACTGTGTTATCGTGGGCACATCATGTCATACACCTTGAGTAATTTAAACATACGTCACATTCAGAAACCCTGCTTAAATGAAAATTCTGCATTCTTGGGTGTTCATTATTGTCCTTACTGAGCATTAGCCAGCTCTGAATAGTGTAGCTATGATATAATGGAGGCTTGTCGCCACTAGCCAAGGACAAAAGCGGCAGCATTAGCAGAGCCTTTGAAGTCAGGCTGAATGTTCTTACTTGTGCTGAGTAAGTACTGCGTTGGTTTAAAACCATGGTGATAGAGGAAATGGCATTTTATGGCCCTGCTCAATAAAATAGAAAATACTTAATGTCACTGTCTGAGAATGAGAAATGCACTGACCAGCAAATGGTATGTGCAAACCAGTACAAATGTAGTTTAGAGACAATACTAGCTTTCACTTGTCATTACAAGTAAGTTTAAATGTAGGGAAAAAATCTTAGTCACCACAAAGGTAAGATTCATTACTTTTTTGGTTCTTAGTGATACTATCGCTATACATTTCTGTCTCTTGCACATTTAACACCATTCAGTATTTATGTTCCCAATATAACAGCAAAACCTGAATCTATTCTTAAAACATGTTTTCCTTTCCTTTATCACATTCATGTCTAAGGCAATTTAAAAGGAAACACACACACACACACACACACACACACACACACACAAACATACATATTAAACAATAGCAAAAAACAAAACAAAAAAAAAAAAAAATCAAAAACAAGGCAAAGACAAAAAGCCCACACTCTCTCCATCAAAACCCGAAAAAAAAAAACAAAAACAAAAAAAAACAAACTGAAAATGCAACCAACCAACAAATAAATGAAAGGTAAACCACTATTAAATGAATTTTTAACCTAAATGTGTCTGTATAAGTTACATTGTATCAAAAAAGGGAAGTACTTTTGTACATATTACTCACGTTTCTCTGTAGACTTTTGACCCATACTTTATTAGCCCAAATATATGTAAGGGATTTCAGCTGGAAACTAAATAATCAAAACATATTTTGGTGCCTATACCAGTACATGTATCTCTTAGTCGGGACTTCTTGTCGAAGCTAAAAACTCAGCAAACACAATCTACATTAATAAATATGAACGTGTAAAATGATGGATGATCTAAATAAGTGAAGTGCAGCCCATAAATACAGAGCTTCAATATTAATAAAGAATATATACCGAACCAACCATAATTGATAAATGTGAAAGAAAAAAAAAAAAAAAAAAAAAAACCTGGCAACCTGGCAACAAAATGCACGATTGACAGTAGAGAAATATGCACATAGGCTTACATTTGCAGCTCAGGATATTCTACTTAAACATATGTGTGTATGCAAAAATGTTTTACTGTATGTACTGTGCTCATGTCACCAGGGAGTAGGTCAGAGTGCGCTTCATGATGTAGGTAAATTAAAAAAGTATTTTACTTGTGCATAATTTGTGACGTTGCAAGTTTGGTGTTACGGGTACTCCATTTTCTATCTGGTGATATCCTGTCTTTCATGCGTCGCCGTGTTATAAATTAATTTCTTTAGACACAAAAGGAGCAAAGGCTATCAGACCGATGTAATGTCTTTGATATAAAATCGAAAAAAAAAACATATTTAGTCAGATATGACATCAGAACTACAACGGTATGCTATAACTCTTATGGTGATGAATATCACCCAACAGTGTTTCCTGATGCGTTTTGGGCAAATGCACCCAAAATGCGCAGTGAAAAGTGTTGAACTATTTAAAGGGAAAATAGGAACTACTGACCTGGAGTGGTGCTGATACTTTGTCTTGAGGTGTCTTGTCATGCGAGTGGTAAGCTTGATTTTCTTTTTTCAGCTGGATAAGCTATAGTAAACTTCCTTCAATTATTACAGGTCCATATGCAAGTCCATAATAAACAGACACTACAGTAAATGTTGTACAGTTTGGCAAGATAAAGGCTAATCGTTTCGTAGCTGCACGGGTTCCGATCTTTATCTTGCTTTTATTCCATTGGAAACAGGTCACGCGCTCCCTACAAATGACATCACAGTCAACTATTTCCTTCAGGTCCTGGACAAGTGACAGCTCAAGGTCGGGTCAACTGATCCAAAACTTTTGATCGAGTGAATACCGTTGCTGTATCTGTTGCATGTTAATATCACAGGAGCAGAGCATCACAAATTAAGTCTCATCGTGTCTTTGGATAGGAAAATACTAATCAACTGTGAGTTTTAGAAAGGCACTGCTACTCTAGAAATATTTTAGATAATTTGATTAATTCGTGTATCTTTGGAGACATATTTGGCGTGGAACGGTGAATCATGTAGGTAAGGTACACAATTGCACCTGTAAAAAAAAAAAAATCAATCACATGCCCCCCCCCCCCGCTCCTTTTTTTACCTCTCTGCTATCAGTGTAAACTTGAAGTAGAATGCAAAGGTAGTTGTGGTTTTACATTTGAAACAGGAGAAAAAAGCCAGCGAATGCCCTTATCTGAACATGTAAATGCATTAGGCCTAGGTTACTGGTCCAAGACCTTTAGATGGCTGGTGCCCCACTTATCATCTGGATGATTTAAAGCAAACTTCCTTCAACAATTACAGGTCCCTATACGAGTCTATGATAAACAGACACTACAGTAAACGGTGCACAGTTTAGCAAGATATAGGCCAATTGATTCGTAGCTAAATTGGGTCACGATTTCTACTTTGCTTCTGATTCATTGAAAACATGTCACGCGCTGCCTATACATGGCGTCACAGAAAACCCCCCGTTAGATAGCTGGAGGTCTGCTTCCGCCCCCCCCCCCTCCGAAAGGGGAAAATAGCCTCATTCTTCTGAAACAATTCAGTTTAGTTTCTGTATCGTGTAACTTGCTATTGAACAGCCAGTTACACAGTGGTGTGACCTTTAAACCCATTGACAGGAGACTATTTTGTTCCTTTTGATTGCACAGTTAGGATCGTGATATTTCGTATGGACGGTCTTTCCTACCTGCTGGGGGATGAAAGGTTGGTGGCTGTTACCATAAATTTGATTGCTAGTTAAAAAGCCCTGGCATGTTTATACAGTTCCATATGTTAATAAACAGCGAGTCACATAACACTGTAATTTATGGAGTGTAGTGGGTGTGGGGATATATATGTTTTTACCATGATGTTTGGCATTAATCGGGTCTTTATCGGACAAAAATAAGTAGTCACATATGTTGGGACACTGCCTACGCTTTCCCTTTACTTTCACTTCTTCAGAACTGTTCTGCTATCTTAAGTACACTACATCAAATAAAAATATAGAAGACCAGGTCACTCGGTTTATTGTTTGATTAATAACATTTTATGTCGGTAATTTATCATTTCCTTCTTGAGATATGAGTGTTTTTTTATGTGACCTGGTATTATCAGGCCTGTATATTATTGCCAACTGAATGTAACTACAGTCGGCAGATGGTAGTACTTCGGGTTTTTTTTCTGAATAAAATATATGGCAGAATATATTGTGAGTATCTTCGTCGTCATTTGGAAGGTATGTCTAGAATTCAAAGATTCCAGACTAATGTTTGTTAACGTTAAGCATATAGTTGTGTGTCTGCAGGGACACAGTGCATCGACTTAATTTCACCTTGCGGGAGTAAAAGAAATGGGAATATAAACTAAACAAAGGCCCCTTTGCAAATCCATGATGGAAAGCTACTTTAGACGAATGGTGCCCACCCCCATATCTCTTGTAGATAAAATGCCAGGTTGGATAGCATGCGGTTCCAGGTTAAGCTTTTATCTGCTCCTTGGCATGCACATTATGCTGATAAGTACAGCAAGGTACCTACTATACCTATATGGTAGACAAAGCAAATGATTAACATCCGCTGCCATCTGGTACTGGGTCGCTTATCAAAGGCCCCTTCACCTAATTGTTTATCAGTGATAACGCTGGATTGTATGTTGTGGCTTAACATGCAGCTACCTGTTCCTTGTTCTAAGGGAAAATTTCCAGCATGTCAGCTGATTTGCTAGTCAACTGAATTTATGTGATGGATGTCTGTTTGGCATGCACTATTGATGTTTTCAACGTACCCCCCCCCCCCACCTCCACCCCAGCCGTCCCCTGGATTATCTTCAAACTAGGCAGGGGACTACCCTGGGCAGGTCTCCATCAATGAGTTCAAGTGTTTAGGCTAGGTGTCTATCAAGCGAGTTCAAATGTTTAGGCTAGGTGTCTATCAAGCGAGTTCAAATGTTTAGGCTTCAGTGATTTTAGCATTTTTTCATGAATTCTGTTGCTCACTTTTTGGCAGAATCATAAAAACTCCGAAACCACTTTATCAACTGCTTCAAAATTGCATAGGGATGCATTTAGGGACCCCTTAAACCTCCATGGGATCAAAAGTACGACTGTGATATTTTAGCTGATATTTTAACGGTATTTGTGTGTTTTGGTTTTGTCAATTTCTTCTTCAAAACCATATATAAAATTGTAGAGAAAACGTATCTTGTGGATTGGGTGGTAATTGTGCCTACCCCTGATTTGTTTATGGATTGCTCTAATAGGGTTGCGGTACTCGTGGGTTAATTATGCTAACATTCCAATTTATTAAAATTCAAGTCTCCAGATTTTTCAATTGTTATTCACACTTCCAGCATCTTGAGCAAGACCGCCAGCCAGACTCACGTCAGACTTAGCGACACATACCTGGGGCACTGATCATGAATCTACCATGTTTATTCAAGTGCTCGCGCAGCATTATTATTATTATTATTATTATTATTATTATTATTATTATTATTATTATTATCATTACAGTAGTGGTAGTAGTAGTAGTAGTAGTAGTAGTAGTAGTAGTAGTAGTAGTAGTAGTAGTAGTAGTAGTAGTAGTAGTAGTAGTAGTAGTAGTAGTAGTAGTAGTAGTAGTAGTAGTAGTAGTAGTAGTAGTAGTAGTGTTGCTGGCCAATTGATTGAAAATTGCATATGGATGCACTGTTAGAATAAAGTACTAAAAAGGCGGCATACATATTTAATTAGATTCAATAACTATTCGGTTCTTAACGATTATTTTGTGTTGTCAATGTTTTCAACTTGGTCTTCAAAACATTAGTTCCAATTGTGCTAAAACTTAGTGAAAACGTAGGTTGTGGAAGTGTCAGAATAACGTTTCACTAGATGGCGATACTGTGGCGTAGACTTCAATTCGTGCACTTGTAAGGCGATACACATTGGCCCGCGATAACAATGTACCTCAATACGGATTGCAGTAATAAAGTACAATTTAAACCTTTTTCTCGAAGTGTTTTCCAGATTCACTTCGAACATGGATAGAATGTAACTTTGGGGGGTGTCTGCCAAATTTAGTGAAATGATTATGCTTCAAATGCATTATTTTCCCTTTTTTCAGTAAAGTCTCCAGAACTGTTGTCAAAAATCTTATGGAAGATTCCATCGAAAATGCATACAAATATTTCCAAGAACTCCGAGACCTTAATTTGACAAGCTCCTGGGGCTGCAACTTGTGTTCAGATTATTTGCTTACGAATGTGTGTGTGTGTGTGTGTGTGTGTGTGTGTGTGTGTGTGTGTGTGTGTGTGTGTGTGTGTTCCCCCCCCCCATTTTTGGCTCCTCCAGAAAATCCAGTAAGATAGTTATGAACCCAAATGGAAATTCAGCTGCTGTAAGGGTCAAACAAATTTGTTTGGCTAACTACAGATACCCCAGATCTTTTATTTAAACATTGGGGCACTTGTCCGTAAAAGCATTAGTGGCGGGATCGAGTTTTACTGGTTCCATGTATTAATGTTTATTTTTTCTTATGTTTCATAACTATAGGGCAGCATGTGCACAGAGCAAAATACATTATATGACATGAATGCAGGACTGTTTGTGACTTGTAAATTTTGAATTTCTTCGGCGTTCTTCGCGGGAGCTTAACATCAGTCGGACAAATAAAGAATATTCGACTTTATTCTCTTTTTGTTTCGTGGCATTCAACCGCGAGGTTCCCGCAAAATTTATTCATTCGTCTTTTGACAAATCCAGAGAGGAGACGTGTTGACGGATTTATTTTTTCATGACGTGAATGTTTTATTTTCTAATGAGATGTCAACAGTGCTGTGAAAGGGGATTTCCTTACTTTTATACTTTATACATGCTGTCTGTGGGAAAAATTAGGTAGATATGGACGACACTGGAATTTTGTCGATTCGGGTACACAGGGTGACAAGTCGGTAATTATGTCTCGGAATCAAGCCTGGCCCATAATATTGTACAGTGAAAGGTGCCGAACAAGTAATTTTAAACAGAATGCAAAGAATAGTTATCTATCTATCTATCTATCTATCTATCTATCTATCTATCTATCTATCTATCTATCTATCTATCTATCTATCCATCCATCCATCCATCCATCCATCCATCCATCCATCCATCCATCCATCCATCCATCTATCTATCTATCCACTATCTACCTATCTATCTATCTATCTGTCTGTCTGTCTGTCTGTCTATCTATCTATCTATCTATCTATCTATCTATCTATCTATCCATATCTGTCTGCCTGTCTGTCTGTCTGGCTGGCTATCTATCTATCTATCTATATCTATCTAAATATAAATATATATATATATATAAATATATATATATATATATATATATATATATATATATATATATATATATATATATATATATATAATGAATTCATTTGCCGTAGCGCAGGTTGAGTATGGCAGTTATTCTTATTAGAATAATCTTTGTTTTCTAGCATGACACACCACATGTTACACCCAATTCGAATGTCTTAGTTTGATCTGATGTTCGGAAACCAAGATATTTCTTATACACTCTGAATGAGCACGTGAGAGCGTCCTTGTGGAACAAAGGGACAAAATCATCATGTTCATACAGCCAGTAAATCAGTACATCAGCAGTCAAGAGAACCATGAGAAACAGTTTGAATAAAAACGTATTGGCCCGTCGATCCTCGAACTTACAAGGTCGTTCCTGTTATTATTGGTGTGACCGACCTGGTTTTTTTATGGGGCACCCAGTGAGATTGTGGAATTTAGAAGGTGGGACCCATATTACATGGAGATTTGCACAAAAGTGTAGTGTTCAGAAAGTATATATATCAGGTACAAACAGTAGTATGGTAGTAAAAAAAGAACAAAACCTTTCTACATTGTATGTAACACTTTTTTTGTGTTTTTTAATCTCCGAGGCTTTAATATAATCTTGAAGGAACAAAAATAGTTTCCTTTTTATTATTGAAGCATCCCTAACCATGATCAGCCAAAAGATGGCAATGAACAAATAAATGGATCATGTGATATGACAAGATTGGCCACCAGATGACTCTTGGGCATGTCCAAGTTTCGGGGTTCTACAGTAGCATGGTTTATCACATGGACCAAGAACATCTTGTATTAATTCTGTTGAAGAGCAGACCATACCTAAGTGTACAATGTGGAATTAAAGTACAATAAACTGCTTCCCCATGCAGCAGAAAAAAGGTAGATCAGTTGTGTTACATGCTGGAATAACCAGAGAAGCATAATCTATTATCCATTTTAAAGAAACCATCAGGAGACTAAAACCTAGGTAACTTATGATAATGATGATGATGATGATGATGATGATGATGATGATGGTGATGATGGTGATGATGATGATGATGATGATGATGATGATGATGATGATGATGATGATGATGATGATGATGATGATGATGATGATGATGATGATGAACGTCGTGGTGGATATGTCGAGGGGTCTTGGGCAACTATAGCGGGGACGAGTCAGTTATGTTGTCCCCTCGATTAACAACGCTGATTCCGCGCCAAGGTCCTTACCAGTTTTCCCCACGTACAATTCCCAACTTTTGCGGGAATTTTCTCATGTGTATGTAAGAAACAGCTAGTCTCAGGAAAATTGGACGTTGAAATGCAGAAGTTGCATTACCTAGGGTTTATTCATAATCGTTTACTTGGAAATAGTTGGCTCAGATATATGTGGGCGCGGATCAAAAACGAAGTTTTGAGAAGCTGCCAGATTTTCGGTTTTTTTTTTTTTTTTCGTATTTCTCCTGCATTCCTTACACGGCACACGCGGATACGTCATCTATTTGGAGCCACTTTGTTAGAGGGGTGTGAGAGAAGAGTGATTCCATTAGATCATGTACTGATTGTGGAGCCCAACTAACACTTTTCGTCCCTTTACGTTCATTTAGGGATGTTCCAGATACATTATAAAAGACGGCGCATTTCGAGGCGCCTTTACTTGTTGAACAGTCGCCAACACAAGAAGGAACTCTCCGAAATATCCAGGGTCGACTTGGATTGCTCGTTGCTGTAACTTTGTGGGGTTGCACGTTGTAAAAATATCATTGTGTTGTGATTTATCAGTATTGTGGCAGTTACTTTGAGGTTTTTGTCTTTCTTTCGGGTTGGGGTTCCGTTGAATTGAGTTTCTTGAGCTCTGAATCACAACCAGATTTGATGATTTCGAAATTAAACTATTTAGTTTCAGTTGGAAATGTATATATCTGAAGAGGTTATGCAAGAAAATTAAAATCTTTCCGGAGCCACCAGGGCGTTTTTTAGGGTTATTTTGCTTTTTTTTTTTTTTTTTTGTACTGGTTTTACAGTATGACATCTTGGTATATTTTAATAAAGGTGGATGTTGGTCATAAGCACCTAGGCTCTTTATATAATTTTTCTTTTTGTTCTGAATTTGTGCAAAAGTCGTTTTCGTTTTTTAAAACCTTGTGAATTGTGTATAGTTTATTTCTGAGACACATATATGGTGCGATTCATTTTTAAAGTTGAAAATTGATTTCGTCTCTAAGCTTCAAATAGCGGTTGTACTAAAATCACCTTGAACATAATTGTATGCGTAATAATGATCCAGGAATGGGCCAGATTATATTTTGTATATATTATATCATCACCTGGCCGTATATGACAGCCACAGCGGGGAACAGTTGTCACATACTGCTAAAGATGGACTCACGGAGTGCGCTAAGTTGCATGTCATTTAATTGTTTGCAGCATAAACACCAATACTCATTATCAAAAACACAGACTTACGAGTCTTGGGGATTTTACTCTTGTGGTGAAAAATGGTATGGGACTTAGAGCAGAGTCATTGTTGTAAATCGAGGGGCAACACACCTGGCTCGTCCCCGATATTGTTCCAGAACACCACTCGACATATCCACCACTTGAGTGTCGACTCTCGTGCGACACGCTTTAAAGGCATCAAGTTCCCTGCAGCCCCCTTTGGGGGGCAGCCCCGACATTTAGGAAGACTTGTTTACACATCCACAATAATTACAACACTTATCTATTTGATATTAATTATTGAGATTAAGGACAATGCGTGTAGGAAATGGAAGTGTAAATCAAACAGATATAATATAGTATGTACTTATTTTGCTTTCAAACATAGTCAAGACAAGATGTGTGAAGGTAAGGCATTTATCAAGATAAGAAAAACATTAGATGTTTAAATTTGTGTTTTTTAAGGACGTATTCAGACATATAGAAATTGTAAAGAAATCGCTTGGGAAAGGAAATCCATGTGCTAAACTTTGAAGTGGCCGAGAATTTCTATATGATATTTGTAAAGACTGAAGACTAAAGGCAATTAGGCATCAAGAGAAAATTGTGAATAAGCACTAAGGAGTGCTGATGAAAATTATACCACTGACTTTTGCAAGTTATTCCCAATTTCCTTTATGTGTGGAGCCCATGATACTTAAACTTTCATAAATTTCTCGATCCAAAGAAGTAAAATTCGACTCCTTAAATTGACACATATATGACCATAAGATTCAAGTGTAAATGTACTTGTCTCAGTTTTTTAAATGTGTCAAAGACTGCTTGTTAGCATTTAACCAAATTTGCCACTTTAGTGCTAATACTTTCATAACTTGCTAGCATTATTTGTTTGATGACAATAACAGAGTGCAGATAACGTATAATATAAAGATTGGCCCAAGAATCGAAATATGAGTACCGAAGTAGTTGCAAGTAAAATATTTGAACATTTCGTGAGACTGTAAATTTTGAGTTCTTCTTTGAATAGCTTTGAAATCATTTCAGCCACAGATTATTTAAACCTATATGTTAGGTGGTGTCAAAAATGTGTTCTAAGGTACAAAATGTTTTATTTGAGTCAAAATATATTACTGGACGTGTTTAACGGGCGTCTCCGTCGTGATAATTTCGGTTACGAAGTTCAAGTATAATTACTTGCATGTGGAATGTGTTGGGGATTTTTGTGGAACAGAGCATTATTATTAAACTAATCATATAATTGTCCACAGGGAACAGTTTTTAGTGGCTTAAGTTTTATTGACTGTTGCAATAACATTAATACTAACACACTGTATATTTTGAGGCAATTGTTATTGCAGAGTGTCCTTTGAGTTCACTGGTACATATATGTCCTATGGGCATAATCCTCTCTGTATCATTGGACTTAGTATATGGTATGTCTCACAGAATTAAAGGGTATATAAATTCATTTTCATCCTACATTTTGAGCTTGTCAAAGCGTCCGTACCAGTGCTCCAATGTGACTATCTATTTCAATTATCCAAATAGAGATACCGGATAATTGTTATGTCAAGCACGGCAATATGAGGCAATTATTGCACCCCTACTTATTTTGAAAAATAGGAGCATTTATATATCACGTTAATGGGGTCTCAAATGGTCAATAGCCGGTTTCATTTCAATTTTAATCTTTTTTGTATTGAAGGATTTCTTTGAAAATCAAATTTCCAGATGTTAGTTTAAATGACTTTTGATTTCAGCTATGCAGCAGCACGTCAATAAGATCAAGATAAAGAAGAAACTTAAAATTGACATCAGACTTTTGGGGAAAACTGTCAAAAGATATTTTTTTTCTTGGCCCATTGATTATATCTCGCACAAACATTACACCTTTTTGATACCAGTCCTGGTAAAATACAGACTTCCCATCTACCTCCATATAATTATTAAACCAGACGGAGTCTCTCAATTTATTGTTTTTGTCTTGAGTGAAGATGAACTTTTAAGCACGTTCCATTCACTTAACAATTCAGTATGAAATTGTGGTACATCTTTGTCTTGATAATCATTTGCCCTTGTTTTAAAGAAATCTGTAAGATAAGTCTCATTGAAAAAGCTATTGCTTACTTTTTTACGATACTGTACGCAAATTTTGGTACTGCATCGCATATATTTCCATATATTGTCAATAAAGATACATCGGTTTAACACATATCTTTCTTAGATTTATGGTAAACTCAGCCAATCACTACACGAAAAGTTATGTACGGCATTCGTGTTTTTTTTTTCCATGCACAGAACATACACATGCGATCCCGCGCACATGTCCCATACTCCATAATCACACTGACCCTGTGAATGGCATATTAACTGACCCTTTTATACCAGTCAAGTCTGGTTACTTCTTAGAAGGTAACTTGTGTCCATTTTAAACTGTTCTGTGCCAGCAGTCGCTTAACCCATGAATAAAGCTAAGAAAAGCATTGAACTTCAAAATTTAGGATATTCAGTCTGCCGCTTTCGATGCTTTGATAAGTCACTTATTTTTTTTTTACTTTTGCAATGTTTTATCCCAGGTATATTCATTTATTAACTCTTGGGTCTTTTCCTCGTGTTTTCTGAAACTGTATACAACTAACATGTGTTTTACTGGTTTTACAACCAGTCGTGCACCTTTTGTGTGCATTTTAATGCTCATGGTTCTTGCGCTTAACTGTACTTTGAGATGTTTATTTTAAAGAGTAGGTCATGCATTTCACCGACTATTTTCTGAGTGTGTTTTAATATATCGATCATGAGTTCCACTTTATATTTTTAATATGTCAGTGGTTATAGGTACGCGACACGTATACAATATTTACTGGACCCAAATGAAAAACAGCTCTGCTGATTTGAATTCCCATCATCATCATCATCATCATCATCATCATCATCATCACCATCATCATCATCATCATCGCCGTCGTCGTCGTCATCGTCGTCGTCGTCATCATCATCATCATCATCATCATCATCATTATCATCATAAGTTACCACATGTTGGAGTGTGATACTTTTTCCCAAGAAAATTGACGAAAAACGGATGACAATGAAGCAGCTATTGACACCATCCATGTAAGATCTGTTCCTCGCTTCATTTTAGAGAAAATCTTACATAAATGCGGTATTCTGTAGTGGAAGTGATCACGCTTTCCAAGTTATACCTTGCCAGGTTAATAAAAGGAAAAGCAAACGACTCGTTTTCATAATACAAAATACCGCGGGATCCAGACTTGGGTGTATATATAAGTTCACACACGGAAGCAGTTTCTGTTATTCATATGACTTGTTGCCCATGATATGAAATATCGGGGGATCTGGGCTTGAGCATTGGGTTGCCACACGCACAAATGCGGGCTGACTGCGGCACTTCAAGACACGCTCGAGGAAGGCCAGACATAATTCCCTGGTAACTGGTGGTGATACTTTCATAAATTCATCAGTTAAGGGAACTTATTTTGGGATCCATTAGATTAACCCCTCGACTATATAAAACCCTAAGCAGGAACTGGGATGACAACCTACGGCAACTGATGGGAGGACGTCCCGAGGTTTTAAAGGCTTTTGGCGGTCTCAATCCCCAGAGTTTCAGTACCCCCAAGTACATATATAACACACACCTAGGGGTGAGTGTCGCCTACTATTAAGGTCTCTTAAGGTAATTCAGTCTACATTTATGCCTATCTTTAAACTTTGCAGGGCAAGAACTCGATCTGCCTTTATAAAGAGAAAACCAACTGTTCAAGTGACATGTATCATTGTATTTTTTTTTTTCTAATTCAGCCTTAGAATGATGCCGTAATATAACGGTGATAACCTATACTTATCAGAATCTGGCTAATTAAATGTTACTGTTTCTAGAATGGTAAAGTAATTGTCCCAACAAATAACCAACAATTCAAGTAACGCGTACACTTGTTTTCTATGCACGTTTGGAATATGTTATGCCATGATGATTATTGCTGATGTCCTTGACCATTTTAAGTGGCCGTCATACAAATTACACTCTGCCATGATAGAAATAGTCCTCGATTGTCTTGAGCTGGTCATCCAACAAAGTAAATGCTCGCCAGTTACGGCCGATTGGATTTGGCTCCAGTGTGCGACAAATGATATCATCTGTTCTGAGCCAAATTTGCTCCGACAGAAGTGGCCACTTGAAGGTTTGGCTCCTGTGACGCGATTCTTGTATTCTTGCATGAATGAAACTTCTACTTCGTGATCGGTTATATCAATTTTTTTCAATTTTGCCCAGGTACCATTATTGTTCAAATGTTGCTGCTACAAAGTCACCGACGTGAAGCGATTCTATAGCGATACTGCGTCTGTCTGGGATCTCTTGATTCCCATGCGGAACATGACGATGTGATCACTTGTGATGAATTCTCTGAATTTTTGGGGGATGATGGCTCACTGCTGCTTACAGCTTGGACCTGTTGAGGAGGGAGACTGTCACCTGTGTCTTCCGCGTCTGGTCCTGCACTGCCAGGTGGTGGCTGAATTGTGATGAAAGCGAGGATACTTCTGTATCTTGAACACTTGGTCCCAGGATCGGTGGTCTTTCCCCTGTATCTGAGTATCTGGACCTTTTCTGTGCTCTCTTCATTCGTTTATACAAGGCGTCTTTCTCGCGGTCACGTCTCTTCTTCTGGTCTGACTTATTTTATCTGCTTTCCTGCTTTTTTTCGCGAAAGTATTTTCTCTTCTCGTGCTGACCAGATCTGGCATGAAGGGGCCATTTAACTTTTCAGGCTTCTTTTTTTTTTTTTCTTATTTGTTAGGATTTCGTTCCTTTTTTTGTTGTTGTTGTTGTTGTTGTTGTTGTTGTTATTGTTGTTGTACCTTTCGGCTTTGATGTTTTAGGTTTATAACTAAGCTGCTGGTTTTCAGACTGCTTTTTCTTTTCCCTGTATCGCCGATTTCGCTGTCTTGCTTGTGACCTTATCTTAGTGAATTTGCATTTTACTTCTGCTGTAGGATGCGTTTCCAGTGCATACTTCAGACTGGCTCGACTGGCTCGATTTTGCAAGTTTCCCTTTTTCTATTTTTTTTTTCAGATATTCTCTGTATCTCTCATACTCACTTTCTTTCCATTTTCATCGCCATACTGTCACTCTGGAAGTTGCCTTCTTTGTAGAATTGTCCTGTGAAGAACAAATGAAAGCTAAAATATAAGCACACAGATGTAGGCCTATGTATACATGTATCTGGCGGCTGGAGCTAATTAAGGGAAGTCCATTTGAGATTGATGGGGGGGGGGGGGGGAGGGGGCGCTTGAGCTTTGTTTGGACATTTTTTTTCCTCATCTCGCGGGTCCACATAATTTTTGTTATGCACCAGTTCAGGCAAGATTTTCATTTTCATATTCATATAGAGCCAAAATATTTTTTCCGTGATTTTGAGGGCCAGGATTTGTTTTCCAAAAAAACTATAGCCCCCCCCCCCCCCGAATATCAAATGGTTCTTCCCTAAGTTGTTGTTATGCGGTAGCCATCAGTAATCTTATCAATTAACACAAACAAAAACAAAAAAAAACAAAAAAAAAAAAAAAAAAAAAAAAAAAAAAACAACTCAGGGCTATTCTCTGTGCGTGGTGCAAACCAGTGGTAAGAGGTAAGTGATTAATTTGCGGCATTAAGTACCAGCGAAGTATAATATGCCTATACCTTTTCAAGTTTTGATAAGCTTAGTTTTATCATAACTTTAGGTATACGACCATTATGTAATAGGCCTACATGTTAAACTTAACAATACACTTAATTGAGTTCCACAATGTTATGGGTTACTTACTATCACAAAGTTTTTATGAGATAGGCCTGCTCAAATCCTCACTATATATTGAAACATAGGTATAGCCTTACCATTACTCCAGGCTAATTAAGTCTATTTGATAATCATTAATCTGAGGGTTTTCACCGATATGCTCTTAAACTAGGGAGCGGATCAATAACCAAACAAGATCATTTCCTTATCTCTTTCCGAACAGGGAAGGCTATTAATTTCTAGTTTTTGGTTGCTCATTATTTAGGATTAGGCCTAAGAAGTTGTTCTGATGAACATGCCAAATATGAGTCCTGAAGAAGGGGAGGTAACTAAATAGTTCTGCCAAAACCGGACGGTAGAGACAAAATGCCTGTCAAAAGTGGTGATACGATAGAAACAATCCGAGAATGTCTGTCCAAAATCGTGGTATGATGGAAACAATCCGTGGTGGTTGCATCGTTATGTACGGCCAAAATATGATGCGGTAGAAACATTGGTTGTTTTGACACCCTTTGCCAATTTCGCTGGGCGATAGGCATGTATTCACATTCATCTCGGGATGTAAAGGGTGTTCAGACTCTGCTTGTAATCTGGTGTTACCTGAACACTTGCAATTTCTTTTATATGTCATTATGTTCCAAACTTATCATTGTAACTATCGTGTCATTTGATGACAGACAAGACATATGAAACTTTTGAAGAAAGAGATCTTACTGGAGCGCAGTTTTCAACATCTTGGTCAGCCGACACCTTGATCCTCTATGATCAGGTGATAACACTTTTGGCGGGTTGGCTTTTGTTTAACACCGAATGGCCGTTTCTACCGTAACTAAATTTGACAGATATTGCAATCGTTACGATAGTGACAAGGAAATAAGGTAGTTAGAACAAAGCAATGAATTTTCATTCATCTGTTTTGTCATAACATGGATAATAGATATGTTTGTGCGAGTTTGGACATTTCCCAAGAATAAGAAAACGATGAAAAGCGGCATATTTATCTTTATGAATGAATGGAATCAATAAATAAGTAAAGTCATGTCAGAGTACTGGGACATGCATTTGTAAAGTTTCGTTACGATAGTTACAGTTTTTTTTTCTTTCCTGTTCTCAAAGTTATAAACCTGGAGGGCTAAAACTATTACGGTTATCTGTCCTTGGCCTAATACATGTGTGTAAAAAAATGTAGCATACAGGTCATAATAGAATTAAGTATATTCAAGTCCAAAGTTTTGGCAGATGCATTGTATCCAAATTCATGAAATCTGCCAAAAGAGAGCAAACACTGATTCGAGACAGACAGCGGGAGAAAATGGTTACCACCAAAGTTGTGAATAAGACTGGCATATATTTTAAGTGAACGTATATACCAGCCTTCCTTGATTAAGAAAAAAAAAAAAAAAAAAAAAAAGACCACAGTGCCAAACTTTACCAAATGCTCCATTAATATCAAGAACAATATCTCGAACCTTTTTTTGCAAATTAACAGTCAGGTATGGTTTGTCTTATAGTAGAAGTACGTGTTATTGATTTGTAGTTGAATTGCCTGGTATAAAAGTGGATTGGTGAGCAAAAATAGCAATATTGCCCTGGAAAAGATTGAACATGTGTTTAGATAAAATTTTTTCAGACACTTTACCCGTATATCTGAGTAAGGATACAGGTCTATACTTATTGCATGAACTTTTTAGGCCTCTTTTATGTAGAGGTATAACGTTAGCCTTTTTGCACGCTGAAGTATATTTTTGCTTGTTCAGTAAGAGTTAAGATAATTTATCAATCGAAGAAGAAATGGTAGGTGCTGCTTCTTTCAGGAGCATGACGCTCTCAACATCCGGACCAGGCACCTGAATTACGTCCAGACTTAATGATGTTTTAAGAACGTCAGTTTCTGTTATAAAAAAAAAAAACAAAAAAAAAACACACACAAAAAAAGAGCAATAGAAGTTGGGGGGGGGGGGGCTCTTATTACCAGTAGAGAAGCTGATGTGGCACCAACGTTACAGAGCTGCAGGAAAAAAAGTAGTTTACAATTTCACCTTTAAACAAGCTGTCAGATATATGTTTACCATCATAAAGGAGGGGGGATCTATGTGGACCGATTCTGATTTAGAAAAAAAAAATACTTCACACTATGCCACCAAGTCTTGCTTTTATGGTTAGAGTTGTTCAAGTTAGCTCACAACTTTTTACTACTCGTATTAATTTAGTTCTTGTTGATAGACATAAACAGTTGCAGCTAGACCACCTTTATTAACCAGGTGTAAACAATGGCTCACAGTCTCAATAGTTTGATGACAACACACGGCTTCTGTCAGATCCTTCAGAATTCTCTCCTCTTCCCCAAGTCAGGAAACTATCTGCTTTATATAGATACAGAGAAATTTCTAGTTTGTTCCAGTGTTTTCCAATTAGTTACACATCACAGTGCAATTTGAGATCTGCCTGGATCACCTCACATGAATGTAGGTCACCATGTTAGCTGATTCCATCTGTTTACAAGTTCCATGTCAGAAACCCACAAAACATGCCAACTCAGTGGCTCTGCAGTGACCCTGCACAGTAATCATTGAACTCAGTGACCTGACACACCCCAAATGAATACACTTGCCTGTCCACATAAAAACAAACAGCCACAAACATTTTCATAACAAGTGCTCCACTAGTTATCAACAATCCATTGTGCAAACATTGTATAGCAGTACTGTCCACTACGGTTACCAGCAATGATACAAAGGTAACAAAGATAACATATGGTGTTGACCTTCATAGGTTGTTCTACTCTTGTTCTCTTCTCTTCTGTAGCTTTCATAGATTGACATCGGTTTTGTTCTAATTGCTTTTTCCTTTACCTTGTATTGTAAGTGAATGAACGTTTTGGATGTAGGTATCTTTTTTGGTTTCATTTTTTCTTTGTGGTTGGTTTCAGTCTCAGTGTCAACTGCAGGGTTGCTTTCTTTAGTGGGCTTAGGCTTCTCAGCTTGCAGTTCAGCTTCTGTAGCTATTGTCAATTGTGGAGCAAACTGCACAGTTGGTTTAGGTATAGTGTTTTTTTCTTGGGTTCCTAACCTGTTGGGATCAGACTTCATCCCATGCAATATTTGGATCAACTGGTTTCAACCTGTGCCTTTTTGCGGTCTTGGTTTTTCTAGTTTGTTGAAGTATCCCGCAAACTGATCCATGCATACTTACAACTTCATATTGTAGATCCCATCTGAATATCAAGGCCATGACCTCATTTCATCTCTACATGTCTTTCAATTTTAGAAACTTTCTTCCTTTTCAACCTCCCAAACAAAACTTTGATTTTCTGGTCAGCCTGTATGAAGGCCCCGCAATCTTTGTATAATTTCGAATAGTCTGTGAATAATAATTATACATGCAAAGGAAAGACCTTAGTTCTTTTGCCATCAGCGGGTGGGTCCAGTTTCACAATGGCTTCCACGTTTTTGGGGTCACTTTTGACAAAATGATTGTTATGATATACCAGAAAAAATATAAGCTATGCCTCTTATTGACATTTTTTTTTGTTTGTTCGTTTTTTTCTTTTTTTTTTTTTTTTTGTTTGTTTTTGTTTTTGTTTTGTTTTGTATTTTTTTTGTTTTTGTTTTATTTTGGTTTTTTTTTTTTGGTGTTTTGTTTTTGTTTGTTTGTTTGTTTGTTTGTTTTTTGTTTTATTTTTTGTTTTTTGTTTTTGTTTTGTTTTGTTTTTGGTCTGATGTTGTGAACCGTAAAATGGCTCAGTGTATTATATATGAGCAATGCAACTTTGTTAATGATGCAATTCATGGATCCTGTCTAAAAGCTGAATGTACTCCTAAGCAACTGCATACACCTAAAAAGTATGTTACATGATAATGAGAGGTTTCGGTGGTCTTTGTGGGTTTCAAAAGGATGCCCCAATATGGGAGCCACCTATGACGTCTGCCAATATACATAAAAGGGCTTCTGTTGCTCAAGCTGACAATATATGATTAGTATTTTGACACGTGGAGTATTGAAACTGAATGACTTACTTTATATTAAGAGAAAGTGCAGCTTTTGAAACCAGTCAAAGCACTGGAAACAGTTTAAACTTAACTCAGTATTACCGGTTGGCACATGTGTAAATCATTTTCAAAAAGGATATGCAAGATGACAATAACATGTCACGACTCCCACTTGAGGTGCTACAGAAGGTTCAGCACAAATTTGATATGCACAAAGATAAGGTTTACTATATTGATGTCACCCCTGAGAAAAAATATGCACTAATTAAATTTCTTAAAGGAAATAATGCCAGTGGTGTGGATGGCATTTTGTCTGAACACTTGAAATATGGGAACTCACCAGAACTTTGATCTCAACTTTCATCTTTATATACAGAATGTTTAAGATGGGGTATTGTACCCGACTCTTTTTTAACATGTTTAATTATAATTTATTGTATGTAGAAAGGTAACATTAAATCCAAATGACCCCAGATAATATAGCCCGATTACGATTTGGTTCAACTCATGTTAAACTCATGGAAAAAAAATTCTAACTCCTGAAGATACTGTTTCAGACACACATTTTGGTTTTCGCAAAAATAGATGTACTGATATGGCTTGTGCTTTCTTTCATGATGTTATATCTACTTTTACTACCGGGAGCTCGCCTTTCTTTGCCTGTTCACTTGACACTGAGAAGTGCTTTGATACTATATGGCATACCTACCAATTTTAAAAGCGTATAGACATTTTACCTTAATCACATTGGATGCTTTTATGTCAGTGGTGCAGCAATCTTAGGGTATGTAACATCCTGTTATTTCTGTGTGTATATACATGTATATACATATATATATATATATATATATATATATATATATATATATATATATATATATATATATATATATATATATATATATATATATATATATATATATATATATATGCAAAATTAGGTGTTCCACATTAGATTATGCCAAAAGGAAAGCAAGGGAGAGGCGCCAGAAAGAAAATGAGTTAATGGGCCTTGGGGCAAATTCTTATGTCATGTGAAAAATTGCTAGATATACTTGGTGTAAATTTTAATAATGCGAATAATTATGTTGGTCATGTTGACAGAAGAATGTCATCATGTAGGAGAGCCATGTGCAGTCTCGTAAGTCCAGGATTAACAAATCCAGGTCTTGACACTTTAGTCAAGGCTAATCTATGAAAAACCATTGAAATACCATGTCTTACGTATGGGTATATTGCATGCACATCACTAATAACTAAGCACACAAATAGAACTCAGCACTAGCCACTATTTTAAACCAGATGTTGGGCTTTCGAAAGTGGATCAACAGAACCTGTCTTTCGAGATCGAGGTCTTGCTACCGACATATTATCCCATAATACTGTATCACTACCCAACCACGTTAGCAGGATGGACTCTCCATACAGAATATTATGTAGTTTTATCATGTCTAAATATGCTCTAGACGTTTTACCTGAAAGAAACACAATCATTGATAGATTAGTATGTGTTGGTGTGTCCCCAATGAAGACATATTTTAGCATAGATGACTGTGCTTGGAAACTATGATTAATATGAGCCAGATGCAGTTGCCTCATGTTCACTCATTGCCCATAATTGGTTGTCTTTAGGTCAGTTTGCTTCTTGTAGCAGTCAGCTGCTTTGTGATCTAGTTTCGGAGAATAGAAATATCATAGTTAGTTGCGTGCTTTGGAGTGTTTGGTGATTTCCTTGTCTGTACAATTCAGGGTATGGCTTTTCATTTTGTTTCTTGCTTTTCCAGCTTCAGTGACTTTAATAACTTGACCCAAATCTTGAGTTTCTACTTGATTCACCTCCATCTGTGCTTCATCCATCCTTTGTTTCTCCATTCCATGGAACACCTGTATTCCTGCCTCTTGTGCCTCCGCTCATTGTAAAGTGGCCGCTAATGTGACGAGTCGATTTTCCACAATCAACTCATTAGCCAGTTTTGAACTGTAGAGACCTCTGGTGTATGCTCTAAGGATTGATTTTTTCTGCATGTGCACTTCTTTGACATGGATAGGCTTTTGATTGCTGCCTCATGGAATCTCCTATGATGGGTTCTGAGATTCTCTTATGAGGATGGCATCATCTTTTCTAGTTCACTTTTCAGTCTCTCAGTTTCATAGGCTGAGAGGAAAGCAGTCCTTATGTGGTCTCTTAATGTGGCCCATGGGGTCTTAACCTATTTGGCCAGGTGCCAATAAATCTCTCAACTTCTTTCTTCAGTGGTCTGGTCACCGTCAGTGCTACTATGGCTATGTTGGTACCCTGTAGAGTTGTAAATCAGAATTGTGATTTCAATTTTGTCAAACCACTCTCTGACCTATGCTGGCACATTGCCATCACATTTCCTGACTTGTTTTGTAAGTTTAATCTGTCTGTATTTTTCTGGTTAGCATATTGAACTCCCGTTTAATCTTTTAATTCGTTGAACATCTTTGCAATGCCATCTGTAAATGCTTGGAACTGATTTGCATCCATTTTTATGTACTGTCAATCCATTGAGTTGCATACTTAGCCTGTCATTAGTTATTGAGCAGATCTCTGTTCACTTCATTTTTCTTGTATTTTGGAATGCTGCAGTTGTGTTCGGCATGCTTCTAATTCCAGCATCTCCTTGCAGGATTAACATCTAAGATGAAGATTCACCAGGCTATGACAGCATTAGGTATCTGTCCCCATGATAACAATGAGCCAGACAGCTTCTGTGTTGCTATGGTTTATTCTGTCCAGTTACATCTTCAGTTTACCATCTCAAATGATCTGTGGAGATTACAATACTTACTCCTTTTATCCATGATACATAAATTCAGGGCATTGTGTCTCTAGGAAGTGAGCCACTGGGAACGGTGAGGATACAGGTTTAGAATTTGTGACCATTATATAAATATCATCATGCATAGGACTGTAATAATCTAGGTTTATAATGCTTTTCTTCCCACCTTTGTCCATGCCCTTAAGGTGTCCAGGTGTGGATCTAGAGGAACGCCCAGGGGATCTTAAATATCGATGTGGATATATCTTTTTCAATATATCGGTCCTTTGGGAAGTGAGTTACACATTCAAGCTTTGTCTGTAACTTGCAGCAGGGTGCATCTACAAATAACCTGAGTGGCTTCAGATTCAACTTCCTCCATTCCTGCAGTCCAAAGTGCACTTTCTGTGGCATCTTTAATTAGTTTCTTGCAATTCTAGTCAAAGTACCATGCAAGTAAAACTTATATGAAACAATCGTATTGAAATAATTTGGATAGTATAATACTGTATAACCACACAAATCACAATACACGGACAAAATGTTCTTCCTTTTTTTTTCCCCCTTGTTATCTCAATAAATGGACACACCCTGTGTGACTCTCACAGTATCTTGATACACTGACACATCCCATATGACTCAGCCTTGATGATTACGCTGGTAAAAGACCCCTAATGCTATCACATTACAGCACTCTTGAGCTGCAAGATTACAGCATTTGAAAACTACTGTGAGTATACCTTCTATTTCCTTTACAATAACACTAAAATATTGCACATTATTACACATAACAATTAGCGTCATAACCAATCTACAATGTAGATACTCATCTGTATGAAAATATATTTGATAGCAGAAAAGTAGATGAACCTGATACCACCATTTTGGCTCGTATGAAGAATACTAATCAGCATATACAAATGCAAATACCAAAATATATAAAATCTTTATGCCAGAAACGCTCATGTACGTAATGAAACCTTTGAATGAATGTATTAACCACATATTGCAGTGAACTTGCGTTTAAACCACATATGCTACGTATTATCGTGAATGGTAAAACACGTTTTCCTACTTACAGAAAATATTGGGGCCTTTAACTTCTGACCCATGACAAGGGGCGGTACCACAACGACATGCTCCAGTAATGTTAAGTGTTATCCATGTGTGTGCGTATGCTGAAATTCACCGGACATATAAATCAGCTCCAACTGGACACAGAACTACAGAATACCAAAAACTATAAATATGACCAGAAAATTGAAAATATGACAAAGCACATATTTTATACTTACTACAAAGTGCCACATTCCAATGCTTTAACCCATAGAACGTCAACGTGTTAGCCCTTACAGAGACCCATGCCCAAAACTGAGCGAATGCAAATCCACTCTGTCAAACCACCAGCAGCGATGCAAGACCAATTGAATGCCAAGAATGCCAAGAGCGCCGAGCAGGCACAGTTCACCCTACACCCCATTATATATGGGGCTAAGCAAAGCCATGTGACTAACATCAGTGTATCAGCGGAAAATTCCCGCCAGGTACAATGAGTACTTTTAAGTACCTGGACAGAACAGGCAAAAAATTTCGATTACGCGGTATGGATGCATTATAATAAATACACCAAGTTACATGTAGTATTGCCGAGTACCTTTTTACTCGTCAAAACCATGATTTCCAACCATAATATTCAACCATCGACGTAAAAATCAGCCACAGATATCAAAGAAATATCATAATGAACAAATCATCATATCTAAAACATATAATTTATAATTAATAGCAAGCAAACTTAAATGCAGACCGACTGCATTTTAGTTCCCCGCCCCCCTTTTTTATTTTATTTTTTATTAATATGGAGCAGTCAATATAATGTGAAACAAGCGCTTTACGCACAAATGCCCTCAAACATAAAGACCAATTACCATTTATCATTTTTCCTAATAATACAACAAATGACTCTCATAAATAAACCATGTATAGCACGATGCCATCCTCATGTTGGACAACATTTACAATATAATCCTATACCTAATTATCATTATATATGTGTGTGGTTGTAATTAGAAGACTAAATAATGCATAAATAGCCCTTAGTGTCAAAGTACGTAACAAGACAAATTAACAGTCACGTCACCAATATTACAGCATAGCCACTGCATATACTGTAATATACTATAACTGTCAAACAGTTTATAAGAAATATTTACTCATTGTTTGCAATCCCTTTATTTATAAACCATGTTTAAACATCTGCTTCTAATTTTACAAGTTGATGCACTGATCGACGAAGCTCATTGACCCTAGTCATGAACAAAACAGAGCAAACCTGTCCATCTCTGCCGAAAAAGACTTATTTGACAATAGTAAGCGGCCACAATTTGCGAGGCATACCCTTTCAGCTGGTAAACCAACTCGCCTACTTTAATCTTGTCGATAGGCACTCGCCACTTAGACCTAGTGTTTAAAGAAGGCAAGTATAGTTTCATCCACTTCGACCAAAACATGTTGGCCAAATGTTGGGAATATGTGAAACTGCGTCCATAAGAGTCTGCGACTGCAGAGCCACCTGGTGGGTCATCAGGATATTTACGTAATGTACGCAATGCATTAGGACTCAATGCCGCAATATTATTGGGATCCTCACTAATCCTAGTTAGAGGACGGCTATTGACAATGTCTTCATCTTCGGAAATTGTGGTCTGTAAGACGTCATCTGAAAGTCTTGAAGCATGGGGAGGAACAGCTCTAATGATTCTTTTTATCACACTGATTAAACGCTCCCAATTACCACCCGAGTGTGAAGCCTTAGGAAACCTGAAAACAAACTGAATAGCTTTCGAAGTAGCAAATTGCTTCAAAGAATTATTGGCATGAAAGTTGCTTTACGTAACTCGTGTTCACCTTTAACAAAGTTACCAGCGTTGTCACAGTAAATGGTGTCAATTTTACCTCTCTATGCAATAAACCTACGCAGAGCATTTTAAAATAAGCGTGCTTCCAGAGAATGCAACATTTATATATGTATAGCCCTTGAACTCGTGCATGTAAAAATAAACCCATATCCTTTTTTTTTTTTTGATCCCTATAAAAGTTCGTGGAATAGGGACCAAAGCAATCTAGACCTACATGCGTAAAAGCTGGCATATGAGGATTGATCCTCCTAAGATATAAATCAGCCATAATTTTTGATGTTGGATTGGCATACAACTATTTACATGTCACACATTTCTTAAATAGACGTTGAACATAACGACGTGTTTTTGTGATCCAATACTCGGACCGAATGAGACTCAGAGTCTATTCTAAACCTAGATGCGCATTTTCATGAAAATAATATGCGATACGCTCAGCGATGACACTAGCATGTGAGACTATAATAGGATGTTCACCTGTTCTGCCTCCTACACGAAGAATTCCATTTTTATCCAAAAATGTTTTGAGTGACCTGATCCTGCTTGACTTAAACAGCTTTTGGGCTGATCTTAACTTGGCAATTACGTTTTCATAACTTTTTTTTTTAAATGCCTGATGACAACTTTGTGAGCGATATTAAGTTCACATACAGTAAGTGAACCTAGTGTGACTTCACGTGGAGCCTTATGGGATGCAAATCTCCATACCCATGCTACACACCTCAAAATTTTAGCCCAGGAAAAGTAATGATTACTAGTCCTTTCAATTCAGGATTCAGGGATAACTGTACTGGGAGAAACTGTCCAACTCTGTCATTGAACATCAGCTGAGCTGACCTTGCATGTTTCAACCTGTGTGCTAAATGACTTAACCTCTGGATCATTTTGAACTGCTGAATGTGATTTACTCTCCTTGTTCCAAAATTGATTAAATTGATTCAGGCGTTTTGGGCCATGACGCCAAAAATCGAAAGCACCCTGGCGATCAATAGAAAATGGGTGTGTAAACAGGTCCGATAAGTTAGAGCTACTGTCAATGAGACGCCATGACAAAGGATTGTTGTTATTCCTAATAAAACTAACCCGAGTCTCCCCAAATGTATGAAAATCCCGAGTTTCATTCTGAATAATATTCCAGCACAATCATGGAATCAGTCCAAAAATATGCAGGAACACATTCCATGCAAAGCTCTCGTTTGATGATCAAGTACAAACGTACAGCACATTTGCCTGTCTGCAACTCTAGTCGCGGAATGGAGAGATTATATTTAATGGGTGCAATATGTGACTTGCTCATCATCAGATGAGATGTAATTTTACCCTTGGAACTGACGCACCTAAGAAAAATAGCAGCCCCGAAACACCTTTGCTTGAATCGCGAAACGTATGAAGTTCATGGTAACCGGTATCATCATCCATTGACTTAACGCACCTGGGAAACAACGCGTCTTTACAGTCAAAGAAACGTACCACGAGTTCCATTTCTGATGGGTAGCCTTTGGCACAGGGGTATCCCAATCTAATTAAAAACGGGTTGTCTGACGCAAAATCAGTTTACCCGCCATCACCCAAGGTGACACCAAACCAAGTGGATCAAAAATTGATGCCAGAAAGCTAAGTATGAGACGACGTATGAGAGATGAAAAATCGTGCGGTTGGAGATCGAAACAAAACATATCTTCCTTCATTAGCCATCTCACACCTAATGCTCGGGCCTGTGATCCAGATGAAAATTCATGCACTTCTTTTGCCCGTATTTCCGGCGGAATTTGTTCTACTATCTGTTCATTGTTGTCGCAAATTTGGTAATTTCCAATCCACCAGGTTGGAGAATGGATAGAAGATCAAATGTAATCTTTTGTACTTGCAAAAGACTGCAAACAGACTGTGTCAGGGCGTTCACATACATAAATTGCAAAATGGATTCTTTGAACAAGGGGTCAACATTTGGATTATCTAAAATAATCCGCCTTAATGCATAAGTGGACGACGACGAGCACCCTTTGCCGCCAAATACATTGACACGCATGTGCATGTGCACTAATTCTCTATCTTGATACCAGAAAAAAACGGAGAGCGTCAAGGTCAAATTCCGGGATCAGAACTTGATTATACATTTATTTGATACCCCGTTGGACGCAATATTGATGTAACCTGAACCTAAGCAGAACAAACTAAAGTTTGTTTACCAAGTCAGGGCCTTGAAGACAACGTTCATTTAACGAACGTACTGCATACGTTGCAGAGAGATCAAACACCACTCGTAATTTACCTGGCTTATTACGATTAATTACACCATGGCGAGGCAAATAAAAAAGACTATCCGAGTCATACAAAGCATGAGCTGGAATATTTTCAGCGTATCTTGAATCAATAACCTTTCTAATCTCTTGATCGTATTTAGAGAGAAGATCGACCTTTGTCAGGCGTTTCACAAGATTGCCCAAACGTCGTATTGCAACGGAAATATTGTTTGGAAGTGGCCCATTGGAATCTTTCCATGCGTGTGGTGTCCGCCTACTAGTTTACATGTGTTATCCCACAATTCAAGAATTCTCTTGTCATCAGCAGACAGAGAAGATTCCTTAAATGAACATTTTTCGATTTACCGTAATTTATTGATATTAGAAATAGGTACATTCTCTGAATGTTTATCATGAACGTCAATGTCACACACTACAGAATCTGTCTCAGGCACGACATCATTATGCAGCAAATTATTGTTACAAATGTATCCAGTAATACAAGTACACTTTTTACAGTTTTATCCATTTGAACTATATACTTACATCTGACAAGATATAATTGCGTGTAAAAATACATTTAACACGTTCAAATTATGTTTCATTTACATTGCGCGAAGTCTTAACAATCCACGCCCAATATGTATGTACTCAATATGAACTTCCTCGTGACGGAGACAAATTTATGTACTCTTGATACAAATCTTAACATTCATAATAAGACAACACGTCTGGTAACAATATGAATTATTAGCTTTAAGGTATCCGTGCCGTAAATTCAATATAATGCAAATAGGTTTGAGTAAAAACCTTAAAGGTGCTTTCAAATAATAGAATTTGACTTTAATGCTAAATTTTCGGGAGTAGTCGCCTCTATAAGTATACATGTAATAATACATTTTCAATAATGCAAACTTTCTATCTTGGGCGTGGCAAGCAAATATATATTATATATAAAAATATAATTTCTTTAATAAGCGCATACACGCAATATTAAATACTCACGGAAATCTCATGGCCTGACATGCCGTCCATACGCCAGACATTTGACACACGGGCGTAAGACTGCCAACATGACTCAAACGCAAAACCAGCTACAAAATGATAATTGTTTATGGCAAAATGCATCCCACGGAAATAAATTCACGAATAAATACGAAACCGACAAATGTGAGATTATAAGTACGCACAAAACTCCGAAGAACGATATTAGGTGGGACATAAAGAGCCAGTGCATACGTGGATGCGTCCAGTCCTAAGCCAAGTCAAAATGAGAAAGGGGCGAAAAACCCGACCGGTTCCTTTATAAATAGAGTTAGCACTTGCGCACATTTGATTTAATTAAAAGAACAATAAAAACGGAGCCAGCTAGAATTAGCAGGAACAGCTAGATACGTGGCGCATTAACTACGCAAGAAAACATAAGATGGCAGCACCGGAAAAATTGCTAAGCAAACAATATGTGGACAAACGCTTGCCTGAAGGAAAATTATTAATTATATTATATTTAAAACTCAATTACCTCCCAGTGTAATTGACAACCAAAAATTTCCAAAGGGATGTCAAGATCTTGGAAATAAGAATAATCAGTAGGATCGATTCATGCTTGTGCCACGGGAATACTGTCAACTACTTTTACTGTAGACAAAATGGACACTTTTTTGGCCTGAGGCTGATGCAACAGTGAACTCTACAGGTTTGACAAAACAGGCAAAACCACATGGGTTGTTTTAAGCAAGTAATGCACATCTGAACCCTTCAAATTTAAGCGGTTAGCCAAACCCTTTGTAACAAAAATTGACGAACTAAAATTGTATTGGCCAGCATGTATCCACAATGAATCGTTTATCTTGACCGTAACGATCAGCATCAAACAATCGCCGACATCAGTGGTACAAGCAGATGTAGCTTGATCAATGTGTAAAAAGCTAGTGTGTTTTCCCGGACACACAAAACATCAATTCTTGTTCAAGCATTCAGATGCCCTGTAGTTAGATCGTAAACAGTTATGGCACAAATCATGTACTTTCACCAATACTAAGCGATCACGGACTGGCATATTACGGAAGTCGTCACACCTTGTAACAAAATGTGATCCGTTGCACAACTTGCATGGAGGGTATAATTGACGTGTTCTGTGCGATTTTACACTAGAAACACTACACCGTGTACTAGCAGGATTACATGCGCTAGCTGAAGTATTTAAATCAGATGCAAAATCCAGGTTACTTTCAGTAAAATAAAAACTTTCTACACAACTGCCCTTGTCCTGGAAACTGGAAACACACCTTAATACCATTTGAACTGATCAGTTTGTCCCTATGATATCTAAGCATGCGAGCATTTTCGCCTATAATTGGGTTAGAAAACTCGTCGCTAATTGTCTCAACGAAAGACACAAGATCTTTAAATTTCAAATATGTGCCTTTTTTAGCTTTGCTGTTCACCCCAAGTTTATACCACCGATTTTGAACATAGTCCGTTAATCGTGATACAATATCAAAGATGACAACTTTGCTGTCAACTTCAGCCAAGCAGCCAATACTTTCTAATATTTGAAAAGCACCTCTGGGCTCATTAGACGATTGCCGGATTTCTCTACTGACTTCACAGGCTTTGGGGAGCTTAACGACTTCAATATGTTTTGCGTCGCTTGGTGAAGTGACCCACATAACTTTTCAAGCTTGTGCATCGCCGAACTGTAGCCAGAAATTCCGCCCACGAAAAGACATGATCTTATGCTATCACGTAGCTCAACGCTGAGATACTGGAACAAACTATACAAGCAAACGTCGGGATCCGAGCTACATGATTCTACAATCGCCATGAAAGCCTTTATGGAGTAATGGTATTTCATAAGTTCGCCAGAAAAAAACCTCAAGCTCTAATTCCGGCAAATACACCAACCCTCGACTGTGCTGTTCGAAGCCAATAACTCGGTCGATTGTACTTTAGATTCGACTGGTTTAACCTCCTGTGCCTTGGGCAAGACTTTTTAATAATTCGACTCAACAAAATCAAAGTATGCCTAGTGATCAAATGGACTTTCTGTATCCAATTCCGCGACTTCGTCATTCGCTTTAGAAAACTCACCAAAAGCTGCTTTATACTAAGTAACAAGATCTGGTATATCTGATAACCTCTCGCCTTCAATCAGACACGTAAATATCGTATTACCCAGCTTTGTAACTCGAGTTTTACAAAGTTTATGAGCAGACTTTGCTTCAGCGAGAGTTATGGACCCTATGGTCAAATTGACCAGCACTACTAACTTAACGCTGAAAATATATAGGATACGTGAACTATGCAAATAATAATGTGAACTATACGCAGATACCGATAGGAACCGCCGTACAGTAGAACTACAACCGGTATGTGTCTATTCAAAGCATTCTGTGCTCGAATAGAAAGAAAAAAGGATGCACGTTTGTATGTGTGAATAAGGCACAGAATATAATCATGTGTAACAGCTTCAATACTACATCGGATTATAGGGCCGGAGTGATGCGGGGACACTGAAAGTAAAATACATGACATTTATACAGATATTGTGGATTCACATCAACTTACAACTTGACAGTCTGTGCACAGATTCTGTATCATTGAACCCAGTCCTTCCTTGAATCCCTTGTGATAGAGATCTTACAAAATCTCGACAAGTCAGTCGATCGATCAATATGGGTAGAACGTTTATGCAAATGAAGGGAGAATTTGTTAATTGTAATGTCAGTATATATGAACATGTGCCATGAAAATACACCGATTTCAAATGTGTCAGATTATGGATATATATGGGTATAAATGGCATTTAGGACAATATCTATTTGTTTCGTATGAAGTGAAAATTCCTGTACGATTTCATGACCAGAATACAGCTCGTATGGCGAGTGATGCAAAACATGACGGGTCCCACAAGCGCAACGACGTCCTTCCATACACAACTTTCAATTGGGTATGGGAAACAGAAATTAAGCTAGCCAAAATCCCGGACCTATGAACATAAAGTGTCCATGAAGATAAGGTTTTCCTAAAACATAACCACAGACACAGGATGGCAATCTTGACAGATTTTGAACAACGGAGCACATGCACCGTAGTCATAAAAGTCTTCATGGATCATGTACAGTGTTGACTGCCGAGGTCCCATAGCCTGATTGACTAGAGTAAAATAACGACCAGCTATAGCCAGTCGAAGACTGAAGTCAGTCAGGATACCTGACCTCAAAAGTCGCCGCTGTACATGATCCGTGAAGCCTTTAATGGCAACAGTGACCGTGGTCAGTTGTTCAAAGCAGGGAATTATATATACTGTCAGAAAATAAAAGTAAACAGGAATATCATGTTAAACAAATGCCAGTGTTCACTTTTTATTTTCTGACAGTACAGTATGTTAATCCCTGCCCAAAGGTAGATAGCAGTAGAACAAATGTTGTATCAAATGTGTGATCCGACATGATAAGATGTTCTATGAAACTAAATCAACATAACTGCATGATTAGGATTTTTGCATTACTGATGCATGTATTTGCTTCGTTTGTCACGGAAGAAAATCGTAATGTATACATGTCAAAAAAGGATACCATTTCCCTTTATTGTCTAATGAAATCAACGAACTTAAACACAAATATAACAAGGTACTCGAGATGACACTTATATCGCTGGGATAGATTGGTAATGTGACATCCACATTTTTCAACACTGACGAGAGTACGTCGTCGAATGTTTATGTAAAATTGTATTCAGCAGAAAAAAATGCATTGAAATAAATAATGTCTAACTATACCATTAAAAGATTAACTATTGTGAAACATGCGAGCCTCTGTTGCACAAGTCCAGCACACAACTCGAAGGTCCTTGCAACATCTGCACTGCAATGTCTATGAACATGTAGTCCCCCCTATCATGCAGCACAGTTTGATATAATTATTCATGTGCTCAATGTAGATGTGTAGACCATTCATCATATGGTTATACGGGTGACCAGCTTGGCGCATAAAGTGAGGCTGTCAAAGAATCTGTGCTGTACAACAGGGTGTAACCAGAGGGTATATGTCAGGAAATACTTTGTTGGCGAGTAAAACTACCTCATCTGGAAAGTCTAAAGCTAAATTTGGACCTATCTGAGGTAAAAGAATAAAACACTGAGAATCGCTTTAGTGGCCCAAAAAACCTGATCAAATGTACTTGATTTGTTTATTGGTATCTACAATGACCATCGTATGGATACAATGGAACTTTCCGTTTCCTCTAGAAAAATCAATGTATGGTTCAGATAATGGTCTGTAAATCTAATATGATGCGCCGTCTCTGGCACCTACCGCGTCTCGTATTTGTGGCCACCCCCCCCCCTCTCATCTGCAGCCATTCCTGCCTTGTGGCCATACTATGGTGGGTGCGAAATGTGTCCACATGGTGTGTTTCATATGGTTTATCAACCTAGATACACTGGCCATCGATATACCAAAACAAGTAGATAAAATCATGTATGTCTGGTACCCCTTAAGCCACCCAATGGTTAACATCAGTTTGTTTCTTTTGTTTAATTGTTTGCACACAGTTGAGGGAATATGCGTTTCGATAGTACGAAACATATGTCCAAAGGCTTCTGATGTCTCTCCTGTTTGATGGTAAAACTGATATTGGTTCTCCCTTGTGATGGAATATAAGTCCCTTCCACCCCATACATTGGTTCTGTCTAACAGCCTGTAGTGCAGCGAGGATAACTGTACATAAACAATAAAGCATAAAAATACAGTTGCCATCCCTTTTTACGTTGCATCCGTGAATGCATTGTATATACTTGACAAAGAAGCGTTAACTCATACAGGAACTTAGCGTGAGCCAGGTGTTGTTGACATGTCAAATATAGTGTGCAAGGGGCAGTCAATAACATGAGAAAAATCTTCTTGGATTGGTGTCGACCCAAGTTCTGAATAAAAAAAGAAAATACTGTGATTGCTATAATTGTGTCTGACTCCTTACAACTAAATTTGGGCTGCAAAACACATAACCATCATTTCATTTTCGCTTGCCAACCTATTACTAGTTCATTCTATGAAATTTTATCACAGCATGAAAATAAATCTTTCTGAAAATGAATATTACAGCAGTAGAGAACACTGTTTTTATAAACCCTGTCAAGGTCAAAGACAGAGGCACGCTGTACTCACGCCTTACTCTCTGTAACACCTTACATCTGATTACATGTAACCTGTATATATTTCCCCATCAACAACAATGGGTGAAGCAGCAACATCAAGAGGTCAGTTAATATTTGATTCATTTTATTTTTTATCATGGTGAGTAGATTAAGATTCTGTTTGCACTCTTGACGCTCAAGTGTGACTGGTTTGCATGATGTTTCAGCCATTTTTTTTTTTCAAAACTGCAGGTATTTAAAACACCAACCTCAGTTCAGTTCAAATCAGGTGACATAATTGCTGTCCACCTTGCAAACCCACGTTGCATACTCATGAGCTGCATATTCTGGTCTTGTTAAGAAATGCACATCCATTAACGGTCATTCCAAACATTTCTACGTATATATTTTTTCAAGAAGTAATGAAGACCTATAGTGATAAATTGTTATGCTACGTAAATGTTTTCAAATTATGAAATGGGAGGTGTTACTGCCTCTCACTTGTCTGGATTCTTTTTTTCTAATTTCATATTTATTTGGAAAGAGGAAACATGCTGTACATACTTGTATTTCTGATATGGTCATGAATTGACTTACCGGTATTGCAACTGTTCACCCAGCTAAATATGGACGGCAAATCGAAAGTCTCTATGAACGTGTGATTGAAGGGATGAAAATCACTTTCAGAAGATTTGAAGCAAAATTTTACAAAAAATAACATTGAAATAAGTTTAAGAAAAGGAATGTCTAAGGGCTAATACATGTACCTTCCAAGTTGAACTTCTGGTGACTGCTGGTCTCTACAAATCGGTGACAAATTTACTTTACAGCCAAACACACAAGCAATTCCAAAAAGTATTTGTGGTGAAGGTTAACATCCAAGTCCTAAATGTAAAGTGTTGTTTCCCAAACAACCACTACTGCCAGAGACCTAAAACTAGAAACTAAAAGTCATGAAGAAGTCGGTTAGGCAATTTATCAAGTGCTGAGGACATGATCCTTTGAAGTTCTCATAGCAGTGGTCCAACTGGCTTATATTAATAGTACAATAGTATGGGGCTGCTGTATTAATTGGCAAGGTCATGGTGTACTGGACTATATATATATATATATATGTGTGTGTGTGTGTGTGTGTGTGTGTCTGTGTGTGATGGTTCTAGGAAATAAATAGCTTTTACCACCTAGCCAAGCTCCAGTGTGGATGTCTTTATTTGTCTCTTCTGTAGAACAGTGAATCTTCTGAGCATATTATATGCGTGCAAACAAGCTAACTTGATTATTGCAGATAAAATCTATTGGACTAGGTTTCACATTGGCGAGTTTGCCAGGATATTTTTATAAAATTATGTGAATATTTAAATTATGCTTACGGAACCAGAAGATGAATGCCGATCAGTGGGATGCCTTGACAAACAAGGACTGCACAATTACTTCAAGGCAGAACTGATCGCGTTTCATACTCAGCAAATACATCAGTGGCAGGCCCGACAGAGAAAAGACAAGTTACAAGGCCTGATTGAGAGTTTGACCCCCTGGGATGGAGAGCTAAGGTCACTGACACAGAGTTTCCTGCATGATGTAGATTTGCTTCTACCACAACTGCAGCATGACGATGCTGGTGTTTTGTTGATTGTCACCTGAGCTACCTGCAGGCCATTAAGACGAGAAAATTTGTGATTAATTGAAAGTCAACCTGAGGATAGGCCAAATGTCCCTTGGGCCAGGGTCAAGGCCCACATTGAAAGGGCACTCTTGTCTGCAGAATAGAATGAGAAATTACGGGTTCAAGTGGAAACGCTAAACCAACATGGAAATGAGACACTGGCATCCTAGAACAGGTATTTTAGGCTGTGCAAAAAGCATATCCTGACCCATGTACCAATGATGCAGAACACATTGTCCTACCACAGTTTATGTGGGGCCTGAGGTCAGCAGAGCTGGCAAGGAAGCTAAGCCTTTAACGGAGACAGCAGTCCTTGGACTCTGCCATGCAGTATGCCGAACACATGGAATCTGGAATGGAAAAATATATGGGGCTAAACTGAGGAGAGCACAAGGAGGAGCCCATGGAAGTGGCTGACGTAAATGCCACAACATCTAACAGGAGTGACAGTGACCATGCTGCCATGTTAAATAAAATACAGAAAGGTCAAGAAAAACTGTCTGCCCGCTTGGGTTGACTCAAGGCCAGCAGATCACCAGGTGTTAGACATGCCCAGGATCCTCGTGGGGTCCAAGGCCCAAGATCAACATCAGGACAGCAAGAACAATGTGCCAATACAAACCCGATAGTTTGTTACATCTGTGGGGGGAATCATTGCCGTGTTGGATGCCCTCAGTGGTCCCTACGACCAAAGATTGGATGGCAGCCCTGGGCGACTGACGACCTAAATACTCAGGGAAACCAGAGACAGCAGGGGTGGAT
Source organism: Hermodice carunculata (assembly GCA_964020975.1). Taxonomy (NCBI): domain Eukaryota; kingdom Metazoa; phylum Annelida; class Polychaeta; order Eunicida; family Amphinomidae; genus Hermodice; species Hermodice carunculata. Next base: position 7,337,930 of record OZ026626.1, on the reverse strand, counting down.
TACAGAAGCTCCAGGTTGGGTTTGTCTGTAAGAGTGGGAAATGTAAGTATGAGTTGCCTCATAGACACTGGAGCTAGTGTTTCACTTCTGCATAAGGTAAAATTTGGGTGGATTTGTAATGATAGTCGTAGGATTAGATGATTGAAGCCTGGAACTGCATTGTTTAATGTTTCAGGAGCCCCAAGTAAGGTATATGGTAAAACTGAGGTCCTTTTTAGAGAATTAGGAAAAGTTACAATGTTAGTTGAGGGTGGTATCAAACACCTGTGCATCATAGGTGATGATGCACAGGCAGCCAATGGAACAGTGGTGGACTATGCCAGGTGACTGTTAATATGGCAGGGAAGACCACCACCAGTATAGCCCTTCCAGGGGCCCCCACTATAGGCTCGAGCAGTCCCACGCATACCCTGCATGTTGTTGTAAATAATACTAGCCCTATTGGAAATGGTGGTTCACCATTTGACAATGTAATTGCCAAAATAGGGATGTTTTCTATGAAGAAGGGACCCCTTTTGGTCAGTGCCCCTTAGTGGAGGTGACCATCAACACTGGTGATCACCCACCTGTAAGACAGCATCCATACAGAACTCCACTGACTAAGCAAAAAGTAATATATGAGTGTGTGGATGACATGCTTAGGGATGGAGTCATAGTCCCAAATTACTCCCTGAGGGCATCCCCGATGAGGTTGGTCCTGAAGAAGGATGGAACAGCCAGATTCTGTGTGGACTATCGAAAGTTGAGCAAGGTGACCATAAAGGATAGGTATCCCTTACCACTCATTCAGGATATATTTGACCAGCTTGGGGGTAAGTCTATTTATAGTCTGTAGGACCTTAAAGCCGCTGACAACCAGCTCCCATGAGCTAAAATTGACCAGGATAAAACTGCTTTCATCTGCCACCGTGGCCTATTCAATTTCACAGTCAGAAGTTTTGGGTTGGCAAATATGCCAAAAAATTTTCAGAGGACCATGAAAATGGCCTTATCTGACTTATTAGGAAAATGTGAATGGATATTTATAGATGGCCTCGTTATTGCATCAGAGTCCCCGGAGGACCACATTATGGACCTATGAGCTGTGTTGCAAAGGTTGCGTGTTGCTTAATTAAAGGTGAAGGCTTCCAAATGCCACTTTGGCCTGCAGGAAGTTAAATTGTTAGGATACATCATTGCCCCTGATGGCCTCCGTTATGATCCAGAGAAGGTGCAGGCCATAGTTGAAATGCCAGCCCCCCCCCCCCCCCCCCCCCCCTAAGAATTTGAAACAAGTACGTTAGTTTATTGAAATGGCAAACTATTACTCGAAAGCGATCCTTGGATATGCTTGAGTGTGAGAACCCTTGGTAAAGTTGACCCAGAAGCATCAGCCTTTTACGTGGTGCCCTGAGCAACAACAGTCCTTTGAGGATCGGAAGAAGTTGCTCATGTCTCGGAAGGTGATGACGTACCCTCAAACCAACAGGGGCTATAAATTGTACAGGGATGCTAGTGACACCTGTGTTGGGGGTATCTTTGTTCAGGATGATGATTTTTGGGTAGAAAGGGTAATTCAATATGTTTCTCACCAACTCTCATTGACTCAAAGGAAGTGGTCGACCATAGAAGGTTGTCTATGCAGGTTGTGCACTGCATAGACAATCTAAGAGCATACCTCTATGGTGCCGATTTCGTAGTTTATACAGATCATAAACCCTTGTGCTCCTTATTTACTAAAGAGATGTGCAACACAAAAGTACAGTACTGAGGGGTTTTCCTTGTAGAATTCAGTGCCAAGATCCAGTATGTGCAGGGAACTCGTAATGTAAGGGCCGATCTAATGTCATGGTTACCACACCAGCAGAGGTAGTAGTGCTAGATACAGTTGATTGGATTGACCCAGATGCCTTCCCTGGTAAGGAAACATTAGAAAGCATCCCACTCAAGGCAGACCTATTGGATGCAGAGGCCATCCGGTTGGCACAGAAGACTGAATTCCCACTTTTGTTTACAGAAGCGGGCACACTTGAGTCTGATTATGAAGTGCATGATGGCCTATTCTATTCAAATAGATGCCCTACACCATCATGCCCATGGCATTCAAGGTCATTATTACCCCAGGCATTTCATAAGAAGGTAATCAAGAGGTGTCACAAATTTTGTTGGCCTCATTGCTCTCTCAAAGACCCTAAACCAGATTTGAGAAGCATATGTCTGGCCAGGCAGGAGGCAGGAGGTCTTACTAAGACTACGGCTTTGTTCAGTGTGTGCCGTAAATCATAGAGAACTGAACGCCCAACCATGAGTGAGATGCCCCTTCCTGCCTACTGTATACAAGTGGTTGGAATAGATCTTATTGGTCGATTCATGATAAGTGACCAAGGGAACCACCGTGCAGTAATGGTGGTAGACCATTTGTCAGAGTGGGCTGAGGTTTACCCCATACTAAACAAAAGTTCTTCCATCATAGAAAACGCTCTGGCTCAGGAATTCATACCTCGACATGGCGCTCCAGAAATTGCCATAACAGATCGAGGTTTAGAGTTCTCTGCAGGCCACTTTCTGCAGTTTTTGAAAGAACATGGCATTGAACACTGGCAAACGACACCCAACCACCCAAAACCAACAGGAAGGTCAAAAGACTTAACCGAGCTCTTAAGGAAATAATAACAAAATTGATGAATAATAAGGCTAGGGATTGGCAAAATAAACTAACATGTGCCCTATATGCTGATAGGAACAGTGTAAACTAATCCACAGGGTTCACCCCATTTTATTTATTATATGGGTGAAGGGGGCAGCTACCCCTCACCACGTGCTTAAACACCCCAAAGAGAGAGTACACAGCTACCAGTTGCTGAAGCGACCTGTCTGTTGCTCTCATCATGGCTTGACAGCATCTAGCTGATTCCCGAAAGTATAATCGTGAACGTTTGAATAGCATGCAAATGCCTGTGAGTTGAAACCAGGAGATACCATAGTTGTGAAGGCCCAAGAGCGAATGACATTCACTTCTGGCTGGGACCCACCATTCGATATTACTAGGACTCGAGGACCCGTCTGTTGGATTTGAGAGCAGCAGACAAGCAAGGCACTGTTAACTGAAACAAACTGTTGTTAGTGGATCCAAATGTGGCTTGGGATGATGTGGCAGCCAGACAGCATAGAAACCCATGGCCAGATACCCACCCCTCCATTGTTCCTCTGCAGGCTTCCCCTGTTTCAACTGCCGAGATTACCCCTCCAGCTCAGCAATCCGACGAAGTCTCAAACCACGACCCAGGTCTTCGAGATGGAGGGATGGCCATGGAATTATATGATGCAGAACCAGCGGCCCATGCTATATTAGGCCATAGTTCATCTTTTATTGGCACTGGTGGTGCTGTACCACCCAATCAGGATGGTGCTGCTCTTATGCATGCACCTTCCATATATAATCCACCAAGGTCGACTCATCGGTACTTTACCAGGTCACATGGGCCAGTATCAATTGATAGGGCTCAAGAGTAACCACCGCCTCCATCACCGCCACCTTTTTCTTTGCCAGTCAAACATAGAGCAACAGAATGTTCACCACATACAGCAGATCAAAAGTGGCAACATTTAGCTGCTATAAAATTGGCTGCTTTTATGTGTGCGTAATACTGCTGTGCCTGCAGCAGTCTGTTGCAGACATTGATCCACTGCCTGATGGATAACTAGTGACAAAAGCACATCAACTCCGTATACAGTTGGCCCAATGGACTGTGTTAGTAATCATTGAAAATGCAGAACTTGATCCAAGACTTGTTCAAAACATTAATCATGTCATTGATCAAGTGCGACAAACATTAGAAAAACGCATCATCACTGAGCAACAAAGGGTATCTTGAACAGGTTGGCTGAAGTATCTTAAATGCTCTCTAGCCTGCAACCCTGGATTTCCTCATAAATCAGCAAAACACTGTTTTCCACACGGATGGTTTAATATAATTGGTCAAATAGGGCATACTTATTTGGATTGGCAACTGATAACAGTATCGCAGAGTGCCAACAAGCAATAGCTCAATCACAACAAATACAACAGGATGTGATTCACCAGGTAAATAAACTTACCACTATTCTGCACCGAACACAGGGAATGGTGGCTTGGAACCAGCATCAAATTTCTCAAGTAACTCATTTTATATCTGGTAAGTTGGTTCCAACACTAAATCAAGCAGCGGCTGTCATCAATGTCATACAGAAAAGGATGCATAAGTTGGAAAGGGCATTTAATTTGAATGAGTTGTTTCAACACTTGGACAATTTACTGGCTCCTATATGAACCTGCCAAACATGCACAACTGAAAGCTTCTCAAGAGTTGGCACGATTGACCGAGGATATTCTTAGTCATACCCACTTATGTAATCTGTTAAGAGTGGCCACTACTGGGACAGCAAACCTTATCGAGCTCATACAATGGTACTATGAGCATAGCCATGTTTACCCTGTGTGGGGCAGGGATACTTGGATTTACCAGGTAAAGCTGCCTTTAGTGGATGGCTATACTTAAAACTGCTATCATCTGGCCACCTGGCCCATACCTTATCCTCAGCAGGGGTACTCCATACAGATAGGGATTCACCACCATGATTTGGGGCTGAGAACAGTCAATGGGGGCATTTTTCATCCCACTGGATGTATGGGATGGAAGCCCATGGTGTGCTGTTCAGGACCTTTGTACAATGCCCAGCAGTGGAGTTGCCCACAAACATTAATTGCCGATGACATAAAACGTAGTCACACTTGTCAAGTAGCTATTACATGAGAATCTTATCTTACACAAGTGGCAGAAATAAGTTATGGGGAGTATATAGTTGTCACCTGGGGGAGAGAGTTTTGAAACTGGGTGTGAAGGTCAACTAGGGAAATGGCAGACTGTAAATCCTGGTACATACGTAATAACGGTACCTTATGGGTGTGTAGTCATGGGGAAGGGAATCACTCTAACAGGGCTCATAGAGCGTATTGGTCATGTATCCGTAAAGGCCTTGCAAATGTTGACACTTAATATTTTGAATATCACTGAAATGATCCCTTCTGAGCAAGCTATTTCCGTCCTGGAACAACCTCACTTTGATCACCAAAAACCTATTGTTCAAACCAACTTACAGCCATTGCCTACTCTATTCCCAATGTTAACTGGACTCACCATGGTAGTAGAATCTCATTTGGAATACTTTTCATGTTGCTTTTTTTACTTATAATAGCAGTAGTTTTTAGCATTATGATTTGGGAGAAATGGGATTACCTTATCCCTTGCCCAATGCCTTCACAGTTGCAAAAAAACAGCTACAATGAATGAACCTCCCTCTCCCCCCTCTCCACAACGAGCTATGCCACATTATCGTACTAATGTTTACCCTTCTTTCACCCATCTATGCGAGGGCAATGTGGGTGTAGACATAATAGAAACCTCTGCTACGCAACACGCTTCTCTCCTTTCTAGTCTTGAATAAGCTTTTCTCTTAGAAGGGGTTTCATGGACACAACCTTGGGACCTAGCCATACCTCACTTGGGGAGGCCGCCACATGGAGTTGGGGGGTCCCCCTTAGTGAGTGATGACAGATGCATATGTCGTCTAGCTGGCACGTACTGATGGTGTTCTCCTTGGCCCTGGCCGAAAATGTTCAATAACAAAAATCTCATTTATTGGTGATTATTCATGGTGTATACACTGGTGTATTAACAACACATAACTGATATGTTCAATTAATGAGTAACTGTATAGCTGTTAACAGAGTACACCCCATTCTTCGTCTGTGCAGCGTTGAATTAGTGTTAAGTCTTGAACCATGCAGTTCAACTACTGTAGTCCAATGCAGAGACCCAGGCAGTGGTGTAAAGTGCGCTCCCTGCACCTGTCTGAGGAGTTTAGAGAAGTGCCTTATTATATATACCTATGGAGTCTCATGGGGGAAAAGTTTTTTAAAAGTCAGAAACAGTTGTAATTTTTTTTTTTTTTTTTTTTTTTATTATTACTTTTCATTTCCATCATGGGTACAGTATACAAGAATAAAATGACAAGTGTTGAATACATGTATTACATTCTGTACATCAGAATTTTACCCGAACTTGATATTTTTTCAGCAGTATTTTACAAAATCAAGAGACAAATAATAAAAAAATTATGAATACAATATATTTGTCCGTGGAATGCAATCTATTGTATATCAACGTATAAACCAAAGTACAAAAATAGAAGAGAAAAGGAAAAGAATGCAAATTATTATTCTAACAGAATTTTTTCCCATTTCTTATTATGTTTAGATATCTTATCATTATTTTTGGCAATACAAAACTCAATCATTTTGATCTTCTTCACATAGATTATAAATCTAGGTACATCAAGTGGAATATTATCGTATTTACAACTATGTATAAATTTCTTTCCAAGTATAAATATTAAACTATAAATTGGTTTTAAATTAATATCACCCAACAAAACTTGTTGAGCTGAAAATTGTGCTATCGTACATTGTTCACTGAAAAACCTGCGAAAATGTGTTTCCAAAATTGAGCAGTGAACTGACATTCCCAAAAAAGATGCTTTACAGTTTCAATTTCACTTTTACAAAAAGAGCATATATTTGTTTCCACAATTTTCCACTCATATAGCTTTTCATTTGTATTCTGTGTAGGAATCTAAACTGAACGCTTCCTATTTGAGAAGATATTGTTGCAGAATATATACACTGGAAACAATCAAACCATTCATCTTCTAAAGTTTCACAATTAAGATCTGCGGTCCATTTCCTTATAAATGGCAGTTGACTTTCTATGTATCGATGTAAAAAGGTAGGATATACAAAACGAGGAACTTTACCAATGTCTAAAATTTTGTCTATTTTCTTTTTATATTCCAAAACCAAATTTTCTTCTACATGAATGTCTAAGTCAGTTGCTAAAATCTCTTTCCATCTTGGTGATATAGCAGATATCAGTCCAAGATAATGTAAATAATTCACACTTAACTGAATTTTTTGTGTAAATTATATATATATATATATATATATATATATATATATATATATATATATATATATATATATATATATATATATATATATATATATATATATATATATATATATATATATATATATATATATATATATATATATATATATATATATATATATATATATATATATATATATATATATATATATAACATCTGCTTTACAAAAAATACATTCCCAAAGATACTTGTCTTTACAAGGTAGCTGACGTAAGGCGAGGTGCTTCCATCCTGCATGGTAGTTTAATCCATGCACACTTCATGGCTTGAAACTGGGCTGAAACATGTGTAATGCCTAGTCCACCTTGATCAGTTAGAGCAATAAGATCATTTCTTTTAACTTTATCGGGTATTCCATATATATTTATAAATTAGAACTTCAAGTTTGTTTCATTAAAAATTGTGATGGGTGTGAAATCATTGACACTAAATAAAGAAATTGGGATAACGATAAAGATTTTATAATCAAAGTTTTACCAATAATAGACAGATTTCTTTTATCCCATGAATTAAATATTTGTTCAATTTTCTTGAATTTTGGAAGATAATTTAAATTTTCTATTTCATCTCTTTCAGGTGTTATTTCAACACCTAAGAGAGATGCAGAGTTATTTGTATATTTTAAGTGTAGATGGTTAGAAAATATAATATTTGAATTTTTAAGGCTACCAATCCTAAAAAACAAGGGTTTTATGTAAATTAACTTTTAAACTTGATATAAATTTTAAAATGCTTTAGTATATCGAATATTTTATTCAGATTGTGTTCATAAGCCAGTAGCGTAAAGGAAGTATCATCCGCATATTGGGATATCTTATACTCTTTATTATCTACTATAATTCCATCAATTGTTTTATTTTCACGGATAGCAATTGCTAATATTTCCACACATAAAATAAAGAGATAAGGGGAGATGGGGCATCCTTGATGCACGACTCTTGAAAGAAAGAAAGGTTCAGAGGTCCAACCATTGTTGATAACACAACTTTGAATGTCTGTGTACAGAACTTTTATCCACTGCTGTAAAGAGGGGCCAAAATTTAAAAAAAATCTAGACATTTTTTAATAAAGCTCCATTCTAGATAATCAAAAGCCTTTTCGAAATCAACAAGTATAAGAAGAGCCGGTATATTATTTTCATCCACAAAATCCATCAAATTAATTATTCTATTAATATTTTCCCCTATATACCTTCCTTCCATAAATCCTGTTTGGTCTTCATGTATCAGTTTTGAGAGCACTTTTTTTTTAAACGGAAGGCTATGCATTTAGCAGCTAGCTTGTAATCTTGATTTAGGAGGGAAATCGGTCTCCATTTTTTTCAAAAATAACGTATCTTTATCCTTTTTAGGTAAAAGTGTGATGGCTCCTTGTCTCTGAGTAATAGATAGCAAGCCCCTATTATAAGCAGTGTGTAATGCATTTAAAAGAAAGTGTTTACACTGTGGCCAAAAAACTTAATAAAATTCGACTGGAAATCCGTCTGAACCAGGATATTTTTTATTAGCTGCATTTTTCAATACATTCAGAAGTTCAAATTCTTGTAATTCCCCTTCACATTTTAATTTGTCTTGTTCTGATAGTTTTGGTGTTTCAATGTTATCTAAAAAAGTTGCGATATCCGGCGTTTCGTTTTCAATATCTACATTATTACTAGAGGTATACAAGTTTTCATAAAACTTTTTTTCTTCGCGCAATATTTCCTTTGGATCATTTATCAATTTATCGTTAACATTTAACTTATTGATTACTTTATTATTTAAATTTCTCTTCTCTAAATTAAAAAAAGTATTTTGAGGGTTTTTCACCTTCCTCATACCATCGTACTTTGCTCCTTAAAATTGCCCCCTTTGTATCATATTCTAATTCTTGTTCTAGCTCTAATTTAAGGTTTTTTAATTTCATTTCATCTTCATAATTCACAGGGCCGATAGGTTCATTTTCATAATATTTCATTTGATCTTCCAAGCTATTAGAAATTTTAATAATAAAGTAATCAATAAATATAAATGAGTGTGCATTCGCTGAGGACATACACTTCTAGGAATCTGAGCTCCCGGGAAGTTTAATTTTTTTTTACACTGTTAAGCGCACTTTTTACGTCAAACTTTATCAAGACCACAACTGACATACCAGGACTTTGTGGGGCCAACAGTAGCCCTAATTTTTGGAGTAATTAGTGGAATTTATTCCACCAACTGCGTTGGACTCGAGGTGCCTTGTTTGACAGCCGACCACCATTACGTAAGTCACCTGTGGCTTTCTCTTTGTGCTCTTCCCGCGGGCTAATCATGGCGGATGGTGACACCGGTGGGCCTACCCAAGGTAAACCTCAAACCATCGCTCGTTTGGTGGACTTGGACCAAGTTAATTAGGAGGACTATGTTGGTACTTTTGTTCAGAATTTGGACAGAGTGTTCCAGTTTAGCGGTGGAGATATTCAGAAACAGGTTGGTCATGAAGAAGTCGGACTGTTAATAACGTTAAGAAAGAGCCTCCTTGAAAAATTTCAGGCGGAATTTCCGCAGTTTCAGAATAGGCGAGCGACTAATCGCTTGGTAAAACACCGTGCTATACCAGACATTTTCCACTTGGGGTTTAGTGTTGTAAGTAAAACACCTTCTAAGGAGGCAGAGAAAATTTTCGCAGCAAGAGACCCGGAATCTCCGGATAAAAATCATGATAGTGCTGATATTGATACAATGGGAACTGAGCTGGCCGAGTTAATGAATGTACTTGCCGATCTCACTATTAGACTTTCGGTCGTTGAAGCGGACAATGGCCAACTAAGAGAACAAGTGAAAGAATTCAAAGTTATGTGCAAGTCTTTCCAAGATGAGATTAAAAACTGTAAATCTGCCGATGGTGCCAGAGTTTCCAGCACTTTAACCAGCGATCGGTTGGTCTGTGCGGCTCAGGGTGTGCCCGCTGGTGTTGAACCCAAAGACAATGCATCGGAGACCACTAATGGCACTAACGTTACTCCAACCAGCAACCGGTCACCCCATGTACCTATGGATGCACTACTCGATGGCGACACAACACCCAGTGATGAACATTCAAGTGGTGGTGAATTTGAGCTCCCTGCCGCCCATAAGAAACAACGTTCCCGTACTTTGAGAAGACGAGCGAAAGATAGGCAGGAAACTAATAAGATGTCACCCACCATACCCAAAACACTGGTGTCTAACGAAGCGCGACCCGAGGGCCAACAGAGTGACACCCCTAAGGCACTGCTGGCTGCAATGGTCAACACTCAGTTTGCTAACCCTTTGCGGGCTGCGCCAGAACATGCGTCGTTATACATTGGTAACATCCGTGAAGTTAATACTGCAGCAGATATGAGAGCACATTTGACTACCATTGGTATTCAACCAGTCGCTATATTTGAACTTAAGTCGCGAGTGTCAAATGGCCGTAAATCTTTTCAAGTCACGGTCAACGCAACAGATAAGAACAGAGTTCTTAATAAGGCAAATTGGGCTCAAGGCATTATCGCACGTGTGTTTCACCCCCAAAGCCCAAAACGTAATACCCAAAGCAGAGGGGTAAGTCGTGAGAGACCCACGAGTTACCGACCTTTACATGACAGTATGAGTGATACTCCAACTGGCAGAGGTGGACCTGAGCAGTATAGGCCCATTGCGCGAGAAAGCATTGCTTTTGAGTATGACCATGGGTATGCGAGGCACCGCACATGGACCACAGGCGTCCCTGCCCACTGCACCCATTTCGGCCGCCCCGAGGCCTCCCGGCACCTCCAGGGTAGCCGGTTCTAATGGACCACTGTACCGTAATCTGAACTAAAGACATAACGGAGTTGCATGTGCACCCAAAAAAGCACTGACCTGTAATGAGTCTGGCACTACAGACTCTCATAAGGTTGTGATCTGTGAATCTTTTAACTGTAAAGGCTACAAAGAGTCTTTTGATTATATTAGTGAACGACTCTTATCTTGTGATATTTTGTGTTTGAATGAAATCTGGCTCCCCCTAAATGAGCTACATGTCATTCAAGCCACCCTTGATAGTTGTAAGAAGTTAGCAGGAGAGACTTTTCAGGTATTTTTAAAATCGGGCATGAACGAGGTGGACGCTGAATATCACGGTCGCCCGTTCGGTGGCGTCGCCATTATATGCAAGAATAAAGCTGATGTTAATTATTATGAGGAGCCTGTGCAGTCCGACCGTGTAGTCGCGGTGAGAATGTGTGATACAAAGGGTTCAATTCTTAATATTATATCATGTGTGTATATGCCATTTTATGATGGGAACAATAGTAACCAAACTGATTTATACCTGTCTACTATCGACGCCATCCAGAGTATTATTGATTCTAACGGTATGACATGTCCTATTAAGTTATTAGGCGACTGGAATACAAAACTACCAGGGAGAAAAAGTGTACTGAACAGACTTTGGTATAAACGTAATGGGTATACTGCTTATTCGAATATCCTGTACGACTTCCTTATAGCAAATAATCTTGTGGCTGCTGATCTCATTTTTGAGCAATCTTTGGAGTTCACATATTTTTGCCATGCAAATAGCACATATACATGGATTGACCATGCTCTGGTGTTAGATCACGATTTAGACTCTGTAGTTCGATGTGATATTATACCTCTGGATGAAAATAATGTTAGTGATCATCTACCGATAAGAATGAGTTTTAAAGTTACAACAAACAGTAACCCAAAACAGGTTCATAACGAGACTAAAAAAGTCCACTCTGTGCCACCCAATTGAGGCGATGGTGCTCGCACCTCAGCGTATTGTGATATTCTGGCCAGATCATTGGATACTTTACCCCCTTTGATAATAGACTCGACTTGTGATAGAGAGTCAATGCAAGATATTGTTGATAAGCACACTGAATGTTTTATATCATATATACATGAGGCCACGAAGGAGGCAGGGTGTGTCCCGCCCAAAATATTTAAACCCAAAGCCTACTGGTGCCCAGAGCTCAGCCGTCTGCGTGATGAGAAAAAAAATTGGTGGTGTCTTTGGGTGGATAATAATCGCCCACGAGAGGGCGCTGTTTGGGAGTGTTGGAAAGGAGTTAAGAAACTTTTCCGCAAAACTTGCAGACAGAGCATAAATAAGTTGTCTAATGATAGTTTTACTAAATTAAATAAGTTATTCTATGGCAGGAAAACGTCAGCTTTCTGGAATAAGATAAAGCACCTACAACAGAAAAGGGTTAATACATCATTACATGCCTCTCAGTTCGCAGACTATTATGCAAGTGTTATGCATGACGACTCTTAAATGTCACAGGATCAACAATGTATTGCAGATGTGGTTCAAAAGCGTTTTAACGATCAGGCTGACGGTGTCACTCCAGATCTTAGTGTAATAAGTGACAGCCGTGTCCAAGAATTAATTCATGAATTAAAACGTAATTGCTCCCCTGGTCAGGATGGAGTTACAGCTGAGCATTTAGTCTATGGCATGTCACCTGTATTAGTATCTAAGCTTGCTCATTTATTATCAGTCATATTTACGTATAATATTGTTCCTGAGATTCTCACTGTGGGAGTCATTGTACCCATTCTTAAGAAAAGTTCCCTTAACCCGAACGAAGCGGAAAACTATCGCCCCATTACTTTGAGTTCAGTTTTCTCGAAATTAGTCGAACTACTTATGATACCTGACAAAGAGATCAGCGATTGTCAATTTGGCTTTAGCAAAGGTAGAAACTGTAATTTTGGGAGTGCCTTGTTGAATGATCTGGTGGCATATTACACATTTAATGAATCACCTGTGTTTGTATGTAGCCTCGATGCGGAAAAGTATTATGACACGGTATGGCATGAGGGCTTGATGTTCAAACTGATCGATGTACTGCCTAATAATCACTGGATGCTTCTCTATAGATGGTACAGAGCTTCTAACTGTATAGTTAAGTGGAATAACTGTTTTAATGATATTTTCTTTATTGAACGCGGGGTGAGACAAGGGAGCATTTTATCCCCATATTTACTAAATATATTTTTGAACGACATGTTACTAGATCTTAATGATGTCCATGATGGCTTGCATATTGGTAATGATAAATTTAATAACTGTGCATATGCAGATGACGTCTCCCTGATTAGCCCTACAGCTTCAGGCCTGCAGAGGCTGATTGATAGATGCGTAGCATACTCTTCCTTATGGAAGTTTAAGTTTGGTATTAAGAAAACTAAGTGTATGATTAATGGTAAAACCATGTTTAATAAACCACCTACTTGGTATCTCGATGGCTCAGAGATAACTGTTACAGAGTGTCACGAAATTCTTGGGACTATTTTTACTAGTACTTCCAGTCGCAATGATTCCAATCAGCACATTGAGAAACGTATTAAAAGTTGCAGACAGGGCTTTTATAGTCTTGCCAATGTAGGTCTGTCCCATTCTGGCTTATCTACTGATGCCAAAGTTTATCTCTGGAAAACTCTATGTGTCCCATCTTTGATATTCGCATGTGAAGCTGTATCGATTAAAAGTAAAGATTTAGCACGCCTAGAATCATGTCAAGGTACTCTTGTTAAACAGTTTATGGGTATTGGAAAGCAATCCCATCATTCTAACTTACTTCAGGCCATTGGTATTTCACCGTTGTCGCAGGTCATTCGTCACAGATTTTGTAAATTTTATAACACTGTATTTAAAGTGGAAAGTCCTCTAAGAAAGTTATGTATAACGCTGATTGCGAGATACGTTGTAGCTAAAGAGGTTATTCCGGGCACTCTGATTGAGCGGATGGTTAATCTCGGTCTTTCCCCTGTTGCGATGGCTTTTTCTAGTCATGTGCCCTCTTCGGTGACTGAAAACCCAGGAGACGGGGTTGTTGACTCTCTGAAATTTCTGACACATCATGAAAATTACATCAAGCCATGGTCGGCAGAGTACACTTTGACTAAACTTCTCACCCATGCTTTTTAGGGGTCTCCTCGGGGTGGATAGGGCATGTTTCCCGGTAGCCTCCCTCTGCGGTAGGTCCCCGGGACGGCCTGCTCCACTCGGACGCAACCCCCCCATAATGTATATATCCTTGCCGTTGCGCATAAATTATGATCATTCATGCTCATTTTTAACGCATGTTAGCGCAAAATTGTGTTAAACACTGCAGTGAACGGCACCTCTTGGTCTCCTGTTGACTCGTGCCTTTTGGGGTGCGGGTGGGCGGGAGACCGACTGGTGGTCTGCCATGTAGTAATTTGCCTGTGTGTCATTTTGCAAAACTTGCACCTGGTGGCCTCCCAGTTGACTCGCGTCTTGGGGTGCGAGTGAACGGGAGACCAGCAGGTGTTCCATCGTGTAGTATTTGCTTGCGTGGCAACTTGAAGTGGTACGCACACTCATTTTAAGGAGATACAACTGTGCTATTGATTTACTGTGTTGTCCGCATTTCATTTAATCTGACTTACTGTATTCTCTTTTGTTCATATGTGTATATTTTTTGATCTCGATGTATTGTGTACTTCCCCGGTAACGGGGGTTTTAATAAACTATTATTATTATTATTATTAATTTTGTTTTTTCTATTTCGTTTATCTTAGGCTGCAAATTTCATGGATTCTGAACGGATTTTTACTTTTAACATTTTCCACTTTAAGATGGAGTCTTCTACCTCTATGACTTCATCTGCATTTTCAAAGAGACTATTTACCATATTGGCATATTCAATTTGTTTTAAGAGAGAACAATTAAGTTTCCAAAAGCCTGGGTCTCTGGGGTGTGTGTTGAGTTAAACTTGCAAAGTAATAGCTGAGTGGTCCGATTTATATCCTGGAATGATATTAGTTCCTTCTATATTCCCTATTAGACCGAATGATACGAGAAAAAAATCCAAGGGGCACTGAATAAATGTTGGGTTTTTCCTTTGCCATGTATATATGAATTGATCAGGGTTTTTCTGTCTCCAAATATCTACAAGGTCTGTATCATCCATCCAATCTAAAATATTTTTTTGGTTTTTAAAATGTGTAGCTGACATTCCCCCATCTTTATCCTAATATGTATCCAGAACAAAGTTAAAATCTCCTCCTATGATCCTATGATCATTAGGAAGCGATTCTATTTTTTTCAACAAATTCTTCAAAAAAAGCTGGTTTGTCCTCATTATAACCATATATATTGGCAAGAGTTATCCGATTTTGATGATTAGTAACATCTAAAATAAAAAATCTACCCGATGCATCTTTTATAATGTTATGGATTTGATAATCAAAATCATTTTTGAGCAGGATGCAAACACCTCGTGCGTCTGACTGGCCATGAAGAAAATATATATTATAACCCCATTCTGCATACCACTGCTTTTCAATTTCATTTGTACAATGAGCTTCTTGTAGCATAAAAATAGAATAATTTTTGTTTTGGAACCATCTAAAAATTTCCCTTCTTTTTTGAAAATCTCGAATTCCCCGAACATTGAGAGATAATATACCTAAATTTTTATCCATAATAGGTTTGCTTGCACTTAACAAATAGAGATATACTTAAAGAAAAAACAGTCAATTCTTTGTACTTTAACCCTGATGGAGGTTTTGTATTTTAACAACAAAAGGTGTGCTACTTGCACAACCGAAAAACACAGGAGAATGGAACAAAAAAAGTGCCTCCTGCACTCTAAAACAAAATGAACATTTGCTGAGTTTTCCTTCACAACTCGGCAAAATGTACCGGGAAAAAATAAATAAGTATAAATAGATGAAGGTGGTCCTTGTTGGACACATTACCGTAAGGCTACCTGCCAGGCTACATGTACGTTATATATTTTTTCAAAAATTTGCAACGATTCACTATCAGCATGATAAAGGTTCACTCTGACATACCCTTCTTAGAGTAAACCTATGTCACCTAAATATTCTACTTTAACATCAAACAGCAAATTATTGTTTGTAAAAATAATAGTAATCTTTGGTTTCTCTCTCACAAACAAAAACAGAGAGAAAAAAAAAAACACAAAACAAAAAACTTTCCACCCAAGGTGTCCTACTAAAGCTTAAAGGTAAATCTCTCTCAATGAATATAGATTCCAGCACTAAATACTCATACTTTTAACCTGAAAATTTGAAATGCAGATTTATATGTACATACCTGTATCAGTGAGGGTATGTAGTATCAAAAAGAGAGTGTAGTGTTTTTGTGGGGCTGGTACACTTTATAACCTTCATCATGTTCATATACAAATATTTAATTATTTCATTAATTTTTCATGGAAGACTGTCAAAAATGTATCCTCTGAAAAGAGACATCTTTGCCAATTCAAATTTAATATCGTTAATTCAGTTTCAACAGATTAATAAGAGTGATTGGCTTTTACTGAAAATGGCAAGTTTTACATAGAATAGAGGAGACAATTTTCAAAAATTGACATGTCAGTTAAATTTACCTTCATATTAAAGCTAATATCTACCGAAACTGATCTTTTATAAAATGAAATTATTATTGTAAAGTGTACCAGCCCATCAATTTTATTTTTGTGTAACGTATATGGTCTTTTAGTAGGCTGTTTATTGTTGTTTTACATGTACACCAACCAGGATAATGTCTTATACTAGGGTACTGAATAAATAGTTATAGGAGGCTACAGGCTACCTAGAACTCACCATCAAAATTAAGCGATTTATTGTATTTTAACAAATACAAACATGAATTCTAAAGAAGAAAGAATTACTTATATACTTTCCTATTACCTATATTCAGATATACCATGGGCACGTACATTCATGTGTGCTCGCATTCAATGGAAAAAAAAGTGTGAATATGATTTTATATATATATGTATATATATATATATATATATATATATATATATATATATATATATATATATATATATATATATATATATATATATATATATATATATATATATAAAGGTACCGATATGACATCTTTTCCCACCTAGTACATATGTTAAATCACACTAAAATCTCAACCAGAAAGAACTCATGAACATCTGTCATCTTCTAGGGCCTAGCTTAAAGTAAATGTGTCCCTTCCTAAGCAACCAGGCACCATACACAATAAGATGAACACTTTCTCAAGTGCACAGGTTAGTATACTTACATGTTGACATAGGATATTAAAACTAACAGTACTTTATGAAAAGTGTATGTCCCTTTTCATATTGATCCCATAGTGTACCATGTAGCGTTCCCACAACACTGTTGCCAACATGTCATATAGACCCTGGGTACACCAGATTCCACCCTATTAGATGGGGCATCATGTCTATTTCATACAGCACTGTCGTGTAACAATTGAGCAATTTGTTTTCATATGCTGAAATACAGCGTTAAGCTGCATTGTAACTATACAGTGCCATTGCTTCTGTAGTTTTTCTCACTTTTAAATGTATACATATCTTAGTAAAATGCTACCTTGCATTTCAAAATAACTTAAATTGTACTGAATATTAATCCTAAATGCAATAAATATCCTGTGAATGCATATTCATTCTTGTATTTAAAAAGCTACATCTAAATTTATGTACTGTGTTCTCTCTAATGAACCTAGCATATAGTACTCCAGAAAAATATCAATTATAAGGCCATACTGAGCAACAGGCAATAAATTGGAGTGTATCTACATTGTCATGCTTGAGAATAAATACACATCCATTAATAAAAATGAGCCTTTACTTCCTGATGAGAATGGAAGCATACCCTCATAAAGCATGTATGTCCAATTAGAGTGCACACAGTAAACCCTTTATAGATAGTTTTTTTCCATATGTACCCTACCTATGCTTCCCATAATGCATATTTGCGGCCATGTATACCTTTAATTCACAGTGTTCCATTAAGACGAAAAAGGCTTTACATTTTCGTGTAACGAAAACTAATCGAAGTATTGCTTTGAGTTTAAACAATTTTCCATGACACTATGACCTCTTCGGCATATATTAGATATATAGTAGTCGTGACAATGGTGTATAAAGTGTTGCAAACCTGCCACAATAAAATCTGAGAGATGAAAAGGTCAAATTTCCTAAAGATTGATGTATTAAGCTATATGAAGAAAATTCCTAATGCAATTCAAACAACTGAATTTGACATTATCAGCAAATAATAAATTTGCAAAAAAATATTACATACATTTGAGGAGGAGTCTCTATGGAGGGATGGTAGTCTTTATGGTTGGCACTATTGCCGGTAAAACCTTGCCTGGCCCGGTTCCATTTAGGGGGGGGGGGGGGGGAGTAACATATAAGCGGAGTATATGCCAATAATCCTGACAGGCACATACTTATGGACACACTACCTAAGCACAATATTAAATATTGCTACAAAACACATAGTCCACTATATAACATAAAGTGAAATTTGAGAGAGAGAAAGAAAAATAAAAATAAATAATATATGTGACAGAGAAGCCACTTGAGCAGACACGTACAGTATTCTGAGCTGTACAGTACTCTGAGCTGTCCCAATAAAGTATAAAAAGTTACTGGAACTGTCTTTAGTACTTATATCAGTGTATCTTGCTGCCGTTCCACAGTCTATATAAAGGTATTCTGTTTCGCACTCGTCGAAGAATACAAATGTACCCAGTCTATAGAGCATGTCTTAGTGTGACTACTACGCCTTCTTGTCCAAGTTCATACAGTAGCAAGAATACATGTTGCAGCATTTTGGTTATCATGGAGGACCGTCCATATACATGTATGCATGTACATGTAGTACGCATACATTTATATATTTGACTACCACAGTACTAGTTGAGTATATTTTAAACAGAATTAGTACTAATCCATATATCTATATGAAAAAATAAAAGATTGTACCATGTAAGAGGAGTAAACGAAGTAACATGTTTACCTTTCAAAACCTATCACTTTTAGGCCTACAAATGTAGGGTACAGTCATGACTGAAACCTGTACTATCCTAGTGCGTCTTCAACAGTTTGACCATAGATTATTTCACATACTTTTCCAGCTGCTGACTTTATGTAGACTTTGCAGTCCCAAGTCCATGCATCTGCCACTGACCCATGGTTGCAAACACGGTTGTACAATTGGTAAATCCCTCTGGCCAGGTCGTCAGCTATGGTGATACCTGTGTGTTTGAGTTTCCTTCGAAGTCTCATCACAACAAATTTGTATTTGCGTCTCACAAACTTTACGCTCATTGCGCGTGGTTTGTCAGCCATTTTTCGCCCTATCCTGTGGGCCATATCTACATCATCTTCACTCACATTGGCTTCCAGTTTTTCCTTGAATAACTTTACTACTGCCTGGATACAGTTCTCATTTGCTTCCTCAGGCATTCCAAAAATACGGATGTTGGATTTTCTTGAATACTGCTCATTTGCAACTGCCCAGGCTTTAACTTCCTAAATAGATTTTTCAAAGTCATTTCTACTGACGTAGCCCCCATGATCATCTGCTGGGGCGCCTCCATCACCTTTTTCCTCCATTTCATTTAGGTCTTCTTTAAAACCTAGACATTTTCCTTCCAGTGTGATTACTCTCTGTTCTATACCTTGGAGACCTTCCTCCACAGAGTCTTTCACTGTATTTTTAATTTCTTCCAGTAGGCTAACTTTCCAACTATTGAACATTGCTCCCATCCTACTTTCCAGTTGAGCCATGGTGGGTGCCATATTTGTTTCTCTTGTATTTCCACTGCCACTGGTCAAGGGCAAGGTCGAATGTGGGTTACTTGCGCCACAATCTACAAAAATGTTCTCACTAATACATTCACTGTCTGAAATTGACAACAATCTTCTGACCTTTGTGAAATTAATCTGTGGGGATGATGTTTCAGAGCCAGAAGTATTGTTTTTTTTTTCCTTTTTCTGTTATCTTCCTGCATGGACACACTGCACACACTTACTGCTTGGGTTCATTCATGCTTGACTGAGGCCTGGGCAACATGGATCCTCTGCTGGTACATGTAAAGCCTGGCATATGGAGTGGCTTCGGTGAGTTATGACTGTTCCATAGTTACAAGTTCCAAAAATTAGTCAAAATTGTTCCTGGGACCTTCAAAATACAGGTAGAGTCCTAGGATTAAGCCACCCTCAGTCCTTTATGCAGGAAAAATAAAAGTCACTTTGAGCCACAGTTGAAGCACAAGTGTGCAGGCTGCAGTGGCGCCACCTCCTCTCAAACAGTTGTAAGGTTGCGAGTTGCAAGGCCGCAAATACTTCTTATATGTTCACTCTCGGGACTCCTCTAAACAGACAACATTGTGATTTTATGATACAAAGTACATTTGCATGTAAGTTAAACGTTTAACTTATACTTGAATACATTGTTGCCTATCATATATACATTGACAGATAGTAGTTGGATATCACTGTCTTGCAGTTATGCAAGCTTGTTGGGACTCATTTGGCCCCATTATCGCAAGACGGGAGACTTAATGACATTCCCAATAGGGCTTATAACTAATGGTCACACTGCACAGGTCAGGTAGGTATTTTACATACTCATGGAAGTCCTACTTGTGTCAGTAATGTAAAGATGAATGCTTTGTTAACACTTTTACTTTCTTGGCCTGACGAGGTAGCACATCTTAGGTATTGATAGATGGAGTGCAAGGAACATATAATCCTGAGGTCAATGGGAAGTTCTTGTGCTATAAAGATATATACATAAACAATTTGGTGTGGGTGTGCGTTGACCAGTAGGGTTAACGTGGAAAACGGATACATACTAACACACATATATATTAGCCAGCAATGTCAAGCCAGTTAATATTAATTATGTCCACATATTATTCTTTATTTGTTCTTGTTGGCGGCCATGTTAATTATTTGAAATCATTTGTGCCCTCTGAAGAATGCAGTGGTCATTTTGTTATTTCAAAGACCAGTTAAAGACTCACCTCTATCGTTGGTCATGTTGCTGGTATCTTAATGAGTAGACTATATAATTATGTTGACATAACAGGCCAGGAACGCAATACTGATATGTACTGTTTTCTGTTATGCTTAACATGTAACTGTAGTCTATGGGTTTGCATCTTCATGTGCGTTTTTTAAAGGAATTTAATGAAGTTTGTTTTTTTTATTTTATTTTTTTGTTTCTTTTATATATATATATATATATATATATATATATATATATATATATATATATATATATATATATATATATATATATTTGAACTGAATTCACTCCACCCATGTGAACAATGGAAGTTTGTATGTTCAATACTAAAAGTGTACTGACGAGTTTACGCACAAGCCCGGGAGAGATAGAGTTCCTTAGCCTTGACTGGCAATCTGTCTTGGAGAGAGTTGCTCTGAATAACTATACAACAGCTGATGCTTCTGTGGCATACCTTAACAACATATCTTTTTGTATTACCCAGCCGTGTGGTCAGGTAAGGGGGTTTCAAAAAGAATACATGTCATTTGTTGTTGTTATGGGGAAGTGCTGAATGACTTCTCCCACTGGTGAGCCATGTAATAGTAACCTCTTGCCCCGTTTGGTATTAGTGGAATAACCCACAATACAGAGCTTTACTTCATGTATCAAAACAAAAAATGATGGACGTGTGTAAAGATTTGAATTGATTTTTTTACAAAAGATAACATTAAAACAAGTTTAAGAAAAGGAATTTCTAAGGGTTAATACATGTACCTTCCAAGTTGAACTTTTGGAGACTGCTTTACCTGGTCTCTGCAAATGGGTGACAAATTAACTTTGTAGCCAGACACACAAGCAATTACGAAACGTACTTGCAGCGTAGGTTAACAAATAAGTCCTAAATGTAAAGTGTTGTTTCCCAAACAACTGCCACTGCCAAAGTCCTAAAACTACAAATTAAAAGTCATGAACAAGTCGTTTAGGCCATTTATCAAGTGCTGAAGACATGATCCTTTGAAGTTCTCATAGCAGCGGTTGAACTGTCTAGTATTAAAAGCACAGGGCTGCTCAATTAATTGGCAGAGCCATGACGTACTGGGCTATATATATATACATATATATATATATATATGTATATATATATATATATATATATATATATATATATATATATATATATATATATATATATATATATATATATATATATATGTATATATGTATATATGTATATGTGTATATATATATATATATATATATATATATGTGTGTGTGTGTATATGTGTGTGTGTGTGTGTGTGTGTGTGTGTGTGTGTGTGTGTGTGTGTGAGCTGGTTCGAGGAAATAAATTGCTTTTACGACCTAGCCAAGCTCTAGTGTAGACATCTTTATTTTTCTCTTTGGTAGAACAGCTTATCTTCTGAGCATATCTTATGCATGCAAACAAGCCCACTTGATTATTGTAGATAAAATCTACCGGACTAGGTTTTACAACGTGACATATCATGAAACACATTAAGAAGTATACCAGGCACAGAAAACTACCTACCGTTGCTATTGCTGTTTCATTGGCTCAAACATGGGCATTGCATTCAACAAGAGATGAAACGCAACAAACTTAGAAATGTATGATTTACTAAACATAGAGTTTCAGACATTTATTCCCCATTCGATATAATAATAATAATAATAATAATAATAATAATAATAATAATAATAATAATAATAATAATAATAATAATAATAATATGCTAGAAATAACCCCTGGGTTCTTCGAACTAGGTTCAGCCAGTATAATTTTTTAAAACTCTATGTTAATATGTATAGAGAACATGTGTCATTATCGAAGAGGGTATGTTTTAACATGTTAGCTCATTTGAATCTAAAAACAACAAATAAGTTGTGTTTTTCTACTTTTGACTATACTTAATTCTTGTGTTTGATATAAATCGACTTACCAGACAGAGAGGACAAGTTAAATCAAAAGGATTTAGTGCTGCAGTATTTCACCACTTGACTGGAGAAACCTCCAACTTTAGATTGAATATATTTTTAATGTTCTATTGATAAATATTTATATATCTATAGTGTGTAAACTTGAAGCTTATAAGATAGTCTAGGTATAGAACTGCCAAATCTTAGACAAATGATTGATTGCAATTACATATAAGAATAATATTTTGACAACAAAATATATTGTTTATGGTTATCTTGATAAGGCTTGGGGCGCATAAACATTTTTTTTTTCAACTATGGCCATTCTTCTTTCAATTATATTTACCCTTGTGGGCTTTTCTTCTTTAAGTTTACCCGTCCCTTGCAACATCTGAAGTAACAACTTGGGATGACCCATGTCCAATTCAAAAGTGAATTAAGTGATTAAATGGTTATTCACCATGAGGGATCCTTTATTATTATGTGAAGAATTAAATTTTCCTTGCGAAGTTTTGGATGAGGTCTGACTCTGTCTCCATTGAGTTGCAGTACCTGTAACAGAACATAGAAGGGCTTCATTATCCCTTGGCTCTTGTTGCCTGCTTGACCATGCAAGCTCCCATATTCACGGACATGAAAAACTTTCTTATACCTGGACTTTCACAGTACCATCAGCATACAAGTCCTGTGATTGACATTCATAGTTTTCTGTTGGATTTTTTGACTTCAAAGGTAGATTATGGTTTAAAATAAATTCATATTAGATAGATGGAATTTGCTGATTACTTTGGACATTACTTGACTTTGGGAATATATCATACTTCAGATATTATTTTCTAATTGGTTTAATCTGGGATAATGACTTTATATTTCTTCCAAATTGTTAAATTTTGCTGGATTTTCTTTCGATGTAGTTCATTTTAATACGTCAAGTGGAGTATGGATCCTGATGAGCATAGAACGGGATTAATAGCAATACTCGTTTCAGTCATTCTTCATTGTAAGGGTAACGCTCATTCGTCAATTCTCTCTCCAAGACAACAACTTAGGTTATAATTTCAACAGGTTTCCATGAATAAATGTAGATTTAGATTTTGCTCATTTCTTCTCTGTTGCTCTTTCAAGTGTAGCATGTCATGGTTATACAGATGTAAAATCCTGGAGCTGGCCAAGAATGGGTCTGCTCTAGGTTAATGGTTTATTGGCTCAGCCTGGGCCTGGAAAAAAAATGATGCCTTACAGATGGTGGC
The DNA here is from genome assembly GCA_964020975.1 of Hermodice carunculata. Classification (NCBI taxonomy): domain Eukaryota; kingdom Metazoa; phylum Annelida; class Polychaeta; order Eunicida; family Amphinomidae; genus Hermodice; species Hermodice carunculata. The sequence continues at coordinate 7,313,896 of OZ026626.1, read as the reverse complement.
AGCGGTGGGGTGACATGACCTTGGAAAAATTTTAAATAATTATTATAGTGTAGGAAATCATTAATTGTCAGGGTTTGGCATCGACTCATGACCCTATTTACTCAGGACTAATAAAATGATCTGTGGTTTGCCCAAACATAATTTCTGAAAATTTATTTAGAATTTTGTAGTGAGTATTGTTGAGCTTTGTGATTGTATATTTATTGTCTTCTTTCTTTTGTCATATCTGATAATGATGGCGGAAGCAACATCTTAAGTGCCAGGTGCCCTGGGGACACCCCGAAGCCGTTTTACCACTTGCCGGTCCACAGGAGAGTCAGGTTAATGGGTCCCTGGGATGTCTTTTTCAGCTGGCACTCCTGAACCTTTGGTAAGTTTCAGTGAAACTTAAATACCTCAGCATTATACTCTAGAGGCAGCTGGGAACTTCTCCCAGTAGACCTCCAAGTTTGTATTCAGATCTCACAGATTTTGGGTTAACTAGGCAAACCCCAGATCAAAACATGGAAAAACCAGTGGGGCAAGAGGCATGGACTGAATTAAGATTTCCTATTGGCAAGCCTTATATACTACAGGTGGTGGGTGAACCTCGTCAGCCCAGGACAAGAGCAGCTGAGAAGCCAAGCATAAATTTGGGGCACATAAATTGGTTGATAGTTACCAGCATGAATAATTAACCTGCGAAAAAGGTAAAGAGGAAAATTCAATGATTTGGTTTCTAGAGTCAGAAGGCTGGTGACTCGAAATTTTCCTTCCAGTGATTCGGCAGAGAGCATGCAGAGTCTCTTCTTATATAAGACCTGAAATTGACATGTGCATCTTTTCCATGTTTAAAAAAAAGGAATTATAGTGCCAAGTGACAGTCCTTGGGCTAGTCCAATTGTAATGGTGAGGAAATCAGATGGCACTTGGAGATTTTGTGTTGATGATAGGAAGTTGACTGAAGTAACAAAAGTTGATGCATTGCCACTTCCTAGGATTGATGAAACTCTTGATTATTTGCAGGGAAACTGCTGGTTCAGCAAAATTGATATGCTGAGCAGCTATTGGAATAATCAGATAGATTCCAGAGATCAGGAAAAGACAGCATTCACTACAGGTACATCTTTATATGAATTTACTGTTTTACCTTTTGGACTCAAAAAATTGCACCATCTGGATTCAGTAGATAAATGGAATTTGTGTTGGCTGGCTTGCACTGGTCGACCTGTCTATTTTTTTATTTTATTTTGATGACTAGTTTTTTTGGATGACATCATTACCTTTGGAAAAAGGTTCTCTGAGTCCCAGGTAAGGCTTGACCTACTTTTGGAAGCCTTACATAAGGTGGTGGGTGAACTTAGTCATCCCAGGAAGAGAATAGCTGAGAAGCTAAGCATAAACCCAGACAAATACCATGGTAATCAATACTTTGATGACTATTTGTAACATTTTGATGCCATTGCTTGTATAATTGGTTGGGATTATGAAAAGAAAAGAATCTTCTTGTTGGCTATGCTCCAGAATAGGGTGCAAGAATTTGCAAATGACCTATCTGACAATGTCAAAAATGATTATGATCAGTTGTGTTGAGCACTTACAGAACAATTTGGGGCACATAACTTTGTTGATAGCTACTGGCAAGAATTATTCACCTGCCAACAAGGAGAAGAGGAAAAATTCCATGATTTGGGTTCTAGAGTCAGAATAGTGGTGACTCAAGCTTTTCCTTCCAGTAATTTTTAAACCAAAGATAACATAACGGTGCATTATTTTGTACAGGCCATTAGAGAGCAGTCCTTATGCATACAGGTAAAAAGAGCTGCACCTACTTCTTTGGAAAGTGCCATTAATATAGCTATGTGTGAAGAAAGCATAGTCTTGGGTAAGAAAGTTAAGTTTGTATCTGAGGTTCATTCTTCTCAACCAATTGCAGATTCTGGCAAAGCGGACTCCAATCAATTATTGGAAAAATGACAAAGGAGCGTTGAAGAGTTAGAGGCACAACTGAAAGCTAAAAAGGAGAACAAAACAGAGCAGGTCAAAAAAGGTATACCCTGTTGGTATTGCCATCAGCCAGGACATTGTAAATACAATTGTACACAGTATTAGAAGGATTCTGCTAATAGGTACTTGGAATATTTCAGTAAAAGAGAGACTCTCAAACAGGTAAACAGGGAAGGGCAGATATTGAGCGCAGAGCATCTGCCCAGCCAGGATATCGCTCTGAAATAAAGCAAAATGTGACCTATTTAATGATGGATGAGGTGGAAAAATACCTACAATTATTTTGCTAGATACTGGAGCAAGTATGAGGTTGTTACATCCTTCTGTTTTGGAAGGGTGTCCTCTTGGGATTAATGTACAACCTGAAGAAACTGAATTATTTTCAGCAAATGGAGAACAAATGCCTATAGTCGGAAAAATGAATCTTGATTGCCAGTTTGGTGAATTAAAATTTCAACATGAATTTTTACTTGCAAATATTTCATATCATGGCATTATGGGTGCAGACATTTTGGATCAATTTCAGACTGTGATAGATCTAAGCAATAAAGAGATTAGACTTAATGACCCAAGTACTCACTGAGAAACAAGTATGTTGGCAAGAGGCAGTGGTTGTGTTGCAGAACATTCAGTTGCCTCCTTGCAATGAAGTTTTGGTTTCCGCCCAGATCAGTGGACCAAGAAGAAAAGGACCGGCATTGGTCCAAGCCTCCTGTCCAAATGAAAGCAACACAGGGAAGGGATTGATTGTGGCAAGAGGGTTAGTTGATTTGGATTTAAGAATCTTGCACCCAAGCAATTTTTCCACTCAAGTTAAAGAGGGGGCTCAGTTGAGTACTGCCAATCTGGTACAACAGGTGGCTCATGTTTCTCCACAGTTTGAAGAACATTTTACTCAGTTACATGCAGTTGTACAAGAAATGTGTGAAAAATATAGTACTGAGTTAAACAAACAGCAGAAGAATTTTTTTTTTTTTTTAGCACTGTTGGTAAAGTGGCAACGTCTCTTTGCCAAATATGACCAAGATGGTGGCCATTGTGATCTTTCAGCACATCACATTGACACCGTAGATGTGTGACCAATTCAGCAGAGGGCACGCAGAGTCTCTCCTTATATTAGACCTGAAATTGACATCTGCATCGATTCCATGTTAAAAAAAAAAAAAAGAATTATAGTGCCAAGTGACAGTCCTTGGGCTAATCCAATTGTAATGATCAAAATAGCAGATGGCAGTTGGAGATTTTGTGTTGATGAAAGGAAGTTGAATGAAGTAATAACAGTTTTATGCATGGCCACTTCCTAGGATTGATGAAACTCTTGATTCTTTGCAGGAAAACTGTTGAAGAAATCAGATGCCACTTGGAGATTTTTTTGTTGATGATTGAAAGTTGAATGAAGTAACAAAAGTTGATACATGCCCAGTTCCTAGGATTGATGAAACTCTTGATTCTTTGCAGGGAAACGGCTGGTGCAGCAAAATTGATATGCTGAGCAGCTATTGGAATAATCAGATAGATTCCAGAGATCAGGAAAAGACAGCATTCACTATAGGTACATCACTGTATGAATTTACTGTTTTACCTTTTGGACTCAAAAATGCACCATCTGGATTCAGGAGATTAATGAAATTTGTTTAGGCTGGCTGGCAATGGTCGACCTGTCTATTTTATTTTTTTTTTTTTTTTTTTTTTTTTTTATTTTGATGACATCATAACCTTTGGAATAAGGTTCTATGACGCCCAGGACAGTCTTAACCTACTTTTGGAATCCTTACACAAAGCAGGTTTCAAATTGAAACCTTCCAAATGTGCTTTCTTCCAAAAAGAAATTAAGTATCTTGGCTTCATGGTATCAGGTAAAAGTATGGCTACTAATCTTAAGAGAGTTGAAAACGTAAAGAACTGGCCCACACCCAAAATCTAAAAGAAGTCAAAGGATTTACAGGATTGACCTCTTATTATCGGAAATTCATACCTGGCTACAGTGAAATTGTGGCTACCTTAGATAAACTTACCAGGAAGGGAGTGCCTTTCTTTGGTCACAAGATAGCCAACAAGCTGCTGACAACCTAAAGCAAGCTCTGTGTAATCCACCAATATTAGCTTCCTGGATTTTTCCCTCCCTTTCATTCTGGACACAGATGCAAGAGGAAAGTACTTTGGATCAGTTTTATTGCAGGTACAGAATGGTAGGGAACCAGTGATTGCTTATGCGAATAAAACCCTTAGTCCTGCAGAATGTAATTATTTTGTGACAAGATGTGAATTGTTAGCTGCGGTCGACTTTTTGCAGTACTTTAAGACTTACCTGTTTGGAAAGCATTTTTTTACTCAGGACGGACCATGGATCTTTGAGATTGCTGTATAATTTCAAAGGGCCACAAGGACAAGTTGCCAGTTGGTTGGAAATCTTTAGCCAGAAGAGTAAGCTATATTTTTCCCAGTGGGAACAGATAGTTTTGCAAGATGGCCTGTTAAAATGAGTGTGGACAGAAGAATCTGGAAGTAAGTATCTTCTCATTGCTCCACAGGGAATACGTAAGCACATTCTGTTCTTGGCATATAATTCAAGATCAGCAGGTCATCTTGGAGTGGAGAAGAAAGTGCAGAAAATCTGTCAGAAATTCTGGTGGATAGGCCTACCGCAAGATGTATGTTCCTATTTGTCATGATATAAAAAAATGTTATAGCAGAAAGAGTTGAACCCGCACTTACAGAGCTCCCTTAGCTTGAAGAACTGTAGGCTATCCTATGGAAAGGGTTGCCTTGGACATCAAAGGTCCTCTTCCCACTACTTAAGCAGGTAACAAATACATTCTGGTCATTTCAGATTATTTCACCAAATTCAGTGAAGGATTCCCTATGCCTAATCAGGAAGCAACCACTATTGCAGATATTTTCTGTAGAAAATGGGTCAGTATTTATGGCTATCCTAGGCAATTACAAAGTGATTGTGGTAGTACTCTGGAAGGTAAGGCCATGAAATATATGTGCCAGGTTTTGGATATTGAAAAGACTCAAACTGGGGCTTACAATCCTAAAAGGGATGGTCAGTGGAAAGATTAAATAAGACCATAGGAGAAATGCTTTCTGCCCATGTAGCAGAAGATCAGATTGACTGGGATGTCCACCTTGATTCTATAGTGATGGCTTATAGGTCAAGTGTGCCAGCCAGTACTGGGTTTACTCCCAACCCACTTCTGTTTCATAGGGAAAGTTGTGTGCCATTAAGTGTTCTGAAAGAACCAGGAGAGGGTCTGCATTTTTTTCTTTTTTCAGTGGAAGACTATTTGACTATAGTAGATGGCATATTGTCATTGAGTTTCAATCGGGTAAGAAAGCATCTGAAATGTGTCCCATTGCGCCAGAAGACGTATTATGACAGAAAAGTGTATGGTAAGCCTTACAAGGTGGATGTATTGTTTTGGCGAAGTATCAAACATACAAAAAGAGGGTTGACTTGGTCTTTGTCACCTCACTTTGAGGGACCAAACAAGGTCATAGATGTACTTTCTGATGGAAATTATAAGATTCATAGAGTGGGGAAAAGAGACACAGCAGTGCAACATTTTGACCATTTAAAGCCTTCAGCAATTACCCAGAGGAGGAAGTAAACACTCAGAATATGGATGCAAGTATTGCTGAAGCTTCAGCTGAAGATGAAGAGATTGCAGAAGAGGAAGTATCTTGTACAGAAAACTCTAGAGAGAAAAGGACTAAGAAAGTACCTAAGAGATTCCAGGATTATATACTCTATTGACTTATGAATTACTTGTATATAGAGATTGAAATATGAAATGTGAATTAATACTAAAACTGGCCTGAATTAACAAACTCATGTTATATTTTTCAAGGAAAATGCTGCTATTCAGAAATAAAATGTTGGATATATGTGATTTTTTTAATCTTTCAACAAACATGATATTGTTAGAACATTAAGTTATGGATATAATGTTGTCTTTTGAGAAAATTAAGATTCTTGATAGATTTTTAACGGAGTGAAATTCTTGAAATATAATGCATTGAAGATTGATGAGTGATTGTATATCACTGTTTAAGTATATGATGTTGGTCGAGCTTCAGTTCAACCCAGATAAGTGTCATGGAATACTTGAATAATAGTATTTTGTGAGAAAAGTTTCATGTAGTAATTGTTCTGAGAGATTAAATGCTGGAAAAAAAATTGTGATATGTTGATAAGCAATTTTTTTTTTTCTTAAGGAAGGGCGAGCTCTGTATTGATGCTACTTCTTTTCTTTGAAAAGTTTTGTGATACTGCGTTATTTTGTATTGGTTTGATTATAGAGACTCTCGGTGGCAGTCCGGGGAGTTAATAAAAAGGATATCAAGGGAAAAAAGTATGCCTGTGACACCATAGGAAGGACACTGTATTTTAGTGTCTCGAGATTAACTGGATGAATGGAGCCAGGGGAAATAAATAAACCCCAATCCAGGTGGTCTGGACTCTCCTATGGGCAGTTTCTCTAAGGAGCATTACCAGGAAGGCATTAGGAAGGAACCTCTGTGTGTCCATGTCCATAACCAGTCCCGGCAGCTCGGAAGGTGTAAAGGAAAACAGGGTGAACGATGTTTTACTTTTGCTTGAAATGTTGCTCACATTAATATGAGTGTGTAACAGCACTTGCCTGGTAAATGCTCCGGGAATATTGGGTTTCTCCAGTGAAATTTCTTCCTGGTATAATTTTTGATGGGGGGCTAGTTGCTTAAATTTGGGCAATCCATGGGTTGCGGTTCTGGGTCCAGAGCCAAATAAATATTTAGTTATGTATGCTTAGTATGTGAATATTTGTGATATTGAGTAAATTTTCAAGAGCTCTGGTTGAAACTTATTGCCACAACTTACCATAAATTATAGCTTATTTTGCTCAATGTACAAGCATGGCACGTAACATTACTACTGATACTTTGCGATGACCCAGAAGCAGCCTTGCAGATGGAGGACTAAAATGGAACTCCCGTCAATTTGAATGTTTGGTAAAAATGTCACTGGTAGCAAAGTATGTGAGTTTATACACCTTGTAAATTGAAACAGGCAGTAAAGGGTGAACTTGCCAATCGGTAATTTCTGTATTGACTGAATAGTAAGAAAAATGGATATTGGGTCATTCAAAATTCCTGGGGGTTACGCTGCTTTCCTGGCCACAAAATAGTGGCATTGTTTTTCGTAGTTAGTTTTTGTTATGGTAAAAATAGAATGCTGTAAAAAAGTGTAAGCTAGAACCGGTTTCCCAAAATTAGGGAGCGTTTTTCTTTTGGTTAAGAATTAAACATTCCAGGTGTGCGTTTCAAATTTAAAATATTGTTCAGATTTGATATGCGTAATTCTTGGTAAATTTCACTGTGGATAAATGTTATAGACAGACAGAGAGATGGGCTATGGTGGACAAGTTAAATCAACAGGATTTAATGCTGCAGTATTTCACTACTCGACTCGAGGAACTTTTAACCTTAAATTTAATGAATTATTCATGTACTATTTATGAATATTTATATATTTATGATGTGTAAACTTGAAGCTAAAAAGATAGTCTAAGTAAAGAACTGCCAAATCTTAGACAAATGATTGATTGCATTAACATATGAGAATAATATTTTGACAACAAAATATATTGTATGTGGGTATCTTGATAAGGCTTGGGGTACATTAAGATGTTTTTATTAATTATGGCCATTCTTCTTTCAATATATTTACCCTTGAGGGTTTTTCTTCTTAAAGTTTACCCGACCCCTGCAAGATTTTAAGTAACCACTCTGAATGACCCATGTTGAACTCAAAAGTGAATTAAGTGATTAAATGGTTATACACCATGAAGGATCCTTTATTATTTTGTGAAGAATTAAATTTTCCTTGTGAAGTTTTGGACAAGGTCTGACTCTGTCTCCATTGAGTTGCAGTACCTGTAACAGAACATAGAAGGGCTTCTTTTTCCCTTGGCTCTTGTTGCCTGCTTGACCATGCAAGCTCCCATATTCACAGACTGGGAAAACATTCTTATAACTGGACTTTCACAGTAGCTTCAGCGTACAAGTCCTGTAATTGACATTCATAGTTTTCTGTTGGACTCTTTGACTTCAAAGGTAGATTGTGGTTTAAAATAAATTCATATCAGCGGGATGGAATTTGCTGATTACTTTGGACATTGCTTGACTTTGGGAATATATCGTACTTCGGAGATTATTTTCTTATTGGTTTAATCTGGGAAAATAAATTAATATTTCTTCCAAATTGTTAAATTTTGCTGGACATTCTTTCGATGGAGTTTATTATAATACGTCAAGTGGAGTATGGATCCTGATAAGCATAGAACGGGATTAATAGCAGTACTCGTTTCAGTCTTTCTTCATTGAAAGGGAAATGCTCATTCGTCATTACGCTCTCCAAGACAACAACTTATAATTTCAGCAGGTGTCCATGAATAAATGTAGACTTAGATTTAACTTAATTCTTCTCTCTTGTTCTTGCAAGTGTTGCATGTCATGATTATACGAACCTAAAATCCTGGAGCCGGCCAAAAATGGGTCCGCTCTAGGTTAATGGTTTATTGCCTCAGCCTGGACCTGGAAAATAAAATCAATTACACTCAGTCCACACCTAAAGAAAAAGTCACCCAGCTCCCGTACACGAGAAACACAATAGGACAGTCAGCAGAAGAGGAGTATTACACAACACGTGCAAATTTCAAATTTCCATGCACCAGAAAGTCATTGAACCCTGTCGGAGTACACAAAAGGATATATTTACAGCAACACATCAAGTATGGCCATCTCCTATTTGAAACGATGAGATATTCCCATAACCGATGACTACAGCCACACACATATCTCCATGAAACGACGATCCACCAATAAGGTGAATTCCTTATCCTTATGAAACCATATTTTCTGTGAAATTTTCTTGTGGTCACAACCTGCTGCCGGTGCCCATCCCAAATAATAACAAGTTGAAGACAAAATTGGTATGATGGTTTATTTTTCCGAAAATACCGCTGAAGCGAGGTTTTCACAATACACAGACAAAATGTTCTTTCTTTTTTTTAACCCTGTTATCTCTATTAATGGACACAACCTGTGTGCATTTCACATAAGACACCCTTCGCTGGACCCGCTTAAAGTCAGCCAGGGAGTTGTTAAAATGGGTTTCCCCGAGAAGTCACCTGTGGCTCACTTGGTACAAACCACCACGTGTGCAGACAAGGAGCCAATGCAGCCGATATGAATCATATGAAGAAAGCAGTTAATTAAACTATTAAATCAGGGCTTTAAGGGTTAAATATATTGGCATTGACAAATGAAGCTTTGTCTGGTAAACTGAAGTCAACTGTCACTTGGGAGTGGTAGCTTGTGCCATAACTTTGATAAATATGTTGGATATAATTGTGTTAGATGCTATGTTTGTACTTGTTTTAAATATATATATATAAATATATATATATATATATATATATATATATATATATATATGTATGTATATATATGTATATATATATATATATATATATATATATATATATATATATATATATATATATATATATATATATATATATATATATATATATATATATATATATATGTGTATATATGTATATATATATATATATATATATATATATATATGTGTATATATATATATATATATATATATATATATATATATATATATATATATATATATATATATATATACATATATATATATATATGTGTATATATGTGTATATATATGTATGTATGTATGTATGTATGTATATATATATATATATATATATATATATATATATATATATATATATATATATATATATATATATATATATATATATATATATATATATATATATATATATATATATACATACATACAGACATACAGATATATAATTGGTATGTATGTATGTATGTATGTATGTTTTTATGTATATATTTCTTTTCTGCCTGAACAAAACCGTTTTGCCCATACCAAGTAGCATGAATTATATTCCGGTATCAGAATTTACAATAGGAAGATCGCAGAGAAGACTGTATCAGGGACATATAATCGTAAACAATGACTTTCCAAAGCAATAAATGACCGATGGGAAATTATGCAGACTTATTTAAAATGTTTGTACGTAGATGGGAGACACCATCAACCTGGGATTTTTGACAGCCATGTTTTTCTTAACTTCCATTGCATAGCGCATACTTCATTCTGTGATTGCACTTATTACATCGACTTCAATGATAAACGGAAGCCACTCCCATGCAAACAGTGTGAAATTATCAGTGTAGACCCTATATGCCCTGCCACTTTTCCTCAATTAAAAAATGCACAACAGTTGATAAACAGCATGTGTACATATGGTATCATATACAAATTGCGGAATCAGTGCAAAAATGATACCTGGTATGGCGAACGCCATTTCGGTATCGACACGTGTTTGTGAAATTTCACCTGTCCTGGATCATTGACCGGAAAATCCCTCGCTAGGGTCGTTTGCCGCGTTCTCGAAAAACTCGGGAGTTGCGAAAGGTCTCTTTTATCCGATAGACGGACACATCCCATATACCTCTCCCTTGATGATAACGCTGGTAAAGGACCACCTATCGAATCACGCTACAGCAGATTCTAGCTGCAAAATTACAACATTTGAAAACTACAGTAAGTATACCTTCCATTTCCTTTACAATTACATTAAGATATTGCATACTATTACATACAACAATTAGCATCGTACCCAATCTGCAATAAAGATACTCATCTGTATAATAATATATATCTGACAGCAAAAAACTAGATCAGCCTTATACAACCATTTTGGCGGGTATGGAGAATACTAATTAGCATATACAAACGCAAATACCATAAATATATATAATCGTTACACCATAAATGCTTATACACTTAATGAAACCTTTCAATGCATTTATTTACCACATATTGCAGTGCACTCGCGTTTAAGCCAAATATGCTAAGTATTATCGTGAATGGTAAAACATACGTTTTTTTTTTTTCTACTTATAGAAAATATTCGGGCCTTTAACATCTGACCCATGACAACAGGCGGTACCACAATGACATGCTCCAGTAATGTTACGCGTTATCCATGTGTGTGCTAATGCTGAAATTCACAGGACATATAAATGAACTCCAAGTGAACACACAGCTATAGAATATTGAAGACTATAAATATGACCACAAAATTGAAAATACGGCAAAGCACGTATTTTTCTCACTAGAAAGTGCCATATTCCAATGCTTCGACCCTTAGAACGCCAACATGTTAGCCGTTACAGAGACAAACGCCCAAAGCTGACCGAGCACAAATCCACTCCGTCAAACCACCAACAGTGATGCAACACCAATTGAATGCTGCCAAGAGAGCCAAGAGCGCCGAGAGGGCACACTTTAACCCTACACCCCATTATATAGGGGGGCTAAGCAAAGCCACGTGACTAACACCAGTGTATCAGAGAAAAATGCCCGCCAGGTACAGTGAGTACCTTTAAGTACTTGGACAGGGCAGGCAAAAAAAAAAATCTATTACAACCATAATATTCAACTATCGACGTAAAAATCAACCATCGGTATCAAGGAAATATCATAATAAACAAACCATCATGTCAAAAAACATCTAATTTATAGTTAATAGCAAGGAAACTCGAATGCAAACGGACTGCATTTGACATTGTTTTTTTTTTTTTTTTTTTTTTTTTTTTTTTGAACCTGGATAGTTGTCTTCGTCTTATGATTCAAATTTCCGAAGTTAAGATTCCACTTATTGAAATCAATTTCAAAATTGTAGACCCGAAGGTCTGCTTATGGCTCCTGTTTTGTCTATTTGGGCTGGTACATAACACTTGTCAGGAGTGTAGCTGATACCTTCCTAGTTAATTGTATGCTTAATTAAAAAATTTGACACGCTGTATCACGTATGAAGACGCAATTCTAATGTAACTTTAGTAGTCTTACTTAAAATTCTGTATTGTCCTGTCATTGTTAAGACGATGCGTATGAACTATGATCATGTAATTACCTTTTATTTTTGTACAAAGAATTTCAGGGCCAAATTCGTTTGAGGCCTACTTTAAGTGAATGTGGGTATTTTCCATAGTAGCAGGATTGGGATCCCAAAACACTGGTTACATCCACTGACAATATGTTAATTACCTGTCTCAAGTCAAGTAGAAGGTACACGCATTCATTTAAATTCGATAGTTGTTGCTCAAGGATCCCTCCGACGATGAACACTAGCATGCCTTACTAATTCAAAAATGATACTTGGTCTGACAAGATTGAGCTGATATTCGGTTTGATGTCATCCCTATCGCTGAAAACTGTTGTCCACTTCCCTTTTCATGGAGCTAATATGCATTTTGCTTTCATTTCGATTTTAAGGCATTTTTCTGCATGTATTGCAGTGCAATAAGTGTTGCAAATGTAGTGGGTTTGATGTTGTTTTTAGGGGTGAAATTTGTTTCTTCACATTGGTATTGGAAGAGAAATGTTGATGCTTTGGCAAGTCTGGAATCTCTTTGCTGTCATTGTTGGGTTTGGAATTAATGAATGTGGATCATGTTTTTCTGTACTATTATATTTGTCTGATGACTATAGTTTGTTTATGTGAAAATCATGTCAGGTTGGTTCGAAGTGTTTGATGTGCAGCTTATACATGCTTACTTTCAATACATGGATATATTTATATATAATTGATCTCTCTCTCTCTCTCTCTCTCTCTCTCTCTCTTCTCTTTCTCTCTCTCTCTCTCCCTCTCTCTGTCTCTCACTCTCTCTTTCTCTCTCTCTCCCTCATATGTGTATGTTAGGAACCACTTCTGTGGTCAGAATTTACAAGGTTAAATAACATGGATATACAGATGTGCAAATAATATCATAAAAGTCCTAGCTACATATGTGGCTGAAAAGGGGTGGGTGGGACTTTTTGGCACTGTTGGAGTGTTGATCGACACACACACACACACACACACACACACACACACACGCACTTTCATTTTATTTATGATGGATTAATTATGGGCTTTGCAACAATGTAGTTTGCTTTTGTACATGTGAGTTTTTAACTTCATGCAATGGAACAGAGGACAGTGGACTTAGTTCACCAGGGCATAGCTCAATAACATTAAAACTAGTCTTTGCGGTTTACCGCGGCACAGTTCGACCACCGTAAAACTAGTCTTTAGGTTGATATAGCTCTTAACCTCTCTTAGCACTCTTATTACTTTATTAGGTGTAACATTATGCATTGTGAACCCATCTTAGCTAGTTATTAAATAAACTGTGCTGTACGAACGTGGACCTTTTACAAAGCTGATAACTATCTGTACATAGATATACTTTTAAGAAACGTTTATACAACAAAAGGTAAAACATATTGCACTTTTTGAATTTAAATAGCTTTATCTTTTTTTTTTCTCTGTATATCCACTTTTCTTCTACTTCTTTCTATGCGCTTTGTTTTTTTTGTTTTTTTTTTTTTTAATTTTTTTTTATTCATTATGGTTTTGTTGATTTTCAATTAACATTGTTCTTTTACGACAGTCCTCAAGTCGGACTGACACATAAATAGTGCTGCTTCAATGCAAGTGACGCTATTATATGTGGACCTGAATTAATCAGGCCCACATAATACAAATTAAGGTCACCAAGGTCCAGTTTGGTTTGATGCAGTTTTCACATACAACTTACATGTACAATTTCAACGA
>OZ026626.1:7290187-7297687 GCA_964020975.1 Hermodice carunculata | reverse complement strand
AAAATAACATTTTCAACTCGTAAAAATGACAATCTCCTCTACTAAATTATCATGATTAAGGAAAAATGCAACTTCATAAACGTAATTACGAAAATATGCAGACTCAGCTAGGACTGCCTTGTATACATGGGAAACGAATAGTATAGTGTAGTCCATAGCCGATATTTTTTTAAAGTATCAGACAGCAGCAAACCTTAAAATTATTGCGCTTGAGCTAAAACCATTCTATTCACTAGCTTCAGTGAAGCATGTGAGATATAAACATTGCAATTATGCCTACATCCTTAAAGACAAGTGAATCATTTATGTTTTCCACAAACACAAACCTTCTTGTGCCGAGTATTGTATTAGCAATTTTACGCTCCGTACTGAACTAATTAGGCACCCAAGACATTTTCTAGCCTTACCTTGGTAACTGGTAAACCTCAAAGGGAAAGCCTCTTGAATGAATGTCGTACAACCTGATCTCTGAATGCCTAAATGATCAAAGCCAGTAATAAGGCATCGACTCGGAAAGTGACAATGGAGATATATCCTCATAGGCACTTGCTTGCAAAGCATACATTGTTCTTTATGATCCAATATGTATGTACAGACTATGCCGTATTTATAAGGAACCGCTGTCACAGAATAGAAAGCCCCATTGCATTTGCTCCGTAGAGAGTGCCAATTGCCCGCTTATCACATTAGCTTTGTGGCAACCAAGGCCATGTGACCAGTCAGAAGCCAAATTCAAATCAGGCTTGATTGCTAATCAACAATCAGCAAGTCACTGACAGACCGATTATGGTGCCCTCATTATGAAATGCTCACTGTAAACGCTCTCCGCTTGTAGGCAGTTGTATTTACCCACTGGGACCCCACAAAAAGCAGAGGCCGCTTTGTTAGTTCAGAGCACACCATTTATATATTGTGTCCATACATGGTGTGTGAATGAGGGTACTGGGGTAATGGGATTAGCAGAACTCCACCAGTTCCAACAAATAACATTTTAGAGTTCATTTGCATAGGAATTATATCATAAATACATATTTTCGAGTCCATTTTGATCAGAAAACAAAACCAACGAAACCAACATGCGATTCAAAGGGACACATGCTATGATCGTGGACACATACCACCATACAATTCAAGGATATTGGAAGCTGCACGACAAAGAAAATTATATTCAATACGTTGCCAACAGAGTTTCTGTTTAATTTGTGGGCAGAACTGCAAAGTTAGTGTCAGCGATTCAAAGCTTAGATAAAAACAGATATTTCCACTGCCATAATTGCCCGTCAAAAATGAGAGATATGGAACCAACGGTGTCTAAGTTACTGTGTACAGGTGTGGCAAAGTTCCACTCCAGTCACTTATGCATAAAATGCGAAAGAAAAATATGCTAAGTGGAAAATGCCAGAGCTGAGCGATTACAACTCAAATCAATGTGCCACAAGAGCAGAGAGGATGCTGGTGAACATAAAAAAAAAAAAAAAAAAAAAAAAAAAAAAAGATTGTCGTCCCGCGTACCTATCAATGACATGGATAACAAAAGAAGAAAACCATCATGTTACCTGGATTAAGCTCTTGGAGTTACTGATGACCGCAGGCCCATTTTATGTACCAGTTTGACAGACAGTTCTGTTCCGTTTGTCACAACCGGACGATTTCAATTTGGATCCAAACAGAATTGGGGTAAGAGACTTTTTGTTATAAATAGCGTGCATTTTTGTGGTCACTTGCAATCATAACCTGAACTATGAAATATTGAATGAATGAATGAATGAATGAATGAATTAATGAATGAATGAATGAATGAATAAGATATGTTTGTAAAACATAGATGCCCCCTCCCTCATTACCCTTGCCCTCGCTACCCTATTGATAGTGGTAGATGGGGCACTCGGGACCTTACAAAATTAGTGAGGGTTGATCATACATCAATGTCACATATCTTTATACTTTAACCTAGCCCTTAAAAAATGACTAAAAACCTGGGCAATATAAAAGTTATAGCTGAAAAATTAGTCATGATTTAGAAACCATATTCAGCACAGTGGCTTTATGACCTTGCAAATCTACTGTCTGTGTGTGACCCTCAAAACTGGGTCAAGGTCACCCATCTGCGAACTCAAACAAACCCTTATAAGCAACCATAAACCTGTGCAATATAAAAGTGCTGCCTCTAAAATGCAAGATATCATGCAGAAACAGTATTCAACCAAATGGCTCTGTGACCTTTGAAATTAGGTCAAGGTCACCCATCTTCGAACTTGACGTAGACCTGAATACGGACAATTATCCAGTGTAATATAAAACTCCTAGTTTTAAAACCTCTTCAGGTATCATGTGGAAACCAAAGTTAACGCAGATACCAACCCATATTCAGTAAAGTGGCTCTGTGACCTTTCAAATGAGGTCAAGGTCATTCATCTTCGTACTTCGCGTAGCCCCAAATATGGACTATAATCCTATGCAATATAAAAGACCTAGCTTATAAACCTCTTCAGTTATTGTGCGGAAACCAAAGTTAACTCAGGTACCATTGTGACCTTGAAAATTAAGTCAAGGTCACCCATCTTCAAACTTCCCTTCGCTTTTGTTTAGAATGATACACCTATACAGTATCAAAGTCCAAGCTTAAAAACTTCTTGAGTTATTGTGCGGAAACCACGGTCTAACTACAATCTCTCTGTGACCCTGAAAACTGAGTCAAGGTCACCCATCTTCAAAATTAACCTAACCCTTACAGAGAGCCATAAAGCTGTGCAATATAAAAGTTCTAGCTTCAAGGTATAAGATATCATGCAGAAAGCATGAAACCATATTCAGTAAAGTGACTCTGTGACCTCTAAAATGAGGTCAAGGTCATCTATCTTCAAACTTTGCCTTGATCCAAATATGGACTATAATCCTGTGCAATATAAAAGTCCTAGCTTTAAAACCTCTACAGTTATTGTGCAGAAACCAAAGTATACTCAGGTACCACTGTGACCTTGGAAATTAAGTCAAGGTCACCCATCTTCAAACTTTGCCTAGCTTTTGACTAGAATAATACACTTATACAGTATCAAAGTCCAAGCTTAAAAGATTCTTGAGTTATTGTGCGGAAACCAAAGTCTACCAACCGACCGACTGACAGACCGACAGACCGACCGAGCGACCGACTGACAGACACACAGACCGACCGACATGTGCAATGCTATATGCCCCACCTTCTTTGAAGGGGGCATAATGAATGAATGAATGAATGAGTGAATGGATGAATGAATGAATGAATGAATGAATGAATGAATGAATGAATGAATGAAGGGATGAATGAATGGAAGGTGGCTCGAGAGACGTCCCAATTGACCCGGAAGAGATTCAGGGGTCATCATGATCATATTACTAAATTATAACTCAACTCGTGAAACGTCGAAAACAAAAACGCAGGCCATGTTGCTTTTGTATAAATCAATATGCATGGATGAGTTTGGGAAATTTAAATTAATTAATTAAATGTAATTTTCAATATGTGGCAAATGCAATTTTCAACATTTGACAATACTCTGTAGTATATGTTTAACATGTTTGACTCTGTCATGTCTGTCAGTGAAAGAGCGTATGGATTACATTCGTGATATACTGCAGTCAGGTGATGGTGTGATGATATTTTATAACCAGCGTTTGGCTGTTTTTGTTCTAACAGCGCAACTTGATAATAGTTATCCACGATTGCCTGTAACTTATGGGTACATCTAAAGGGATTAAGATGGAGAGTTAGTAGAGGTGTCAACAAAATTCCATTAAACTCGCATTTAGGGTCGTTATTAATATTCTTTATCCCCAACTGCATGCTGCCTGAGGCAAGGGAAGGTGATGAAACAGGTGCATAGTCATAAGGAGCAACCGTTGTAATACATACCAACTGACTGATTGTGGTTGTACCATGCAACACTCACATATTATTTTGCCTCACTTGTTTTCTCTGTCTGTCTGTCTGTCTGTCTGTTTCCCCCCAAAGCTTTTTTTTTCTTCTGCTTTAAACTCCATAGGGATAATTCAATAAATCAAAGTGGGATAAAAAGAAATCAGCATTACTCCTCGAGGCTTAAAGTGTACACTTTGGCTCGACCATTCCTCCACCAGAGTGTTTTGTACACTCGTGCAAATATCTTCATTTTTGGACGGCCCCTTAGCATTTCTTTCTTTCTGTATTGATGTGTTCCCCACATAGGTCACACATTGACACTTCTTTCAAAGCATGGACAGTTTCCCAATGTTCATCACTGATTTATATTGACTGCCTGAGTGCCACATGCCCTTTTTTCTTGGCAAAGTCAAAACTGATGCAGAACTAATGACTGTGTTTGTATATAACATCTGAAAGATATTGGTACTGGCCTTGAATTATACAAGGAAATCCTTACCATATAGATAAAAGGCAAGATATTAGAAAAGATGTTTCTTGTTTTCATCATGTAGATATGTCAGTTAGCATGACTAGAATTTCTTTCCCGTCACTTCCAAATGTAATTTGCACCAGTAACTTTAAAACCATAATAAATGTATGTATAAACGTCAAATATATGCAGCAGATTTCGCTGCCTCTGGCCTTCAAATGTTGTGTCTTGGGTTCTGTAATCAGCTGAATAGAGTGGGACGGATTACTAATTGGGATCTTTACTATTTCTTCCTCTGTTAATTGTTGAGTTTTGAGTGAGTCGGATAGTTATATCACAAAACAGGTACATTTGCAGCATTTACGCCCATGTAAACACCTTTTTCGCCTCCCCCGATATATCTGTCCAAGGCAAATCCGATTGAAGTAAACCTCATACATACATAGGCACGGATTTCAAGCTTAAATCAATCATCAGAAATATTGTGGATGGCAATTTCGCAGCAGTGATCAACGCACTCTGTAGCTTCAGTGAAGCAAAGGAGGCTATAACTACAAAAGCTGCACATGTTGTTAAAAATAACATACTTTTCATCACCAAGCATAACATATAGAATTACCAAATGCATATCAGTCCACTTTTACGTCATGTTTTAGATAAAATATGGCATAAAATCATTAGTTAGATGATTCTTCAATGGACCAACAACAAGTTTAAAATCCAATAAACATCCATCAAATGCACACCAACTGGAAAACACATTCAAACGGGACATCAGCATCAAATTCATCTCAAGTTGAAAGCCAGACACAATATGTCAAGAAGTTAACTGAAAACCAGTGAAATCTGAAATCTGTGGTCTACTGAGAGTATACCTTTTTTCAACGCAATTTTTCAACTCTCCAAGACCAACTGTTCTATAGCTAACCAGAAATAACAATGTATTTAAATTCAACTTTAACCCATCACTCACATGAATTTTGTGGTTTTTTAACTATTTAAAGCACGCAGATGCTCAGAACTGGTTACTCCACGTTCACAATAACCTTTTTCAACTTCTGTGTATGGTTTATGTGGGGGAAATATAACACACCTACATCCCCATATATATATATATATATATATATATATATATATATATATATATATATATATATATATATATATATATATATATATATATATATATACATATTGCTCTTTATTGTGATTATCATTTTGAAAGAACTAGTTTAAGGATTATCTACAGGAATACAGGTCTTGCCATTCAAGTACTTTATATTTTGGCTATCTTGACATGCTTATCTTGACATAAACTGATCGACGGGTTTATATTTGTAAGTATTGCTTTAGAAAGACTAGAGGCACGTGTTAAAGAGCAGAAAAAACCAAGTGCCAAATGTGCTCGACTTGTTTGGCCCTTCACTGGACCCGTAGGAGGCATATGAGCAATGGTTGACCACAGATTTACCATTTTCAATCTTATGTTCATACGTGCAGGGAGTTCCCAAATGGCTGGTGTATTATATTACATTTCTTACCATTAAGGACAGGTAAGGCACCAAAACAATTCCCACTTTAGTCAATCCTAGCTCAAAATGTATTTGCGTTAGAATAACATATCAAAAATGTGTGAACTCATCATACTCCAAAGAATTTATCTGTGCCGTATTTGGGTGTTTGTGATGTTAATTGCTGAATAAACAATTGAAAGCTGGCACCAAAGCAGCCACCCCATAAATGTCGATATGAGTCACTAATTATTTGTGATAAAATCATAATTACACTTGCATCCTAATCCTGCAATATTCGCAATAAAAAACGATCCTGCCATTTTTGATGTCTGGTTTCGTTTTCTCTGTTATCCATCCTCAAAGTTTGAAGTTTCAATTTTCCCTTTGATTTTCAGGATGTTCATATTCTTAATTTCATGGAAAAAGAACGAAGCAAAATTTAGAAAAACGCTGAATCCCTTTTGCAGTTCAGACATTACAGAATCAAAAGCCGATAACTGGATTAAATTTTGCCTAGCCGTTCTTTTGGAATAAGCATTATTAGGTGGTGTTCTCGTCCTATTGTCCTTTCTGAGAAAACAAGCTTCAAGGCCTTTGATGTTGATGATTGGCCTCTGAAACAATACCATTTGCTCCAGTTAAGCTGATATTTGTACAAAACGTAGTGAACATCGTCTCTGATTTGGGGGAGGTTGTCAATCAATTCTTAGCTAATCACATGAATAAAAAAGCCTTTAAAGTATGGAAAGCATTACTCATCGATATGTCAAACGGCAGTAGCGACAGCCTGGTTTCAAAGTTTGACGTCATGGAGGCGGCCATTCAGGCCCAGTGACCTCAAGCCTGGCAACGAAAGTTGTGTTGCTTTGCTTCGGTGGGGCGGCCTAAGACTGCTCGTGGTCAGTGCATGGACGGCGGGTTTAGTCTTTCGCCCCTGTACCTCTTCATCCCGTTTTTAGGGATATTATGCTATTGTTATTGTATTTAGTCTTATCTGTATACTTTGTGCAGTTATCTTGTTAGACTTGTCCATACACTTTGCTTAGTAAGTTTGCCATTATTTTGTAGTTATTATCTCTTTCCAACCTGAGTTTTGTAACTCTTTTTTTGAGCGTTTTCTCTGCTGTTCACGTTTATGCTTTTTTCGATGTGTTTATTTGTAATTTTATTCCCTCATCCCTTGGTTTCGATAAAACATTATTATGTACGTGGTCATTCTGGATTAAGGTGCCAGTTTTTCCTCCCCCTGTCTTTGGTGTGAAGGACCACTGGGATAATCCATCGTGGCATGGCCTTTGGAGTTTGAAGGAACATCGTCTGACAATTCCCGCTCTTCTTGAACATTTAAAGTCTCCCTTCATTAGAACGCAAAACAAGCCAGATAACTATGAAGTATACTTCTAAGGCTATGATATGTTAGCATGTTTGCATATTTTCCGTGACCACATACATATTTTATGCATGCCGCCTTATTTTGCATTGCCGCCCTGATACCACCAACCTTTTTCCATGGGCCGTTGCAGCAACGTGACAGGCTGTTAGGTATGACTGATGGGTGGCATTGTTCCTTTTGGTGGCTGAAAACCAAAAGAATGACACATGGACGTCTGGATGTCCAC
>OZ026626.1:7215187-7285187 GCA_964020975.1 Hermodice carunculata | reverse complement strand
ACAGATTTGTTCCAAAGGGCACCATATCATCAATGTCCCCGAAAACATCAAAACGTGTGAAAAGGAGCTTTCAACGCGGCTCTGCTTAGACTTTCGAAACTTGCTTTTTTTATAATTCCATGTTTTTCGTTTGAAGGGCATATCAGTGCGGCCAGAAATTGATAGGGTACAAAACATAACTGAATGGTCAGAAGTGGAAATGGGGGGTAATGATCCCAAATTCAAAATATAACCACACGAATCTGTGATCAATAAATCAAGAAGAGTTTAAGTTGAGTCAATTATACTGGTAGGACCTCTTTTTAATTAAACTAAATTATTTTGAGATAAGAGAATGACAAGGAGACAACCTTGTTCATGTTTTTGAATTACCTGTATTGCAAGAGCGGCATTTATCGTAAAAACTGTCAGTTAAAAGTAACAGTTTTGGAACACATGCAAGTGCACTTGTAACAGAATGCTCAATATCGCCAATAGGTCTCTGTCAGCGGCAAAGCTAACCGGTGGACCTGGATTCGGGTGAATGTCAAACTAGTAGCTTTAAAGTAGTTACAATAATATATCAAACGTTGTAACATACATTTAACAATGTAAAAGCAACAAACAGAAAGAGAAAAGTGAGTGCAGGTTTTACCTTATCCATGTTATAGGTATCAAATATGATACATTTGATCAGAAATTTACGGGAATAGTAAGGGCCTATGGCGGCTCTATATTGCTGTATACACATTTCCATAATAATCATAACAAAGTGCAAAGAAATCCAGTGACGAAATTAGATACAATTTTGAGAGAGATTTTACATATTGTAATACCGTAAACATGGTGCAATACAAATTATAACAGTGACCATCAATAGTACATAATAAGGTATGTCAATGAGTATAGTAAATATGCCATTGGTAATGTTTGTAGACGTGTACAAAGGAATAGGAAAACAATGCATTAATGGGTGTGCGTACATGGTACCTGAACCGTAGATCGTCAATACTAAAAGGGATCAGTGTAAAAATCAAAACCAGTTGGGTTTCTTCAATTTTGGAGCACATATGATACGAAGAAGAGAAAAATTAACAAGCACTAAACGCAAGTTCTGGACAAAAAAGCGCAGATACAAAAAGTACGGTGGCTCTTGTCCTTTTTATACCATTTTTATATTCACAAGCAACACTTCTTCTCATCAATTTCTTTCCATACGCTTGAAATGGGCCGAGAGGAAAGAATAATGTTATACTGAATTCATAATAAACTGCTATGACATAAGCGTCAATTCATCAAGGTGCTTTTGGAAAGCCGAATCGTCACTGATCAGCTGTCAACAAAATAAGGTTCGGATTTACGAGGCATATGACTTCAACGTGAAACCATACTTACATGCCTTATGCACCTAATGGGATATTGCCAACTGTGGTCACACAGCTGTCGACTCTGGTGACTGAATTTCCTAGGTTTTCAAGTCTCTAGTTGTGCAGGCCAAAGCATATACTTGTCGTTCGCCATGCCATCTTGAAAGAAACTACATTTACTTATGCCACTCAACATCTGAAGTTAAACAGTACCGGGTTTTAATATTTAACCAAATTGAAAACTGTAGGCAAAATTTGTGATGTTCCGTATTCGCAAATAATCAAATACCCCAAACAACTCATGACGACAGGCACCACAGAGAGCATGATTCTTTTCTTCTGCGTGGCTGGTCACAAATGGTGTTTTGTAGGATTAATTGACATATTCAATACTTCAATATGTGGCGGAGGAAATATGTCATATTTGCAGCTTACAAATGATCAAACATTTTCATGCAGGACCAGTATCATAGTACTTACCGCGTTGAATTTGTTTAATTCCGGCATGATTAGCGGCGTCGTCGGGGAATGTATACAAACCTAGCGCTCCTTTACGTTACACATATTTGGAAATCGGGTAAAGTAGAAAAAAAATCATATGTGCTGAACATCTAATTTTACCCGAATTCCGTTTCATTTGATATTATCTAATGCAATGTAATGTAAAGTACACCTAGGGGCAATGTGAATGCCTTCATATGTATTCTAGACTTTCCGGAAACAGCCTTAAGTTTAAGTACATAAGAACATGTTAATCTATTTATCTATTTGTTTACAATACATTTACCCAAGTTGACCCGTTCAGTCTAGAACTCTTCTTCCACGCGCCGTGCTCCAAGTGTTCAATGTACAATGAAAGTAAAACACCCTATTAGCAGTATAAAATTAGCACAAAACAATATTTTGAACCACTACTACTTACTCCTTAAAATTAGGCCCCGCACTACTTTTCTGTTTTAACAAATATCGCTACTTCGTTTGTTCCTTTTTTTTTTTTTTTTTTTTTTTTTTTTATTTTGTTTGTTTGTTTGGGTTTTTTTTGGTTGTTTTTTTCTTTTTTCTTTTTTGTTTGTTTGTTTGTTTGTTTATTTGTTTGTTTGTTTGTTTTTTTTTTGTTTGAAATGTTTTGTTTTCTTAAAAATGAAGACTATTACTTATTATCCTGGCCCCCTCATATAGAAGCAATCTTTCATTTTTTTTTTTTTTTTCTATTAAGGAAAGGTACATAAACATAATTTGAGAACTAAATCTTAGTACAGAAACATTAATGTGTCTCAACAATTCAATTTGGCCTCATATAAAATTTGGCGCAGGTCCGTTGATACATTTAAACATCAGAATTGCTGCAGCAAGTCCGTTGATACACTTAAACATCAAAATTGCTGGGTGAAATAATTTCCATTCTTGAAATGTTTGCCATTTTAATTTTCGAACCAGGTCTTTAGCCTTTGAGTTTATATAAGCGCAATTACTAGTGATTGTTCTAGCCGCAGTATTTTGTAATATTTGTTCCATCCGCATTCCTTTTGTACTGCAGGCGCCCCAAACCATAATTGTGTGGTTAATTTGTATGGTACCATGGTAGGTTTGCAAATTTGTCCTAACATCTGTTTGGGTACCCGTTTGACCAAGCGTCTTAAAGTCTAAAGTTGGCCCTTCACTTGTATAATTTATCTTTCTATATGCTTGTACCATGAAAGCTTATCATCAACCCTGATACCAAGATACTGAATTTCATTTGCCTGTTTCACTAAACGTTCATTTTAAAAACCCTAGATATTCATTTATTTTTCTCGCTCCAGAGACCAGCATTGACTTACCTTTATCGGCATTAAACACACGTTTGTCTGCTCATATCAAATACCCACCTCATCTAATTTTGATTGTTAGGGCTGTGGTACTTCTTCTACTATATTGCCTGTAATATAAACAAGCAAATCATCTGCAAATTAATCACATAAACCTGGTTCCACATGTTGCGATATGACATTAAATTATCAGTACTCATTTTAAAAATGCTATTACATTTAGCACTTTGCCCTCTGTTTGCCATAAAGGGTGAAAGCCAAAGAAGCTCTTTAATAAAGGTTCCATACATTTTAAGTTTCCATTTCCAAATCTGAAGGTGAATTGTATCAAAACCCCTTTATATATCTAGAATACTAATATTAATAATTAGGGTATCTTTCATATTTGGAATACAGTCGTCGATTTCTGTGTGAATGCAGTCTATGGGGAATGTCTCTTCAGGTACGCACTCTGGTCAACACATATGGAATCATGAAAGACAAATTAGTCTGACTGTTGAGACTGAGTACCCTTTTCAATTCCTGCCACGTAACATAGGCCTGACATGGCTGTGTATTTGTTAATTGACAACATTAACCGCTAGCTCTTATACAGTAGGGTAACACGAGGTGATTTTCAGTCGTTCGGAACAGTAGCTTTGCAAAATTGTTAGGTTAAAATATTAAAATATGAGCAATCGAAGCCCCCCCCCCCCAAAAAAAAAAAAGTGAACCATGTCAGATAGCGGTTTACCATCAAAATATTAAATATCTATCTTATTTTCATTTGGTAACAAACAAAGATTCGTAATAGCTTTCGAAACAGGGAAGCTACTTAAACTCAATTTATAGTTACTCGAAGGACCTTTCCATAACACATTTGATCCCTTCTTTGACATATTAGACTAGGGGCCAACCCTAAAAAGTGGCTTATTTAAGGATATACCCCTCCCTATGGTGGAACAAATAACAACCCATTTTTTATTAAAGATTGGCATATTCTGCATTGAATTATGATGGTTGTGGTCTTTTAATTTGATGACAAGGATATTTATCGCCATATCTTTGAAAATAGTAGTCATCACTTTAATTATCATTCCATACGCGACACTACTGAGCATAACTTCAAAAATAAATTCAAGAAACATACCAAGTATGGCTCATAGTATCTAAAATAATATGGCAAGCACTGTACAAATGATGTTTGCATGGTTTTGTTGTCATAAAATGTCGAAAAATACCAAATTTGGGCAAATTGGTGCAAAACTTCCTTCAGGTTTGATATTCTAGGGTGCATAAAATGTTACACAGTGCTCGAAGGCCTTGCTCTAGGAAAACATTTAATGCACCAAGAATTGCCCTAATTGTCGAGCTAAAAGGCATTATGCTAAATATAGTCTCACCTTTCTCAGAATTTAAATTGAAGAGAAAAGAGTTGCCCCCCCCCCCCTCCATTTTCTGGCAGGTCTAAAATGGTATTTTTTTTTTTACCAGAACTGCCATAATCTAAATATACAATCAAAAGTGAACAGGTAATGGTTGCAAATCATAGCAATGTATGTTTTCAGTCATCCAGTAGTTGTCAAATAAAGCATAAAACTAGGGAGGAAGATTTGCGTCACAGCAAATATATCTGGGTGCCTTCAAAATGAGAATCATCGTTCAACATAATCTAAATTTCGTGTATTAGCTTAATTTTCATAAATAAAAATATTCAAGGGATCGGGCCGTGTCCCAAACTTATAAAGTGAAGTTTGAATGAAACTAGTATCTATAGTAGTTTTGAACCTATTCAACATACTAATTTTGTGTATTTGTCTTATTTGCATGGATCATAAGCCTAGAATAACTTTGGTTTATTGTTCATTAGACGGAGTTATGCCACAAACCCATAAATTGAAGTAGAAATGGCACCTCTGTGATAGAGTTGAAGCTATTTAAGATTTACATTTTGCATATTCACCTAATTTGCATAAATTAAAATCCTACAACTTTGGTTCCTGTTTCAGTGGATGCGGCTTTGCCACAATTATATAAATTGAAGTTGGAATGGCATCTCTATGAACAATAGTTTTGGAACTACTCAACTTTTAAATTTGTCAATGCCCTTTATTTGCATAATTTGAAATTCTAAAACTATACTGTCCATTATAGTGGCAAGTGTCACAAACGAATATATGCACATTGAAATTTTGAGTCCATCTGCAATAGTTTGGAAGATATGGCGCTTTTAAAATTTTTGTTGCCTCTAAAAATGGCATAATTTTAAACATCATGACTATTCCAAATGAGATGCACACTTTTGCTGGTTATGTCAGTCACCATAGCAAGGTTGGTGATTTTTTCCAATAATTTCTGAAAAAAAAACTCTGGACCAACTTGGTCAGAAAGAAAGACATTCGCTTTTTATTTCTTTGTTAATTTATCTGAGATGAAAGACAACCTCTCCTATGTGACCACTTTTATCTGGCATTAGGGGTGACCTTAAATTGCAGGTACCACTGTACAGTGAAACCTCTCTACAGTGGGCACCTTTGCGACCAGAGAAAAATGTCCATACCTGAGAGAGTCAGCCTTTCTGGGCAGTATTGATGAGTATATGTGCATGTACAGTGACACATATAACAATACAGAGGGATGTATATACATGCAATACAAAACTGTCTTTGTTCCTTTATTACCTAAAACAAATTTCAACAGATGCTGTCACAAAACTACATGTACATGTACCTGTGAACTGAGACATGCACTATACTGACTCAGTATTGGCTATGAAGAACGGGCTTCATATCACTTGTTCCGAGGAAAAAAAAGACATGAATTTGTTCATTGAGACGACACAAAATCGCACACTTTTTCAAAATTCACCAAAATGTGAAAACAGTCACTGAGGACTATAAGTCAGACTTTGATCGGTCCAGCAAACTCAGCTCTGTATGCAGTCTATTTTTAACAGAGGGTACACTCTGGCTTGTTCTGCCTAGAATTCCAAACCCTGTGATCCCTTGGGACTGATAAGCCTAGCAGGCTCCTAGCCTCTTGCAGGTAAACTCTGACTGGTCAGTCTCGGCCATGGTGCATTTACAGCTCTGTCCAGCATTAGTGTGAACATGGATCAGATATGTTTCTTGCATAAACAGAAAGAGATTCTCTGTATTTATTGAGAGCCTCATCACACAGTTGTTGGGAGTTCCCCCACCTCACCCCACCCCACTCCTACCTCCCATTTGCCATAAGACCCAAACCTTTCAAACCATAAACCCAGCAGGCATGGCCAGAAGGCTGCCTATGAAGGTGTTACGCTACTAATTCAACCCGCAAAAAAGAAAACAAACCAGGTTGCAGTCTGTGCCTTCCAAAATAACTTATAAACCCAAATATATCCTATGCCAAATTGTTCCTTACAATATTCTCAATCATCCGAGAACAAGAAAACCTGGCCATCACCGGGAAAATTTTAAGAGATATTACCATTTGCTACAGCCAAAGTACTGACAACAGTCACGCCGCCTTGCGCGGTGACTCAAAGTACTCACATTGTGGCTATGTGTATTCAGTCACTATGCTGGGTATGTTGAAAACTGACCTGCCAATAAATACCGCACACTGTACCTGTCAGTTTCAGAAAAAACAGGTGTTACTGTGGTCAGATTTATGTATTAGGCAGCCCCCTGTACATGTAAGGATCATTTCTAATATGCACTCTATAATCCTTCTACCCGAAAGCCGGCAGATTTACTCACGTAATACCTTAAGGGAACAAGTCATCTCCACAATTATCAAATAAATGATCTTTGAATATTGGGAATATTGTTTTGTGTACAAATCATATTAAAACGCTTGAACTGGGGCCACTATTTTCCCCTAACAGCCATATGCAATGCAAAAAACCAGAATGCATATGAGCAAAAACTGAAAAATTGTATGTGCATGTTGCAGGGATATGCTACCAATTTTTTTTTTCCCAATGATGCCTATTGTAAATTGTGTTTTTCATGAGGTAAATATTGTGAACTTCCATAAAGAAAAATACATGTCATGTTGGTTTATAGACTTTGGAATTGAATACAGTGACTGTAACTGAAACTCCGTACCCTCTCAGATACAGAATTTTGCCCATAGTTGAAATCGCCATCCATCTAAACTGAGCTTTCTGTTCTCTTTAATAGTAATATCATATTTTTGGAGTTTTCATAGTCATGAGTGTGCTCTCCATAATGAAATTATGACACAGGAACCCATGGCATCAGTTAAAATTGTGTGAGACATGAATCACAAAGCAAATGGTTTGCGGACCTCCCTCATTTTGTACAGTTGAGTGTTAATTTTGAGCATAAATGTGATTTATATTATCAAAATAAACTTTTATGTGTTTATTCATTCATAGAATGTAACTTTCAAGTATATAAATGAAATAATGACCGTACAGACTTGGTAATGGGTCTTTCTGCTGACCAAAGTAGTCACCTGCAGTACCCCTGAAGGTGTTACGCTACTAATTCAACCCATAAAAAATATAAACAAACCAGGTTGCAGTCTGTACCTTCCAAAATAACTTATAAACCCACGTAATGCCATGAGACAGGTTCAAATATCATGAATGCCAAATGGTTGCATGGCACCATGGAGGCTTATAACATTCAGTACAGCAGAAGCCCTAGTCAAAATGTGGATTGTTGGGAAATTCACTGAATTTAGCATACATTAAAATTCCCCAACTTTTGTTTGCATGCTATTGGATTTGCCAGTTGTCTCAAACCTATATGTGTAAGTTAGAACTTTCTGTTTATCACCAATAGTTTAGAAGATATCAAACGTTTAAAATTTTAATTGCCCCTCATTTGCATAACTTTAACCACCATGGCTATTTCAAGTCAGGTGCCTAGTTTCGCTGGTAGGTCGGTCATCCTGGCAAGTTTGGTGGTTTTCGAAATAGCAGGGTCTGAGAAAAACTCCGGACAAATCTGGTTGTAAAGAAAGAGAGAGAGAAAGAAAGAAAGAAAGAATGAATGAATTTTTGGAGTACCAAAATGTCTGGGTGCCAACCCAGACATAATGAATTGCATACTGGAACTTACTTTCTCAACTGTGCGACGCTGTGCCTGATACAGCCGGGCTCGTCAAAGCCCAGTGGTGTCGGGCGCAGCATCGCACAGTTGAGAAAGTAAGTTCCAGTATGTGATTAATTTTATGCTTTGGTTGCAAATCATATAACACAACCCTGTATCATCAAATACAAACAGACCAACAGGCAGATATAAACTGTGCCAGTGTTTGGGTAAGTTCCACTTACTATACTTCCATCTCCTAAGGTTATGATAGATCATGGGATATGGATAAATTCACAAAATGATGGTGCCATGATGAGTCCCGGGAAAAAAGTGGGTAGTGAATGTGTGTTAGTATATGGCATTCATTGCCAGCTTTGGCAAGCTATTTGGAGATGGTGGACTATGTGACAAGTTCCTTTTTCCCCCAAAATTGCCAAATACTAGTATGTTGATAATTTCTGTAACACAGAGTCATTTTCCTTATTATCAAACTACATGCAAACTCTGATATAAGTTTTTTAACTGCAAAATTGTGATAGAAAATTTATCAGTGTTTTGGACGAAATAATAGGTTTGATCTTCATCGCATATCCAAACTCAAAATTTTTAAAAGAAGGTGACATTAAATTCACTTGCACTGGATTAATAATATTTGTTCTTGTGTCAAGTTTTAATTTTATCAATGAGGAAGTATTATCAATTGAAGAATAGGGTCCTATAGCGACAAGGGTCCTATAGCGACAAAGCAGTGTTCTTTTCTTATTTCCAAAAAAATAAGGGGATAGGGGTAATACTTTTTGGTGCTTATCAAATTTTGAGAAACTTGGGATAATAATTTCCATGTAACCTCTTAGCCTTATGGCTAAGGTAATTTTTGGTGTATTAAACTGCAATATTGGACAAGAATTGTAAGTTTTTTGACAAATTTTTGGGAAATAGAAATGTCAAACTCAAAAATATTTTTGCATAATTGTGCAGTTTTCTCCCTTTTCTCCCATCTTCAAGTTCCTAAATGTCTAGTATCATTATTCTCTTACTTCTTCACATAATTGTTCTTTGATAGAAGCCTAATGTCATCAAGTTTCAGCATATATTGCTGATTTTTATGCAAAAAAACAAGCAAAGTGAGAATTTATTGATTTTTAGAGTGATTCTTCATTATAAATGGTGATAAGATACACCTGTCACTAAAATAAATTTCCGCAACCATCATTTTCTTATATCTCACAAACCAATCTTCAATGAAAAATGGGTTGTGTCTTGTTCTACCATGGGGAAGGGTACCGAGTACTTTTGGGCTTGGACCACTACCCTCTATGTTTAGTTCCTTGTCCATACGTTTTGGGAATAAAACATCATATGTACTGTTTTATTCTGGTGGGAATTTCGTTTACAACCTTTTCATGATAAATTGGGGTGTTTACCTTGAGACGCAGATATGTTTTCAAAATACTTTTGCTTTCTCTCTTAGTGCACGTTTTATTAAATTTCTAAGTTCCTTATAATTTTTCCCAATCTTGTTCAATTTTAGAGTTGGCAGCAACTTCATCCAGCTAGTCTCTTGTATACATTTTCCTTACCATTACCTTATTCACCCATGGGTTTCGACCATTTATAATCGCATAACATAAAACAGAGCCAGTATTTCACTAATTATTGATATTTTGCTTCGCCAAAAATTTCAGGCTGCATTTACATTAGTTATACTTAAAATGCCATTTACAACATCAGATTATTTCAAGTTTTTTTTTTAATTCATCTGTATTGAAATCTTTGGAATTTCGACGCTAAGTTTGCTTATGTGCTTTTGTAGCATTGGCAGCTGTATATAACATAATATGATCACTTAATACCACTTTCTGAAATACTGATTATAGTCGTTTTCTGGAAAATTGGTCAAAATCAGGCCTATGGTAAATGCTGAAGTTGGAGTTATCATCGTAGGCTCCGTAATTAGTTGTTCCAGTTCAAATAATTATTCAATATGACGCACTAGGTTGTTTCCCAGTGATACGTATAATCTATATCAAAATTTCCTAAAATAATATATTTGTCTTCCCTTTCGGCCAGAGTAATGTTTTCAATCAAAATTTAATGGGAAGTTTCACCTGCAGAAGGTGCTCTGTAAATATCACATTCAAGAGTTTTAATTTCAACCAAACATGCTTCAACTCCTGTTCTTTCGTTTTGGGTTTATGTCACTTTGGATAATTTTCTTGATATCACCGTACACACAAAAGAGTAAACCATCTTCTTTTTTTTAAAATTATTATTTATTTATTTATTATTTTATTTAATTTTTTTTCTGTTAAGTTTTTCTTTTCTTGGTTGACTGGTTATTTGAGGATGGAATAGAATGTATTATTAATATCTATGTGAACCAGTCATATCATTTGGCCAAACAGTAAATTTCATTTATTTTATTTTATTAATATTTTCGTGTGTGTGGGGGGGGTTCTTTTTTTATATTTTTCACTCTTAATGAGTTCACTGACCATTTTCATTTATTGCTTCACAAAATAGTCAATTGGTTGTACCGCAATTAACCACGGTCTACTAGTATTTTTGCATAGTTTCAGATAGATTATTTACGTTTATTTGAACCAGTCATTTAATCTGGGCACACAGTTTGATTTTAAACTTCTTTGTTTGCTATTACTACATCTTAATGTGCAGGTGATGTGTTCATACCGTAGACAGTGACTTAAAACTGTAATATCATTTGCCATATTTTCAGTATCATTTGCCAGCAGTCGGCATGTATCAGCTATGTTGCTGGCGTCAGCTGAATCTTGATATTCATTTGATCCAACACGTAATAGCATGGTATCGTACTTTCTTATTTCCTCTACAATGGCAGCATGTACCCTTTCTATTCTAGTTTTAGGGAAACATTTGATTATTGTTTTGTCCTGCTTGCTGGGTATGTCTTGCCAAATGGAGCTTCCAATCACTCAGACAACTTTCTCTTTTTGACATTTATTTGCTTTATTGTCTATGTAAATCACAGTTTGAGTTCATAATATTCTTGTAGGTGTTAACACTGGGCAATTTGACTGCAAAATGTTGAACTATATCCCGCTTTGTCTACTGGAGTACGAAACAATTAAATCGTAGTGTGTTTAGCTGCTCTAAATCCGATCAGTGTTTTGTGGTGCTCTGTGACACCCAAGAGAGGTCCACGCATCCACCTCACCTTCCCCTTCCCCAGCACAGGGATAATGAAACTATTCCATAAAACGTAGCATGGCAAGCACAAAATGGACCGATCTTAAAGCACAACGGCTGTTCCGATGACGTTGCCTTTGATTTTCTTAATTCCACTTTTAATTTGTTTTCTTATTCTTATTTGGCCTTGTCAGAGTGACCGTCTTTGTACGTGTCTTTTGAGATTTGATGATGCTCAAAAACTGGGGAAAACCGGTTTATCTTTGATTCAGAATTTCTCGTCATTTTCCCCTGGACACGAATTAATGGTTTAGTTTCAAGATAAAATAAAAACGTTCAAGGTATTTTTGTTCTTTTCTGTCAATGCTTATAGCATCAGAGTACATATGTATAACAGTAAAATACTATGCCGCTCGATATTGGCATAAAATGAAAAGAAACATATATATCAACATACCGAGAAATTCCATTGTATGTACTGTATGTATGTAGTGTATGTATGTATGTATGTATGTATTGTATTGTATTGTATTTGTGTCTTTTTGCCCAGAACCACTTCCTAGGATTCAATTCCCTATTCCGCAGTCCAGACTCTTTACTCTCCATAAGGTAACATGTCCCTGTCCAACCTATATACACATGGAATTACTATTGTCCACACGTTCCTCTGTAAAAATGTTTGACATAGGCTGTGTTAGCCCAAATAAATTAAAAGGTCTTCGGCGGGTAACTTTTCACCATGTTTCGGAGCCTATCACCCGTACATGTCTGTCTGAGTAGCGGCTCCTTGTCTAAGCTAAATATTTAGTAAAGACAATCCATATAACAAATAATATATATAAACGTGGCGAATGATGAATTAGCTAAATACGTGAAGTTTTGCTTGTAAATGAAGAGCTTCATTATGAAAGAAACACCTGTCAAACAAAGCAGAATTACTAAATTTGTATAGTACAGGTTCAGATAAGAACAATTTGATTTACCCCTGAACCAATATGTACCCTTTCTAGCCGGACTGCTTATCATAGTTAAACCACCCGCCAGTGTATAACTGAAGTGGAAACAAGCTGGGGCCTTATATCCAGTCCCAGTGATAGTAAAATAAACAATTGCAGCCAGACCACCTGTACAAACCAAGGGAAATCCTAACAAGGACTGCAACAATGGACATCCTGCAACAGAAATGTAAAACAAACTCTGTGATGACACCTACACCTCAAACAATTAAGCTCTATTTAATTGGCAACCCTGAGTCAGTGCATCAACGTAATGTATCAACTTTGTGACATTTGAGAAAATACTGTCAATTTTGAGTAAACGTGCATTAAGGCATGTCAGAAAAACAATTTTTCTAAACAGGATTTTACGTACAATTAGGCAAGCTTGTAACTGTCGTCAGTAGCTGCTTCTTACCTATAGCCCCTGGGGGTTTGACCTAACAGAAAACAAGCTAGCCTAATAGGCTAGCTGCAAATACTTCAAAAGTGTCCTGAAAATTGGTGCAACCCCAACCAACGGCCTAACAAAACACAACCTGTGTCAAAATGTGCGCACATGTCTCCTATTTACAGTAAAATAGGTTGTGCAGTCCGAAAAGCGTTTTTTATTGGTTAGTTTACACGCCCGTTTCTATGGAAACTTCTATTTTTTGTGGAAAATGACCACTTTTCACCATGTTTTCAATATCTGCCCTAATTTTGAAAATAAGCACTCCGAGTCTCATAAAAGGGTAGCACTAACCTTACCCTTTCAACCGGCATGAAGCCTTAAAAATTTATTTGATTTACATCATTATCTTTATAATCATATGCAAAATGTTGTCATCTATTTGGCAATACAAATACCTCTATTTGTTGATGTTGTTTGCTGCAGTTGCCGAATTACAAAAAAAAAAAAAAAAAAAAAAAAAAATGGGGGTAAATGTTAAATGATGAAGGTAATATATATCAGGGATATAATGACATCAAATTTACTGAACTATATGAAGTGGACACCATTACATGTATGCGAATTAGGCTTCAAATGTTGGGGTTATTGAAGCCATTCTAGAGATGTACATCACACATTATGTGCTGTACCTATGCAAAAAGTAACATTTCCTTGAAAAGTGCTTCAGAGCATATAGAACATGGAATCCCAATCGTCCTATCAGGATTTTTCGTTCACAGTTTTATTGAAATTTTATGGTCCCGCATGGGGGGGGGGGGGGG
The DNA here is from genome assembly GCA_964020975.1 of Hermodice carunculata. Taxonomy (NCBI): domain Eukaryota; kingdom Metazoa; phylum Annelida; class Polychaeta; order Eunicida; family Amphinomidae; genus Hermodice; species Hermodice carunculata. The sequence continues at coordinate 7,271,625 of OZ026626.1, read as the reverse complement.
GGGATTATGTTTGTGGGTTCTCTGTCTGGCTAGCTTGCGCAAAAGTGATTTTTCCAGAACGCATTGTTGGAATTTGTGCAAATTTAGCATACATATTACCGGAAAAAAATATGAAGCGTATACAATCTAGAAACGGTACCATTAAATTTATGCAAACAAGGTCATATTCAAATTAGAATTTTATAATTTATGTGTTGTTTTGTAGAGGCGCCAGAAAGAACAAATCTGGGCACATTTCTTTGACTTTTAGAGTCCATGTTGGATTCTAACTCTGCTATGTGATTGTCTCATTATCAGTGTTATAGAGAATGGCTGTGCATATTGTCAAAATGTGTTGCATTATTGATAATATACACATGGTGAACTGGATTATTTTCTAAAATGAAGCTTGGACGTGATAAGAACTACCACGTTTTAATGTATTTGCAGGTTAGATAATTTTGTAACGTGAACCTAAAATCCTGAATCTGTAACCGCCATTCAAGAAGCCACGTCCAGCCAAGCTAAATCTCAATACCTGTGTTTTATGTAGCAAAGCTCTCAACACAGGAAAATGGACTGATTACAAAACTACTTATGACAAGCTACGATATATCTTGCCTCCACCACTGACCGATCCGCTGCTCAAATACTGCCTACTGAGGATGCATTTGAGCAACATGTGAAAAGGGCACGATATCAATGTGCCATCTGGTGCCATAATAGCATTGATCAATTACATACAGCTCTTAAAGCACTATCATTTCGAGACATAACAAAAATCAATGAATATTTGGGTCTTACTGATTCAGAACACACATATCCGCAATTTTTTTGTGAAATTGTGTACGCTTTCACAACAACTATTCGCAAACCAGATTCTAATAAGAAAATGTTATGCAGCGTTCCTTCCAAACACAAAAGCATTGACTCCTCTAACATTCAGTTCCTTTTCAAATTGAAATGTGTTCGTAACATGATTCCCAAGGAGTGCAAAATAAAAGATCCCTCCATCATTTCCTATAAATATGGCAACAATATTGGACAGGGTAGCATGAATTACAAGAAATTTCTGGCTTCAATTACTCTTGAGGATATCACAGCAAATCACAATTGTTGTTTGTATAACAGTAAATGTTCTAATTTTGTTGATGCATACCTCAAACATGTATTTACAGGTAATTTGGATATAATACAAATTTCAGGTTTAAAAGAAATGATGAAAAAAGGTACAAAATTTCGGATATATCCCAAGTTGAACATTGACAGTATTTTTCAGGATACATGTGATGCACTTGATTTCTACTGTATAAAATGGGCAAATAAAGAAAATTGGAATTTCAGAAATTTGAAGGATGGTTATTAAACTTGAAAAAAAAACGTCTTTAGAAATAGAATGTATCGTTACAAATCCCACATTAAGAATTTCAATATGGCTAATCTAAAACAACCTAAAGTTTCAAAAGCAGTCAAAAAAGTACAAGAAAGACTTGTAGTCACTAACATTGACAAGGCAAGTAACAATTTTGGGATCATCAAAAAAAAAAAAAAAAAAATCTGGATGTTTTGAAAAAAGAGCTTGGTATAAACAATATTTAAGACTTAAGAAGAAATGAAAATATAAATTACAAAAACAATCCATTGATAATTTGATAGATACACATAAAGATGTAAAGGAATCTTAATATAAAAATTTCTGAAGAGGACTACTCTTTTCCACTTTTGTTATTGAAACCCAAATTACCTAAAAACCCTTTTAAATCTAGATTCATAGCCGGCGCTGCAAAATGTACAACAAAACAATTGTAAAAAGAGGTAACATTGTGTTTGACTGCAATTAGGAATCATTTTCTTAAATGCTGTAATGCAATTTCTAGAAACAGTGAATTGTTTTTGTTTTTGGAGTATTAGCAATTCTTTCTAGTGTTACGAGGTGGCTTTACCTAGCACGTCTTGCGCCAACCTGCCCCTTAATAACAGAAAAAAAATAAAAACGCTACACTTTTGCTGCCGTGAACAGAACACAAAGACAAAGCTTTTTGTTCAAATATATATTCACTCACATTTTACACAAGAAAACACAGCATGATGGAAACTGGCAGTTCGTCTATAATATCCGTACATAAAGTGGTTGGCTGGGTCTGGTGTCCTGGCTTTTCCAATCGACCTCCGGGCTGCAACTCAAAATCAAAGGGCAGTATCAGAAAAATAAAATAAAACCTAGAACATTATCTTGTAATTTTGTAAAAACCCGTTTTACATGGTCAGACCCAAACTGTGGTTTTAGGTTTTTCAATTTTCTGGTGTTATCAATTACCAAAAATAAGACGTATTAATTTAAAGGATTTGCTGTGTAATCTCACGACAAACACTTGACAAATATCACACAAAACACCACATTGGAGAGCTTGCAAAGCTCTGACCAATATATATACACTTGTTTCCTCTCCAAAACTGGCTACATCATTTAATCAGTGAACCGCACAAGAGCCACTGATACAATAGTGGAGCACACAAGTGCTCAAAAAATGGCTTAAATCGAAGCTTACCTTACTGAATTGGGGGAACACGCAAGATTCCCAGAACAAAATAAACTGGAGCACTCAAGTGCTCAAAAATGGCTTAACCACAAGCCTAAATTACGTCAAATGGGTGGATTCTACAAAATCCACAATAATACATATATATTGGAGCATAGTGCTCTCAACTAATCAATAATTACTCTGAACGCCTCGCCGCAGCAGGAACACTACCAATAATTTAACGTGTGCCCCATTCCCTATGCACACGGATCAGATATTTCGGATGTCTGACCCCAAACAGCAGTACACAGCCCTTTTTATTTGGGAGAGAAGCCCTAATCATGTCCCCACTGTGATCGCCTTTCACTCACTGAACCCAACAATAAACCAATCAAAACCAAGCAAGATCGGCGATCACTCAACACTTCCTGGCATGCTGACACTTGGCATTTTAACTGTTTAACGTTCAAACAGCTTAATTCTGCAGCCACAATATACATGTTATTCAACAAATTTAACTTTATGGTTTTAAACTTATCACCACAAAACACTAGTTTGTATCTAAAATCAAAGATGTAAAAGCAAAAAATATCAAATGTTTTGATTTTTCCACACTGTACACAAATCTACCCATAGATGAAATCAAAAGTTCACTTTCAGAATTAATAAGCAAAAGTTTTAACCATAATGGTAAACCATACATTAATATTAATTCATAAACAAACAAAGCATATCGGTCACACAATGAACATTCAAAAAGTAACGTTAAATCTTACACTGTTGAAACTTTGATAGGTGCTATAAAATTTATTTTGAATAATAGCTTTGTTCAATGCGGACCATTGGTTTTTCAACAAATAAAAGGCATTCCAATCAGTAGCATCTGCTCGCCTCCACTGGCAGATTTGTATTTAACCTGGCTTGAATTTAAGTATATGGATAAATTGATGAAAAAGGACTTTCAAATGGCTACAAAATTATCAAACAACGCAAGATATATTGATGACATAAAGAAATTTACCCAAAAGATATCCCTTTGGAGGGTAACAATTCAGATGGTTTCAGAGATGTGTTTTTGGACTTGGATATCCAGGTCACTAATGACAGGTTTTGTATTAAAGTCTATCACAAAATAGATGAGTTTAACTTTGAAGTAGTTAATTATCCTTTCCCGGACAGTAATATTTCCGATACTATTGGATATAATACATTTTTGTCACAAATTTTGAGATTTGGTCGTATTTGTTCTAAATTTCAGGACTTAGTATATGGATAAATAGATGAAAAAGGACTTTCAAATAGCTAAAAAATTACCAAACATGGCAAGATATATTGATGACATTGCATGTGTAAATGTACAAAAATTCCAGTGAAAATGCCGAAGACGTTTACTCAAAAGACATCCTTTTGGAAGGTAACAATTCAGATGGTTTCAGAGATGTGTTTTTGACTTGGAAATTCAGGTCACTAATGACAAGTTTTGTATTAAAGTCCATCACAAAATAGATGGGTTTAACTTTGAATTGGTTAATTATCCTTTCCCGGACAGTAATATTTCGGATACTGTTGGATATAATACGTTTTTTTTTCCACAGATTTCGAGATTTGGTCGTATTTGTTCTAAATTTCAGGGGTTTGCATCTAGAACCCAATTTATTTACAATAAGCTTGAGTCAATAGGATTCAAAGCTGTACCTTTGATCAAATATTTCTACAAATTTTGCTGTAAATATCCCTAGGTGGTAAGAAAGTTTGGCTTCAATGTTTTAAGAGATTTTAGACTTGTCTGTGTTGCTACTTCATTTTTTCTTTGGCATCATTCTGTTTCAATGTTCAGAAATTTTAGGCTGCTTGTTTTCTGTTAGGTTAAACCCCCAGTGGCTACCGAGTAGCAAGTAGCTGCCTACAGCAGTTACAAGTTTGCCTAATTGTAGTTGATATCTGGTCAATATCATCATTGCATTCTCTTGACTTAAATACAAATGACTTTCATTCTTTTAGGACTTGCCCTATAAATTTACTGTTAATATCCAAAAATTATTGGAAAGTTTGGCCACAATAATTTACAGTTTTTAGACTTGTCTGTTTTGCTACTTAACTTTATCTTTAGGCATCTTTCTGTTATAATATTTACTTGCAAACATCTTAGGCTTACATGTTTTCTGCCAGGGTAAACCTTCTTGGGGCTATGGGTAGCAAGCAGCAGCCTACAAAAGGTACATATTTGCCTAATTGTACTTAAAATCCTGTTAAGAAAAATTGTTTTGATAACACGTTTTTGGCATAAATGCAAATGACTTTCATACTTCTCTGATATGCCTAAATGCACATTTACTCAATATTGAAAAAATACTCTTAATTGACAGTATTTTCTCAAATGTCACAAACCTAAAACATTACATTGATACATTGACTCAGGGCTGGCAATGAAATAGAGCTTAATTGTTTGAGGCGTACGTGTCATCATGGAGTTTGTTTCACATCTCTGATGCAGGATGTACATTGTTGTAGTACCTGTTAGGATTTCCCTTGGTTTCTACAAGTGCTTTAGCTGCAACTGTTTATTTTACTCACGGGACTGAATATAAGGCCCCAGCCTGTTTCCTCTTCAGTTAAACGCTGGCGGATAGATAAGCTGTCCAAATAGAAAGGGTAAATAATGTCAAATTGTTCTTATCTTAACCTGTACTATATAAATTTGGTAATTATGGTCTGTTTGACAGGTATTCTTCTTTCATAATGAAGGTCTGCATTTATAAGCCAAACTTCACTTATTTAGCTAATTCATCATCTGCCACGTTCATATTAATTCATTATTATGTGGGTTATCTTTCCTGAATATTTAGCGTAGACAAGGAGCCGTTACTTTGAGAGACATGTACGGGTAAAAGTCTACAAAAAATGTTGAGTAGTTACCCGCCGAAGACCCTTTAATATGTTTGGGCTAATACAGCCTGTGTCAAAATTTTATAGAGGAACGTGTGCAATAATGACAATAGTACTTTTATATGTATATAGGTTAGACAGGGACAGGTAAGCTTATGGAGCGAAAAGAGTTCAGACTACAGAATAGGGTAATGACTACTAGGAAGTTTTTTTGGACAAAAAGACACAAAGACAACAGTCACATTCCTAACCCTAAAGTGTGGGATCCCAATGGTAATGGCTGGGAAATGTCTAATGATGGCTACCTCAAGGTTTTTGATGTATACCAAGGAGCTAGCCCCTCTGTAAGTCCGCAACCAGACTCATATGTATTGCACAGATATTGGGTGTACTGTCGTAAGAAAGTGCCATTGCCTCCAAACAGGGCTTAAATGTACAGAAAACTTTGCATGATTTGGACATGAGTGTGCAAATGATACTTTTGACACTGAAACAGACAGTGATGATGAGGATGATGATGATTGAATCTTGGCGTAGAATCTCCAAGCTGTGACCATCATCGACCAGCTTTCTGTATTCTGTGTGTACATGTACTTACACTGTTTTCCTTTACTAAAAAGGCATTTTTAATGAGAGTTTGATGCCAAAAATGAATTAGTAATGTTGCATGACTCCGTGGTATGGTTCACTGTTAATTACGTGCTGGTGTGAATACATGGTACAAAATACTTTTTTACTTTATCAGTTGTATTGGCAATTGTAATGACGGTTCCCTAAGCAAACATGCCATATGAAGCCATATTAGCATATTAATTAATATGCATATGATATACTCACATAAACACGATAAATAAAACTTGTACGAGTACTATTCCTTATCATTTTGCCATTTTTTAGAGAAACAAAACTATACCTTAGTAAATGTAGTATGTTATCCGTCACACAATACTTGCTTTCGATGTAAATATCATATATTTGCATGGATTACCATATGATAATTAGGCACTTTGAACAAACTCTGTATTTTGTGACTATATTAGAGCAATTGAGCACATTTAGGCATTTATTCAACCTTTCGACAAGCAGTATCACCAAAGTTATTATCTTTAGGGACAAATTTGTGTTGTCTCAGAAATGGCATAAGTTGTCATGGAAACGGGCAGAAATATATATGATAAACCGCTTTTCAGATTCCACAACCTATCTTTTCATGAAGAGGACATATATACCTATAAGAAAATATAGGTTGTAACTTGTCATACAATGGTTTTGTGTATGACCCCCGAAGTGGCCTCTATGCCGCAGGTCTATAAAATGTCTGAAAGGTGAACATTAAAACACAATGATGCCAAAAGATAAATTTAAGTAGCAAAAAGGACAAATAAAAGAACTGTTAACTATTGTAGCCAAACTTTCTAATAATCTTTGGATATTAACAGCTAAATTATAGGGCAAGTCAGAAAAGAATGAAAGTCATTTGTATTGAAGTCAAAACAATTTCCGTCAAAACATATTCCAAAATCAGCGCTCGAGGCTAACGCTGAAACGTTTTCACTCTTTATCTTACAGTTCATGATTGTTTTAGGTTTGAAAAGTAATTTTCAAAGCCCTGTACCCATTTATCTGTAATCATGTCCCTGAACACTATCCTGGTTCGTCGTTGTTAAGTCCACCAAGTACCAAAATTAACAATAACAATAACTAAGACAAGTCCAAACGGGTCCAAATGAGAATATAATATTTCTTAACCAAATATGAAGCACAATTGGGCGAGCTTGTAACTGGCATCAGTGGCTGCTTGCTACCTATTGCCCATGGGGGTCTGACCTAACAGAAACAAAGCTAGCCCAAAATGTCTGAAAGGTGAACATTAAAACAGAATGATGCCAAAAGATAAAATTAAGTAGCAAAACAGGCAAGTCTAAAATCTCTAAAATTATTGAAACCAAACTTTCTAACCATCTCGGGATATTTACAGCAAAATTTGTAGAAATATTTGATCAATATACATCTTTGAATCCTCCTGACTCAGGTATGTTGTAAATAAATTTGGTTCTAGATGCAAAGTCCTGAAATTTAGAACAAATATGACAAAATTTCAAAATCTGTGACAAAGACGTATTGTATCCTCTAGTTTCCGATATATTACTGCCCGGGAAAGCATAGTTAACAACTTTAAAGTTAAACTCATCTTTTTTGTGATAGACTTTAATACAAAACCTGTCATTAATGACCTGAATATTCAAGTCCAAAAACGCATATCTGAAACCGTCTGAATTGATGCCCTCCAAAGGGATATCTTTTGAGTAAATTTCTTCAGCAATTTCACTGACATTTTGTACATGTACGCAAGTAATGTCATGAATATATCTTGCATTGTTTGGTAATTTTGTAGCCATTTGAAAGTCCTTCTTCATCAATATATTCATATACTTAATTCAAGCCAGGTTTGATATAAATCTGCCAGTAAAGCCTTGGAATGCCTTTTATTTGTTGAAAAAAAATAGTGGTCTGCATTGAACAAAAGTATCATCCAAGATAAATTTAATAGCATCTATCAAAGTTTCAACAGCGTAAAATGTAAGGCGAAGAATAGGAGCCGTTATCACTGAAAAGTGTGTCCGGGAATTTTAGGCTGGGAAAAATTTTTGTTAGTCTCACGCTGAGCCAATGAGTTGACCTGTTTGTTGATGACTCGCACGTAATTGGTAAACATGTGGGATCAGCTAGAATGCTGACCTACATTCATGTGAGGCGACCCAGGCAAATCTCAAATTGCACTATGATGTGTGACTAATTAGAAAACCTTGGAACTAAGCAAGGTTTTCATTGGGTTTATATACAGCAGGTAATTTCCTGACTGAGACAGGAGAACAGCAGAGGAGAAGGGGAGAAAATAGAGATAATTCTGAAGGATATGACAAAAGCTGTGTGTTGCCATCAAGTCATTGGAACTGTGAGCCATTTTTTACATTGTATCTGCAGAGTGTGGACAGAGTCTTGAGTGGACATGCATATTTGGTGCTTCCCATTTACACTGTGTACGCGTTGACACTAGGCCTCGACTTTTAGTGGACTGGTATATCGTACCATATTGAAACCAACTGACCATAATCGAAGAAACTTGAGAGAAAGTACTGAGTGTATTTTTTTTTATTCATTATATAAATCCCCATTCTAGAGACCAGACACACAAACTAAAATTCTGATCATTGTTAATAGAATCAAATATGGATAAAACGATGTAAAGGAGTAATTCCTGTGGAAAGTCGGTGTCCTTTCAGGGGAATTTTAGTTTTCAATTTCCACGTGTGTAAACTCACAGGTGCTTGCACTTATTTATGCATATGTATGTATGACAAGTCAGAACTCAGACTAGAGCCAATGTATATTATATAACGATTGATGTAGCATACAATATACATACACCACAGTTGCATTGGAAGACGAAACACAAAATTCAGACACATTATATCACGATGACCCAGCTCAGGACAAGATGTTTGCCAGGATTCTCGCCATTTACGAAATTGATTTCTTTTATGTACTTTTATGTGAGCATTACATGCCGAAATCAGTACACTGTTACTCAAAAGTAAATCACTCTTCTCTGAAAGTTAGAATTAAACAGGAAAAAAACAAAGAGCACAAAAAATCAAAACAAAACAAAAAATAAAACAAACAAAACAACAACAAGAAACAACAACAAAAACAATAACAAAAATAAACACACACACAAAAAAACAAACAAACAAAAACAAAAAACAGAAAAAAAAACAAAAAACAAAAACAAAAAAAAAACAAAAACAAAAACAAAAAACAAAAACAAAAAAAAAACAAAAAACAAAAAAAAAAAAACAAACAAAAAAAAAAAAACAAAAAACAAAAACAAAACAAAACAAAACAAAACAAAAAAAAAAAAAAAAAAAAAAAACATTTGCAGGTCTTTGTATTCGCACTAAAATTAATAATGCCTAATAAACAAGCTACCAACCGTTTTGTTAAAAATAAATATACATATGGAAACACATTTACACACATAAACACACACACACACACACGCAAAGGGAGGGACAGGGAGACAGAGACAGAAAGAGAGAGGTAGTAAGAGAGCGAGGGAAAGAGAGAGAGAGAGAGAGAGAGAGAGAGAGAGAGAGAGAGAGAGAGAGAGAGAGATATGGTATGGTCCTGCCTCCATAGGGGGAAACCAGTTCAATGCCGGCAGTGGAATTTCTCAGTATGTTGGTCTATATCTCTCTTTTTATATTAGTATTAACTTGCGTGCTATTTTTTGTTATCATGCTGACGTACTTTTAGACTATGTAGCTGGATACAAAAGTATAAATATATTTTTTACGCTTTTATTTTTCACGGAACCTGAACATTGCTTCCTGGTAATATGTGTTTTTTTTTTTTTTTATTTAAACCTGTTTCTCGAAAAGTTCGGAATACATATGCAGGCATCTATATTGCCTCTACGTTTCGTGTGCATTCTGTTGTGGTTGAAAAGAAAAAATGAATAAGGGTAAAATTAAATGTTCAGTAAATATGAAAAGAGTCATTCGATTCCCGTGACCGGACTTCCGTGTATGTTTATCGTGACGTGCCGTTAAATTCATTAGTTTACATTCCCTGAAAATATCGCTAATAATACCGAAATTAAACAAATCCAATGCGGTATCTATTATCATAATGGTCCTGGATAAAAAATGTTGGTTCTTGAGAAGCTATGAATATTTCCTTATTGACCACCACCACATCGAAGTATTTAATATGACAATAAAGCATATAAAACATAATTTTGTGACCACCGACGTTGAACAGAGCAATCATGCTCTCTGGAGTGTCCGGCGTCAGGACTTGCTTTGGGTATTTGATCATTTGCGAATCAGGTATATAATATTTTACTTGTTAATTTGGTTCAACCGTAAAACCTGACATTATTTAACTTCAGATACCGTGTTGCTTACGTAAATGTAATTTTTTGCCAGATTGTCTAGCGAACGACCGTATGTGTTTTTTGGCCTGCACAATTCAAAGACTTCATAACCTTTGAAATCCAGTAACCATATTCTACAGCTGCATGTATATATATATATATATATATATATATATATATATATATATATATATATATATATATATATATATATATATATATATATATATATATATATATATATATATATATATATTTATTTATTTATTTATATCATTTGCGTACTACCATGAATACTATCCGTACATCTTGTCAATTTGTGTATACAGAATCGGCAAGTTCCTAGCTATAAATGGTGTTCTAAATTCAAATCCAAACGAAGAATTTCAAATCAGAAATCGGTCTCCTTGTAATGCACATCGAGTGTAAGGTCACCATCGTTCCTGCCACCTAATACAAACAGCTGCATTTGCCATGTGGTATGACGAACAACACATCATTTGATTGGTCAATTGAGACACATGCAAAAGTGAGCCAATCACGGCTCGTGTTACAGTGGGTTCCTCGTGGCTTCCACCCGGTGAACGTGTGTGAACCTTCTGAAATTTACAGACGGAACACACAAATGGGAAGCTCTTTTTTTTTTTTTTTTTTTTGTATTGCAGCATGCGAAAATAAAGTTAGAATTATTTGGAGTCACAGGCAAATACGCAAAGGTAGGGGAATAGAGAAAAATGCCAAATGTGTGACAGATCAGTCAGCATGATGCTAAGTTCACCGTAGACTACTCCACGTGACCACTTGCGTGTGACCGGCAGATGTGTGTTTTGTTTGGCGAGGGAATCAACTCGCGGTACCTTTACATGATCTCTCCAACACCTTTAGAACCGACTGATAAATGGCTTTTGATGCTAATTTGCTCAAGGATTGGCCGTGCAAGTTTTAAGAAATGTTGATGTTACTTAATCATCGTTCGGGCAGACTAGACTCACGCAGAGGTGCTGTGACCTTGCTGCGAGAACGGGCGAAAGCCAATACGCCCCAATGCATTACTGCTGGTGCCTTTGATCTCGTGGTTATATGTACGCAACAGTAAAAATACCTGCTTGTTTTGATTAAAATCAAGTAGGTAGTCAAGTCCTGTTGAATACAACTGCTGACCGTGTAATTGTTTAAACCTGTATTGTTTACCTTAAGCCAGGGGATTTTCAATACCTATTGCGTATTGGCGTATGCACGCACATGCCTACATTGGCGTGTATGTTCTGCTCACACGGACCTGCGGTGATCGCCAGCATATGGAGAGTCGCAAAGGCTCTGACTGCTCCATAACAGTGCCGTGCATGCAAACAGATGTAATTTAAGTCCATTAAAAAAAATTAGATTGTCCACAGGACAAGTCACTTGTCCGAGAAGAGCTTTAGCTTGTCCCGGAACGTCCGATCATTGGAATTTTCGAGCCACACACACACACACTCACACACATACACACACACACACACACACACACACACACACACAGATATATATATATATATATATATATATATATATATATATATATATATATATATATATATATATATATATATATATATATATATATATATATATATGTGTGTGTGTGTGTGTGTGTGTGTGTGTGTCTGTGTGTGTGTGTGTGTGTGTCTGTGTATTATCATGCGCGGGGAGATTTTAATGCTATAGCACACGTTTATAAATTTCATAGAGGCTACAGCACATAACCGTGACAACCGCACACTGTTTGTGGAGACAATGGTGTCATCTACCATTTCGAACACGGAGTCTGCTAAAGGTATTCTGGGATATTTGTCACCTAGCACTGCAGAACTCATTTCTCTCCAAAACTTCAAATGTAAAGTCAAATGAGATGAACAAATGGGAGCAACGTCAGTAGATATCGCAAGATGACGCGAGTAGAAACATCCGTGTAAATGCGAAGTTTAATTCAAAAAGGTCATCTCGGTATCCATTCAACGTAAAGATCAGTACAAATCAATACCCAATGAAATTACGATACGCTGGGCGCTTTTTGACACAGGTTGACCTTCGTGGTTCTTGTTAATCAATTTTAGACACATCTTGGCTGCACAGTGCAGCACTTTTTGTAACATTAATTTGCAAAGTGTGTCATCGTCTCCATTTAAATTATTGATATCCAAAGTCTAATTAGTACTTTGCGGGTGGACAAGCAAAGGAAGCGGTGTTTTTGACAAGAGGGCACTAGAGACAGATAGATGGTCAATCTGAGGTGACTTTGGTAGACATCTATCATTGATAGTAACATCGCTCATCGTCAGAGGCAAATTATCGTAACGATTACATATATAACGCAGATTCTTGGAGATGTGAGCACAGTCACTATACACACAGTAGTATTCAGATACTTTCACTCTACAATTAAGTGCTCTCGGTGGAGAGCCAGCAAACTTCCTAACATTGCACCACTATCCGAAAATTGAAGTGAATATATATGTGTCCCTGCCACAATTTTTACTTCTACCAAATGTAATATACACAAAGTCACCGATGCATATATTGGCAGGCAAAGAAACTTGACCTGTCAGAGCTTTTGATTTTTCACGAAACGGGTGGTTATACAAGCGTTGTCTGTGTTGCTCATCGTTCGGAAAAGTCACTGACAAGGATCTGCCAGTTTATCACCTGATTCCGTTGACCCCATATCTGCCTTGCAGATAATCCTTGACTCGGTATCCTAGAATTAAGCTGAGAAGTGGCAATAGCAAGAATGACTGGATATATATATCTAAAATTAGGACCACAGTGTAACAACTCGTCACCTAGCTCAGTAATAGCACGTTCTGTAACGGGATTCGTCTTAACATTCTTTACACGACTCAGGTCGAGGGTTTTGTTCCATGTCCGTGTAATGTACCATCACTTTGTTAACTCACAAAGCCAGAAGCAGGATCAATTCTGACAGTAACGTCTGTACCCAATGGAAGCATCTTAAGCACAGTCTGATAAGGGCATATCTTTATATATCTTTTGTTTCGTTCTCGATTAAAGAAGTGCATTTGAAAGAAATTACGCATTTGCGTTATACTAGTACCAGTTGTTTGTAACATTTCATGATATTGACAGCAAATGTCAAACCCACAGAGCGAGGTGGGTCACTTGTCGACTGTATGTGCACAGTAGAAGGTCTTTTTTTAAAGAAGCACACAAATGACTTGTACAATGCCGATATTCTTTAAATTGATTTACGGGCATTAGGTGCGAAGCACTAACGCTAAAGCATAGATCCCAATCAAATTTTGGACAGAAGAGCGAACTTCAGCAATAAGTGGTCAACAGATAATCAAGCACTTGTCGAGATACAATACTACGATCACGTGCGAGAGTAAATGACTCGTTGCAACGGACAAACATCCTATGCTATTGTAGGATTATTCAGATATCTTTTCAAGTCTTTCACATTTGTCATTTTTTAGATGGGCAGGTCCCATGGACCAAGTGAGCGTGAACACGTTGCACGTCACAACATTCTAACTATGTTGGTATCCATTACCTGAACTGGTAAATGGATAACGGCATTTCTCGGATAGTAATCGGGAACAGTCAAGCTGTTAACCGTAATGTCTTTGCACTTAAATACCAACGAATGTATACTTTGCAATTCTGCTCACTGCATGCTGGTGCATTTCTACAGGCAAAGTCTGATAGAAAGTTAGAGGCAGCCGATAAGTGTGGCAAAAGTATCTAGTATCTGTTCACAATCGCATGCAAAGTTGTTGTACGTGCACTGTATGAAAACTCGCCCCTGTAAAGCTTTACAAAAGCCTCTACACACGGCTTGCTGTCTGTGGGAATGTAGAAGCGCCTCTATGACTGTATAAGATAGGGATTACAGTGCTGTATAGACAATGTCTGTACTTCACAGGATAACCAAGCAGTTTTGTGTTGCTTAAGTTTGGCACTATGAAATGCAGATAGATTGGTATGACCATTCATTGAAACATACGTGGTTGAATCAATATCTGATTTCTTAAAGTACAATCGGTCACTATCCATATTTAATTGGTGGGCCAAGAAAGCACAATGGATTTGTTAGAACGTAAAGCACCGTGAGGAACTTAAAACAAAGCAACTAAACAATCAGACTATTCTAGAGTATCATGGGACTGTAAACTAGTTACAACATCTCAGATGCACAAGAAAATGTGCACAATTGTTAACGACTACAAGTAGCATCTTATACGCGCCGATAAAGCCACGCAGAGCACGTACTGTGAGGGAGTATGAACAAGTAGATAAAGTTAGCAACATGATGCGGACTTGCAAGTAATGAACATTGAGACCAAACCCAATGTAGAATGGTTGTAGATTTTGGAGTTATGATAGTTTTTGTTACAGACAGTTTAAGAGCGAACTTGTTAAGTGCTTGTAATACAAGTCGCCAAAAGCACAGGAGCTCTTGTGTCGTAGTGCCCCCACAATACAAATCGTCGGTAATCTTTAATATCTTCCCGTCCTGTGTGAGACCACCCAATATGCAGCACATTATTTCCTGAAGGGCCGTTTCCGACCCCGGCATACCCAATGAAGATCGGACATAAGCTCCACAAAATGGCGCGACAACGCCACAAGTGTTTCATAGAATCTTTGCTCAACGGAATTTGATAAAATGATTTGGTCAAGTCATATTGCATTATGAACTACCATTTGATGATGTGTCTCAAAGTGGACTTAACATATTGCATGATTGAGGGTTGAGGTTTACTGTATCTACCAATGTCAGCAAATACAGTTACAAAACGAGATCTTCAATTTCTCATTTAACTAGAAAGGGCGGGTTTAGATACTGAGCACTAACTCACATGTCTTCGAACTTTTAGAAAAGGCGTGAAGAGTCAAATTTACTTTGTAACTCCATTTGTTTTTTACTGGTGTATTGCAATAGGCAACCGTTTCTTTGTGCAGACTGTCCTGGATCGATGTTAACCGAAGCCTGTATAATACCAACATCACCGTTATATCCTACAATAATAATAATAATATATTGCGGAAAAACTACCCCTTTACATCGGGGGCACCAGTGGTCCGGGGCAAACCCACGGTGCGTCCATATATACATAGTGTGCAAGAAGAATTTAAATCTTGTATACATATACAGAACAGTCAGGAATTGGAGGATTCCCTCCTAAAGCGCCATGCCTCCACTAAAAATCTTTTACATATACAATCAAATAAAAACCCAACTTCGTCGCCAAAACTAAAACCTTTGTCTCCAAGAAGGAAGTTCAACTTTCTGTACAGGGATGACGCCATAAAACTTTGCCACACATAACTAAAATCAATATCATTCAGTGACTGTTCCAATTGCTTGAACGACTTCAATCTAAAAGAGTTTAAACCAGGACATAAAAACATGAAGTGAAAAAGATCATCATCGTTACATTCACAGGTATTACATGCTGTATCTGACATGCCCCACCTTTCTCTATCCTCTCCCAAGCCCAAACACCCTGTGCGTGCCATGAATTTTAGGCGGGCGCCATTAAAGTTGTCTGTCGTGAACAGATAATCGCCACGCCATGTAGATCTTTTCAGGGCCCTATACCAGTAAAGAGATATCTTATCGTCTATTTCCTGAAAAAATTCTACCGTGTAACTTTCTATTGCCCGTTTATTAAAACTATCAAGCCACCCATCACTGTGGGATGAAAATGCACGGTCAATTCCGGCGTTATTAAAGATTTGTCTGATTTCAGTAACATAGGGCCAAATAGTACATACTCCTGTATTTCTATATTCTTCACACATGTCATTAAAAATCAACTTACATAGTCTTGTTCCGGGTACATCAAATTTCATACGATGAAAATACTTAATTCTTGCTTTATCTAAAGTCAATTGAAGTGGTAGCCAACCTAGCTCTCCCAATGTGGCGACCGCTGCCGGGGACGAGCGTAACTGTAAAATAGCTTTAGCCATTGTGTATTGAATTGACTTAAGTGCATCAGTCGCTTTCAATATTTGGATCAAATACACTCTCGTAACTACGCAGTAGTATTCTGAACGGATATCTGTGGTTAACAATTCAACAGGATCGACTTGAATAATATCTAAATGTAAAGCGGGTGCACGGTTGGCCGAGCTGCAACACGCTCGCCTTCCACCTCTGCGGCCCGGGTTCGATTCCCGGCCTGGGAAGCATGTGGAAAGAGTTCCTACCACTCTGACTGTGCACGGTGGTTTTCTCCGAGTCCTTCAGTTTCCTCCACCAAACATACAGGTAGGAAGTATACGCCACGATCTGTGCCATGGAGAGTGATTAATATAGGCTTGGCCTGCTTCGCAATCCATGTAAAAGATATGGGTCTATACTTTTCTTTTTTTTTTTCTTTTCTTTTTTTTTTAAGTGGAATTTGTAATTGCTGTACTATGTGCTAACATGTATTCTAAGCTTACAACATTTGTATAGCAACAGTATGTACCTGATGGAAATGTTCATTCCAACGCAATGGCAGTGGTACCCTAGAGGCATGAACAATTCTAACTTTTCCACCAATAACATTTATGCCGTCAGGCTGTGACCATAAATTTGACACTACTTTTCTGCCACAAGCAGAAAATGTGTGAAGACGTGGCTCATTGCCACCAGTGATCATGAATGGTGTACCAGCCAGGATATCAACATTCAAGCTTTCTAGAATCAACGCTTCAAATGTAAGATAGCTGTCACTCCCTGATAGAGTGAAACGCGTTTTTTCATTGATTGACATCTGTATCTGGCCATCCGCTTGTAAAGCAATCCGAAGACCCTTGACTATCTGGGCTACAAAAGTTTGAGCAACTGATGCAGGTATCGATAATACGGCATAAAGGATAGTGTTCGCTACGAGCGTTTGAGTACGGTGACTGTTTAACATTCACACGCTCTGATGATAATAAAACAGTATGGCACACGTGGCTTTGTTTGCAAGCCACATCACCATTTGCACACATAAGGTGAGATTCAATATCTACGTCTGCACTGATTAAATCAGCTACATCAGAACCCTCACATGAGTCTGAAGATTCCAAATCCAGATCAGCAGTATGCCGACACTTAGCTATATATTCTCTTTCACTCTCAGTTAAAAACTGCATTTGCCTAGAACATGTGTATGGAAATCATGACCTG
This sequence comes from Hermodice carunculata, assembly GCA_964020975.1. Taxonomy (NCBI): domain Eukaryota; kingdom Metazoa; phylum Annelida; class Polychaeta; order Eunicida; family Amphinomidae; genus Hermodice; species Hermodice carunculata. The sequence goes on along the minus strand of OZ026626.1, from coordinate 7,254,128 downwards.
CCAGAGGGCGCATGGCCTCTTGCGTAAAACGTTACCAGGAGAATTTCGACGAAAACCAGTCAAGGTAAAGCTTTCTCCCTGCTTAACGAATAGAGCAGCAGTAAGCATAACTTAAGTGTCTTTTCCTGTTTTAATTTTTTCTTACATGTAATCGAGCGTCTGAGATATTTCAGGGCGATCAGAGGGCTAAAGTTCTTGACCTCAACTCCGTGCAGTACCATTATTTTACTAAACGAGGTAAATCTTCATGTATGAGTCCTAGCCATAATAACAAATAACAATACAGATTTTCAAAGTGAAGGACAAATCCTAGTCTACAGCTGGAATTTCTTCATGGTGACACATACCTGCATTTTTTTTTGGGGGGGGGACTTTTTTTTTTTTTCTTTTTTTTTGTTTTTGTTTTGATTTGTTTCCTTTTCTTTGTTTGTAGACTGTCACTAGCAGTTTTATAAGATGCTGTTTTGGGGCTTCATGTCTCTCTTCGGCCATCAAAGCTATGTTAAAAAATCAGAGAAATGACCTCCGGTCTATAATAATCCGTAGTGCAAATGTATACATTGCCAGTAAGTGATGTACAGTATTTCGTAATAGTATTTCTCGATATTACCGAACAATAATTTCCACTTTGGCCCAGCAACAACTCCAGTAAAGGGGGCAGTGTGCCTTCTGTACAGGGTAAGATGAAAACATAGAATAATAAGAAACCAACGGCAAAAGGTTTTAAACCAGGAGACTAGGTATTGGTACTTTTGCATGTGCAAGACCATTTGGTTTAGGCAAAATTCAGTGGTCCTTACCTGGATGGAAGAAAGTTAAATGGTGGGACTATATAATATCTAGCCCAGATAGGTGAAAACCTCATCGACACTTTGAAGGAATACCATGAAAGAAGAACACCACTAGGAATTGTCAGTGCCACTAATTTGAATAATGATGAAAATGATAACGAGTATCATGAGGATGATCCACTCTAAAATGAAAAAAACTTCAGTTCTATTTCCATTATAAACATAAAGAACTGTGACATAAAACAAAAAATTTGATAGCAAGATCAGTCATTTCGAGCCTGCTCAGCAAGCGGATTCGGAAAAATATATTAATGTGTTTAATAATTGTCAGACCAGCCTGGTCCCACCTCAATATTATGTTCTGATGTAGATGTAGGTGATGCTGGTCCAATAGAGCAGCAATCTTATCGCATGAATCATCTGAGATTAGCTGCAGTTCGAGGAGATGTAAATTACATGCTGGTAAAATGATAGAATGAAGTCAGAGTAGCCGGAGTAGCTCTATTGTATTGGTTCAAAAACCTGATGGTTCAAAACAATTTTGCAATGATTATAGAAAAGTACACAATGTGAGTAAATCAGACTCTTTTCCAATCTCTTGAGGAGATGAGCTAGAAGTAAGGTAGAAATTGCATTTTTTACAATCATGTTTTCATCACTCACATGAATGTGTTCAGGTCATAAGATTGTCAGCAGTAACACTGTTTATGTGATCATGTGTAAAGTTCTCTTGAAATAAACACAATCTGTATTGAAATGTATGCAGAAATTTTGTTTTGAGTGATCAAACAGGAGATTATTCATATTTTGAATTGGAGGAGTTTATATTGTTTAAATTAAACTGTTCCTCAGATTCACAAGATTTGTTTTAACAGTGTAACTGTTCCAATTTGAATCATGTGTGTGTTAATTACAGTGAAACAGTTTTAGATATGGTATAGTTAATTTGTTCGAATGTTAATACCCCTTTGTATAATTACTAAAGTATTCTTGCTAGAGACCGTTTTGTATTGTAGGTTGAAATACCTATCATTGAAAATTTGTGGGAAAATTTCCCTATATTTCCATTGTTTTATTTCCCCAAGGAGGGGGATGTGTTATGGATGTGAATATATTTATTCACTTTGAGTTGGAAAGGTCATTGGGGTCACTGTGTCTCATTTGAACCAAACTGTGTCTCTTTGAAATTTGCAACAGACTCCTGTAGCTCTAGAAATTTTCGCGCTCGATTTAATTTCCCGCTTTTTGCGCTACCACTCAAACCGCAAAATAAAAATATGCGCGAAATTAAGTTGCATTATACTTTAGTACATTGTATGGCATTGCATTGCGCCAAATTAAAATGCGCGAAGATTCTGTATTTTGAGAAAAAAGTTGAGTATGTGAAATGAAACATGTGCAAAAAGTTCTAGAACCACAGTATTTGGCACCGCCGTAGGACTTGGATCTGTCGGACAGTGCCTATGGACAGTCTCATCTCAGGAATTAGGATTTACCACTAGTCTCTTAATTATTTGAGTGTCAGTAAAACTAAGTGTAAAATTCATTTATCTACTTTGTATTAATTTTCGATTGTTTATATATTGTTTTTGTTAAAGTTGTCTCATGGTTGTCATTGTTTATTGCTCTACGATCAAGAGTGTTTCTGAAGTGAAGTAAGGCATCGTAGCATCATGTTACGGGTAGTGTTATTCAAAGCAAAATAAGCTCTGGATGATAGCTGTATACAGATGTAAGAATTGTTCTTGGGTCAGAGTCATATAGGTGTACTTCCTCAGCATATAGAGTCTTGATACATCTTATTTTATTGAAACCAAAATACTGCCTGCAATTGTGCAAATACTATAATTTCAGCATTGGGTGCGCATTAACCAAAAGCAACTGAAATCACAACCTAATAGGCTGCCCATTTTTTAAACGTCATAAACTAAAGGCACAGCTTTTTCTACTTAACATTTGTATTAAATATATCACACTTCAATATTAAGGGAAATAATCAACTCTGTTGCAAGCAACCTTTAAATCTAAAAACTAATATGAAAATATTATATTACCAATCAGTCAATCAATCAACAAATCAATCAATCAATCAATCAATCAATCAATTCATGCATCAGCTTTTTGGTGCAAATTATAACATTGCATCAAATAAATTCTTGTCCACCAAACATCAATAGCACATACATACACATGTCTGGGGGTCCTCCCTTCCTAGTGAAAGATCAAATTAGCATGCCTTATCTCTCAATTTTACTACAAGGTTTTAATATATTGCTGCAATTTTACCTAAATTCACAGGACAGAGCTAAGAGGTGGGCTACAGTGAAACGCTAACAAATCCATATGGTGTAGGTGTCTTCACTTTATTAGGTAGTATACTGCAGTGGTAAATCCTTGTATTTTACGTATTAACATCTTTCAGTCTATAAAGTAAGCAAATGCAAAATATAAAACATATGATGAACGGCATTTAACAAGATAAAAATGACACAAAAATACGGACAACACCTGAATGCCAGCCTTTTACAGTTGAAGTAAGTGTGCACTGCTCAGGATCATATCATTGTACTACCTGAGCATAAAGTTCTCATTTGTCCTATCAGACACTGCACCTATACGGCCAACGTCACCTATTTCTGTACTGAAGGAATCCCAAACCTTAGCTATATTTTTGTCATGTACATTTGACCTTAATGGTTGAAAGCTCAGTGTTATTGGTTCATACAATGTAAAAGGGAAACATCAAAGTCTGAGCTAGCACATGGATGTCTCATTTTATGTGACTGCTTGAAATTGGCTATATTTTCTTACGTTTGCACATGCATAAATGTTTTATTAATGTTTGATCTGTTGCAGTTATTTTATATAAAGCAACGGCTGCTCACGTAATCATTGAGAATACCAGTTTTGAAATTCCCTGTGACACTGCAAAAACGGGATTATGCCCAGATGCAAAACACATTGGATGGTCCAGAATCTGTACAACATGCGCCAAGGAAGAACAGATGATAGGGGAGAGGGTGTGTAATGGTATTGCAACAATGAAGAAAGATGCCAACAAGCATTTCAATATCACAGATAATTTTGCACTCAGGATAACATGTGCACAGCTGGAACATGAGGGGATTTACATGTGCGAATCTGCCGTGAAGGAAGAAAAGAATTATCACAATGTGACTGTCATAGGTAAGTCTGTGTTCATGTCGAATATGGAAACGTGTGAAAGTTTGTATACATAAGATTAAATTATTGTTAAAGAAAAACAAGTTAATTCTTTTAGTATTAGAGTTCGACTACGTCAACAGACACCCACCGAGACACTCCGAGGAAAACAGTTGACTCTGAACATTTTTATGTTCTGCTCAAAAACGTGCACGCTAGTACATAAAAAGGCCGGTTTCAAGAAATATGAATCCGTTATTGCTATGATTATTAAAAAAATATATATAAAAAACAAACAAACAAACAAACAAACAAACAAACAAACAAACAAAAAAAGTGACGTCGTTTTGGCAGTTACTCATCTTTACTTGTCGCGAAAGGCGAGTTGCAATTAACAAACCACCATTCATTGCTAACATTTCTGTCCATTGTCTTTCTAAAATTCCATTAATTTAATCAGACTTTAATCAGGTGAATAAACACGAAACAGCATTATTCATACAAAATTAAATCTATGTTGTTGTTTTTTTTTCCACGCATGATGCGTTTTTCATGTATGTACATCACCTTTGGTTGAAATTGGCTCTGAAAGAGTTTCAAGGTAACTCACTAGGATAGTGTTTGCTTTTATTGAAACTAAAGGCGCCTGGAATGCCCTTTATAGCATTTACAAGAAAAGGATGTGCATTGGAATTTAACGCACATTCGCTTATCAAATAAAAGTATCCATTTTTTATATATTCTGAATATAACCCTATTAACTATGTATTTGATCTGTAAAATATGTTTAAATCAAATCAACCCGTTTAAATATCTGGTTCGTGACCAAAGATCAGAGCTACACTCAGTCATCACGTGAAGTAGTTTGGATATAAGTTGCCAACATTCTATCGGAAAAACTCAAACAGAAATAGCTATCACTGTCATGTCATTGATAAAAGCACATACAAATAATTACATTTTAAGTGTACTATCTATCGTTTTTTTTTTTTTTGCATTGGGATCTTTTTCAGTTCGCCCAGAACCACCCAAAGTGAAGATCATAAATGATATGGATAATAAAGTGGGTCTCTCATGCACTGTCAAACGGATAAAATCACATAAACGCATCCGTCAGAAGTGGATCGTGGATGACGCCCAGAGGGGTTCATCGGGCCCTACTATTAAAAACAATAAAGATGGTACAGTGCAGCTAGTTAACATTTTAAATCTTCCCAAGAAGGAACATGCGCAGAATGTCACATGTAAAATATATTGGCAGAACAATGAAGAAACATTAGGGTACACAATTATAGGGACTTCTGGTAAGTTTTTGGTAATTGGACTGAACTTATTGTTCAATGGGAATTTATGATGTGTCTGTAAGTTCATGCTTTCAAATAACAAAAGCTGAGTTTGGCGTTACCTTATGCTGAAGAGCAACATCCTTTTACACATGTCAGTTTGCCTTAAAATAATACATTTATGATTACGTTTGAGAAACGTAAGCGGGGAATGTTCACATTGCTGTCGTGATTTAAAGATATCCTGACCAAAGATTAGTCATTCATTACACATATTTTCTTGTTCATTATAACTAAGTTATGTTCATACAATATCCGGATTAGGTACTGTATCCAATCCATGTTATTAAGGTTGACTTTCTGATCCCAAATTTGTCTAATTTGGATTATGATGGAACTGTTTGTGTTACTGTCTACACAGCTTCGGAAAAACCAAGAACGCCCCGTACAGCCTGACACCATTGTAACACCAGTTTGCCAGTCCATTGTGGACTCTCTAATTCCAAAATGATATATTTCTATATGCTAGATAAAATAGGTCATTGCAAAACTGTATGAGTAATCCGTTCTAGGGAAAACAGCATCATTAATTTTCTTTGAAATGTGTATCAAAAATAAAAGTCCCATAAGATAAATCAATTTCACAAAACCATTTTTTTTCAAGTGTTGTATCAAAATTGTAAACCAACAGATACGGTTATGAAAAACCTATGACAATTTTCTGCAGATCCCTTAGTTGAGAATTGAACAGCACAGATTTGAACACTTTGGCCTCAACATGAAGTCTCTCTTTACAAGTTGGACATTACCTTAAAGTTTAGTAATGTCCAAAATAGTTGGCGGAATCCTCTTTAAATTTGATGGAGATACGCCTTAGTGGAGTCTCTATTAAATTCAAATGGTCACGGTTCAGCTATTCTGGAACTCTATAAAATGGTGTCATTCTGGCAAAATCTTTAAACACATTCTATCAAAACACGCTTGGCCAATCACTTGAAATTGCACTAGTACACCTCTGAGGAGCTTTAGACCTTAATTTCTCTACCAGCTAGCACTACACTTTTGTTCCATTCTTATTTAATTTCATGTGCTTTTTTTTTTTTTTTGACTTCTTCTCCAAATTGTCACTCAGCTAATGCTACAACGCGATCCAATTCAACCCGTAGACGGTCCCAGGCAGTTTTTCTTGAGCTGGTGATGCTACAGGTCACTAAATTTTATCGATTATGTTTTTTTGTCTAATTCGGATACTTATCGGTTAATGCATACAGTTCTCTTGATTTCTATGTACGTCAGTGGCGGGTTGCTACAATAGTATTCATTTTTCACCTGTCCAAAACCACATACTTGATAAATTTAGGGTGACTTTTGCTTCTCATTTTTAATGAACGCTATCAATTTTCGTCGAGTATTTTGGAAAAGAGTTCGCAAATCTTCCAAAAAACTCCAAAACCACTGCGCGCATTGTGTAGGGAATGCAAAGGTCACTTTTGGGTATCCTTGGTGCATGATATATTCAACAACAGGCTCTGTAATACTTTTTTTTTTTCGTTTTTTTTCTTTTTTTTTTATGCTGCCTGGTCTTTTTACTTTTCCAATTTCTCCACCATGCCACCACGCTGAACATGACGAAATGTGCCAGAAAGTTACTCTATTGATTTGACATTGATATTTTCTTATTTTCAGATACATTTTGCAAAACTGATACATGATATATATAATTACAATAAGGTCTAGCCTTCCTGATTACATAATGTTACATTATGTGGATGCTTGTTCTCCCTCACATTCCACATGGGGATTGAAAATATACTCTTACAGTCCACAGTGTAAATTATGGCGTATTTAAAATAGATAATCCCACACGTGCGGCATAAACGCACACAACACAAAAGAGAGAGGGGGGAGGAGAGAGAGAGAGAGAGAGAGAGAGAGAGAGAGAGAGAGAGAGCGAGAGAGAAAGAGAGAGAGAGAGAAAGAGAGTAGAAGGAGAGAGAGGGGATAGAAGGAGAGAAAAAGAGAGAGATAGAAGGAGAGAGAAAGAGACAGTGAGAGACAGAGAGAGGCAGAGAGAGGGAGAGAGAGAGAGAGAGAGGGTAGAAGGAGAGAGAGGGGATAGAAGGAGAGTAAAAGAGAGAAAGATAGAAAGAGAGAGAGAGACAGAGAGAGAGAGAGAGAAGGAGACAGAGAGAGAGAGTAGAAGGAGAGAGAGGGGATAGAAGGAGAGAAAAGAGAGAGATAGAAGGAGAGAGAGAGACACAGAGAGAGAGAGAGAGAGACAGGGAGACAGAGAGAGAGAGGGTAGAAGGAGAGAGAGGGGATAGGAGAGAAAGAGAGAGAGAGATAGAGAGACAGAGAGAGAGAGAGAGAGAGAGGGTAGAAGGAGAGAGAGGGGATAGAAGGAGAGAAAAAGAGAGAGATAGAAGGAGAGAGAGAGACAGAGAGAGAGAGAGAGGGAGACAGAGAGAGAGAGAGAGAGAGAGAGAGAGAGAGAGAGAGAGAGAGAGAGAGAGAGAGAGAGAGAGAGAGTAAAACTGCAGCAGTCTGAGTTAGGCGGTCTTGGGGCACAGGGCTTGGGTAGCAAAGGTTTTGCTGGGCAGTGTTGACAAAAAGGACTACTTACACACTGCTGCGTCGTTGGACCAAGTTGTAGTTGTAGGGCAGAGACGCATTTTAGTTGCGGTATGATATATTGATAGAGGAACTGAGGGTGCTGTCACTCAATTAACTCGATGCTTAGAGCTCCAAAGTTTTGAAGAGGGATGGGATGGAAGTGGAGAAAACTGTCGAGAATTTGGAGCAAGCAAACATGGATTTTGTTAGTTTTGACAAGCTACTTGAACGTTAAACCGCACAAAGAATGCCATGGATAGAGATATTAGCTCAATGAGGTAAAGGCAGCCCAGTACAATTCTACATAGACCATCCCGGAAGTGGCCTGATTCTTTTGCCAAAGATACCCTTATATGTGACATGTCGAATTGCCAAGAATGATAGTTCTGCTATCGAAGCTGTAGATAGATCTTGTCTATTTAACTGAGCTCCTTACATTCTGTGGTCTGAATTTCAAGTATACTGGCAAAACCGACCGGCGACCAGCGGGAGGTTGAATCCATACAGGGCTTACCTGGACAGAGTGGTGAATTTTGTGCAGATGTAAAAAAAAAAAAACAATTGGAAACTCATCTGTACTCTAAAGACAATGCAGATTATATGGAAGAAGCAGACCGTCTGGTTGGTATGAATTTCGGATTTACATTAAGAAATCCATACACAAATAATGGTCAAAGTGTGGACATCAAGGGGATCTTGAATTTTTACAGCTGTCAACAAAAGCATCTACCACTCAATGTGATTTAGTCCTGGTCAATTGCCATCTACTTTACAAGCAAACCATATGCTGAGAGTGGAACAGAGAATTACAAAGTGGATATTCAAATAGGGAAATTGTGGACATGTACGGCCAGTATGGCCCTATCAGCGTACATGGAGATCAGTCGACGTCTGCAAACGACCATGAATTCAGACTTTATGAGACATACTGTGCCTCAAGGTACTCCACGCAATCAACTGGACAACTTATTCCGGGGTCATAGACCTGCACAAATCCTAATTGGCTTCTGAAGCTTTAATTTGAAGTTACACAAGAACCCCTTTAATTTTCAACATTATAGCCTGAAGCACTTACAAGTGCCTTGGCGGCAATCCGTAGCTGAAAAGAGCACTGGAATCAGACTATGAAAACAAGCTATACATGGATTCTCTCCTCACTTTGTTGATAGGAACAAATAAAAGGAATACCAACCATGTATTGGTCAAGATAGTCTTCCCAATGGCTGTTGCCTTTACCCTTTCAACACTAACCAATTCAACAAAATATGAGATGTCATGCCTATCAGTAGAAAAGGCAACATCAACGTGCAGGCCAATATCTTCAGCCACTATTTAAAACGTCAGCCAGGCTGATCTATGCCATATTTTGACATTATTGAGGTGGAATACACATGCCAAGTATACCTACAACAAATAATCAACTAAGGTCAATATTGCTCAAAAAAAAAAAAAAAAAAAAAAAAAAAAAAAAAACCCTGACCACACCGTACCCTCGTGACATTTGCCCTTCGGACAGACTACCATATTAATTGAATAAGAAACCAAGTGTTGATTGTTAACGCGGATCCATATCATATGCCTGGCCAACATTAGATAGTTATACTTGTCCCGAGATATTGACCAGTGATTTTTTTCAGTTCCGTTGGACACACACTAGCCTACTACAACAAAATCTTTGTGGCTTTCCTGACACGAATGGACAGAGGTGTTAAGTTTCACAGGAAGACATTGCAGGCAGACAACAGTCTGTGTGGACCCTATTGTCTGTATTAAGCCATAATCTGGTATTAAGGGATACCCATGGACATGGCCATGAGCCAGTCTGAGAGGAACAGCACTAAAAAGGATGACATTGTGTTCCATTTCATTCAAAATACTTTAGACTCTACAGAAAGTAAAGTAATCAAGAGTTGTGTTATACGTGTCTGTTTTTACAAACAATAAAATGTGCGAATGGCAGCAGGTCAGTGCTTTGTGTGTTGCACTGTCCTTGGACTATTTGGGTTCGTGTATGCCTCTTAGGCCTTTTCAGGTCTACATTTGCACGACACGCCTATACCATGCTTTATAAATCTATTTAGGCCTATATTTGCCCAATGGGCCTGTTTGAGCCCACAAAACTATTTAGACCTATATGTGCCGTATAGGCCTATTTAGACCTATTGATCCCCCTTGACCCATTTAGGCCCTCGTATGTCTACATATTTATGCCCTTTTTGAGCCCTTTTTTTCAGTTTTAGGTAACTGTAATGACTTGATAACTTATTGATGGAAGTAACCACTTGATCTTTCATGCAATGCCATCCACAACGCTGTACAAATACATGCGTGCATATCCTATTTGTAAAAATAAAACCAACCCTAGCTAGATGCACCTTTGTGCACCAACAGAAGGAGGCCAAGGGACACAAATTTCAGAAAGTCTGAGCAGCCCCAAACCACCAAATACAGAAAATGCATACCTCAGATTCAAACATCCTTTCACAGTGATTGTGGCTGCTCCTACCGGTTGTGGGTAGACCGTAGACGTGTCTAGAGCCTCTTACAGAAAGGCTATCAGACCATTGAACCTCCACCGGAGAGAATAATTATTTGTTACACATATTGGCAGTCCTCCCATGATGAGATGTGAGACAATATTCCAAACATTGAATATATTAGAGGTATACGTTCAAACTTGTTTTTTAGAAGGAGGCACAATAATTCTGATCGTCTTTGACAATCCGATGAGTGATATTAGCAAACATGAAAGACCGACAGATTTGTTTACCAAAAGGAAGCCACACTTGCAATTTTAATGTCAGTGATCATGCAAAATTTCTGTGAGCCATCCACAGTGACTATGTGCATAAATTGTCGGTATTTAGTTTTAGGCAATGTGCCTGTTGATTTTACAAGCGATGAAGACCATGTGTCAACTCGTGTTACCTGACAAGTATATGATGGACGTGTACAAAGAAGCCACCTCAAAAGCCATACGGTTTCTGGGGATTGATCTGGATCCAACAATATACGACCACAAGCGACTCAGAACAAATGTTACGTCATACCTTTGTCAGCCTGCATTATTATCAGCAGTTCATTTAAACCTCGGGTAAGATTGTATTTCAGAGATATATTCATATCCTGTTGCTGCTGACCACCGGAAAAAGAAAGTTTTGAGTGCTTTGTATTCATAAATAGTTTAAACATTTGTAAACATTTGAATTTTGTTTACATATTTATTACCTAGAAGGAAGCTGCACAATATTTGATGTCCTAAAAAAGTTATAAAGCTGGCAACACTGCAATTTATATCTGTTACATCAATATGGATAGGCATACCCGCGGTAGGTGTAAATCGACCTGCATTTTAACCAACTGTTACACATTGACGCAAAACAGGCAGGCACGGATTGTGGGCCTGTTAATTGACTTAATATACAAGGGGAAAGAATAAATGGTGATGATGATGATGATGATGAGGAGGAGGAGGAGGAGGAGGAGGAGGAAGACAAAGACGACGACGACAATAATGATTTTTCCTCATCATGGTCAAGGCAGCTTTGCCGAATTTATTGTTTATGGCTTTAACCAATATGTGTGATCCAATGCCACCACAAGATCAGCGAGATCTAAATGTATTATATCCATATTAACAGTATAATTGATGGTCGTACCAATTGTCTGCTGATTTTGTCATTATTTTTGTTCTGTCGTCACTATACCACCGACAGATTGAAAAGAATTGTGTATTATTTCTTTCAGAGACAAGAGAAGGCTCGACATTGAAAGAAGCTACTCCATCTTGGCTTATCGGCGTTAGTAAGGGGGTATACACATCAGGTAAGGGGCTAGATGAAAATATAGTCATTTCGCTTCAATTGACAAATTTCACATTTGCAGCTATCATTAATAAACAATTTAGAGCCTATAGTAGATTTTTAGGCCAACTCACAAGTTCCTCGTTTTTTATGAATGAATGAATTCAGTGATAAATTTAATTATATGTTTGTTTATTGCTTGATTGATTTACCTTATACTGTAAGCTTAGTTTTTTTAATTTTCACCCACAACTTTAATCACATTTCACTTACGAAAATGAATTTTACAGCACAAATCCTAATGCTATGCTGTCACGCTGCATCAGCTTATTGAAAATTATGGGTTTTAATTTAAAAGTTCAGTCTTAGGTCTAATTTTAATCTTTTCTGGGTGATGCTTTTATGTTTGAAAAGGGAATTCGTTTTCCTCTGATTCCCGTATAGAATTATGCTTGCACTAATTTCGACTTCTGCAGAGACCCATCCCTAAGGTTATGTCCAATATTCCTGGAGATGTACCTCTTGCAAGGTTTAAACAAAGATACCTAGAAGGTGGTTGCTATGGATTTCCGAGTTTTCCTGTTTTTATCCGATATGCATACCTGTCAGACAATGCAGCCATGGCTATCAATTACTATGCAAGACAATGTGCGTTACTATGGTAATCCATGTGTTCAATCTTCGGTGCAAACCATCTTTCAATAGCCATGAAAAAAAAACGTCATACCAACCTTGAATTCCTGTAAACTGCTGCAGGAGCTCCCTTAAACTTTAAGGTGGAGCACCCCTTCTAAACCTCTTCCAGCCTTTTTCTTTAGCACAGTGGGGTACTAGAATGTCCTGAATTGTAATGATATGATACTTTGCAGCCAAATCAATGAGTATATCCTTCCCATCATTATTGGACATCTGTTAAAGTAAGGCTAATTAACACACACACACACACACACACACACACACACACACACACACACACATATATATATATATATATATATATATATATATATATATATATATATATATATATATATATATACGTACAAAGTACCCACATAAGTGAGCAAATAGTACAAATAATATATTACTTTGTTAAGGTTTAGCTTACCACAAAGTTATGGTGCAAAATGAGTGCATATCTGCATCACTGAATCGCTCAGTCAACGCAAAGTGTAATGATGGGGTCCTGTGTTTCTTGGCAGGATAAAAGTGAAAAGTCTCCACCTCCTCCACACATATCAAACCAAAGGCTACATCGTAGACGGAACTGACGACATCTGACCCTTTTTTAATGAGCATTTTGCTTTAGAACTCCATATATGTGGCGCACATAAATAATGGTGTTACATAGTAAGGATCGACTTTTTTGTATAGCTCGCCTGCTACACAACTGAACACAGCTATTAGGGCTAACAAGACGTTTTTCGAAAAGCAAATCATGAATCAAGAATGTAACCGGCACCCCACTGGTAAGTCCTCACATATTAAACTAAGAATTCAGTTCTGGGCACTACCCGGGCCACTAAAAATTCGTCTGATACACTTTCACCATGCCGTTACCAACTTTGTTATGTACCAAAACAAGAAATCCCAAAAGGTACAGCCGTGTATGAACATGGTAAATTATTTTTAAAAGTCTGTATTTGACCTTGGAAGATGCATGTCCAAATTTAGAGGTGAGTATATTATATTTGCTTTACAATTATGCTAAGGCTCGGTTTTCCTGCATTTACCATGCCAAAACACCATGCCAAATCATAATGCAGAAAAGTGATGCTAGACACAAAAACAACTTATCTGTACCATGCTTTAAATGATCTGTGTAATGACCATATTTCAATGGGTTAATCGTATTTTTCACCCCCTGCAAAGTTATTTCATGTCTATTATTACAACTAGAATGCACGTGGCACTTCAGTTTAATATCATTATATAAATTATCTAATTACACCGGCATTTTATTCTTATCATATGCTACACTGTTGTACAACGCCTCGGATTTATTTGCAAACAGCTTGCTAATCTCTACTTTAGAATTATACCATCAACACAACCGGGAAAAACTGAATATTTATCCTGCACCTTCTTTAGCTGATGCCAGAAGTTTTGGTGCTTGGTGGACAATATAGCTTTTGCCATTTTGTTAGGTTCAATGCTATCTTTTTTTATTTTTTTTGCAAACCGAACTTCGTGATGATACAGAGCATATCAGCTAATAAGCTGTTACAGGGAGAGTTGATATAGTGCCAAAAAAATGGAGCACTAGCAATAATGTTCAAGGTATTCGCTACAGTCAGGTATAATTTTGTTGCGAGTGGAACTGGATTTCGCGATTGTGTTGTGGCTAGAACAGATGCAAGCTTGAACTGTACTGCCATGGAAGATTTGAATCTCATTGGTGTGTCTCTCACAAAAAAGTCATTACAATATATCGCCTGAAAAGGAAGGTTAATCAATCCTAATTTTTATTTATTTTTTTTTCTTTATCAAGAGTCAGCTGATATTCATTCAACTGTGCCTTGGTTGCTTCCTTCTATTTAGGGACAACTGGTGGCTCAATTTGCTCACGAGAATGATTTATACCATGCTGTAGCTCTAATGACAGCGCAGCATGATCCGACAGATTATCACCTTCTTACAGAGATTCACATTTGCTAGGCATGTTGAAACGATTACCAGCTACAACCAAATGATCAATTGAGGACTTTGAATTTGACATATTGCAGTGAAATGTGAATTCTACAGGTGACAATGCATGATTTAGAGCACATGAAAACATTATTCTCTAAGGTATGTTTAAGGTAAAAGGTATGAGGAGAATGTGTCCGATAAAGATTGAATAAAAGTCACCACCCACAATTATGTGACCAACATTACATTCGATTTCAATACTATACATTTCAGTCAATACCTCGTCATATTTAGTTGTGTTGGTGTGTGTATTATCACATGAGATACAACCATCAAATAACAGCAACAGCAAGAGTAACGGACCGGGGCCCCGGGAAATATACTGTATAGGCATGACATAACATAGCAGTGAGTTTTTCCAAAGGATGGCGCAACCCCTATAAGGTCTGCTTACTAGCAGAACATTGTCGGACATCCCTGAATATCATGGATTTGGAGATTCTGAATATAATCTTGAAACATATTGAGTTGGTTCTGTAATAATCTATGTTCCAGTGCGAGCACCAAATCATGATTCTGTAGCAGAAATTGTACATACCTGATGCTATCAGAACCATGGCCATTACAATTGTAGGAAGCACGTCTGAAATTTGTCATAAAAAGCAATGTTCAAGAACTAACGATAAATATTTGCACACAGATTAATGAGATCTATCCACTCTATGAGGGACACACTTCCTAATTTTTCGGACACCTCTATCAGGTCAATACGCACATGAACCTATACTTCCCATTTGAAACTCAAACTCTTGTCAACCCTCCAAAAAATTGAGGACCATAACTGTGACCTCAAATCACCAAAAGTCAGCATTTCTATCAAACTAATGCTCTCTTAGTCTGCCCCTGGACCAGACAAAATTCTTCCCATCATGATGAAAAATATGCTGGCCCCAACTTAATAAGTGCTGTACACACAACCTGTAAATGCTGCTGGGAATCAGGAACTGTTCCAACATCCTAAAAAATAGAAAACCGAATATATGTACCAAAACCTAAGCAGGTAACTCAGCACCTGAACCCTATTGAGGCACAAGCCTCCCCAGTGTGTTGGGCACATGCTACAAAAGGAGAGTAGACAAAAGACTGAAAACCTGGATGTTAGAAAATGGCCTACATCAATTTGTGTACAGAAAGAACTACAGTTTGGTGCAGGCCCTGCTCCATAACAGCTTAAGTGTACAACAAAATGAACATGAAATAACATGAAGCAAAAGCATCTTGGGATATCAATCTTTGTGGACCTTGAAGGAGCTTTTGATCTGGTATGGAGAATGGGTCTCCTGTATGAGTTGTACGATGCGGGACTAAGAGGTAGGCTAACCATGTACATAAAGCCATACCTAGAAGAAAGATGAGTTAGAGACATAATGAAGCCTTACACTTCAGACTGAATCCACTCTACTCTAGGCGTCCCAGTGGCCAATGTTATCGCCCCCATATGATTTATCTACTGTATAAGGAATACGACTTTTTGGACCCCTGACCTTGACTTCATTTCTACACACACACACACACACACACACACACACACACACACACACACTCACACACACATACATACACATACATAGACGCACACACAAAAAAACTACACAAATCAGACTCCCACATGTAAAAGAATGGTGCAATATTTGGAGAATGATAGCTGGCAAAATGAAGACAAAATTCGTGTGTCACACAAAGTGATGTACACCTTAACCACAATGGGAACAAATTTAAGCAAGTCAGCACAAAAAGAGGAATTGGCATAATCATCGATGGCAAACTATCCTTTATGTCTCTGTAGATGAAATCTGTGCAACTGCATTACCCACCCTGCATACCTTATCAGAACTACTGAACATGTCCTCCATTGTAATGGGGCTATATCTCTCCAGAACCTGTGTCAGTCAGGCCATATTTAGAAAGGATATATCCAATTTTGTGTGCAATCAAGTGTTACCTAAGGAAAAATGACAGTGGTAAAAAGGCAGGCATTGCTGAGAGTCAGCAAGGCCTTCACCTCCACTCCGGATATCCCACTTCACACTCAACTTATCAATATCAGCCTTGAAGAAACTTTAATCCGGGAATATTCAGGGATCAGCAAGAGGGATACCAGTGACTTTCTGGCACACTAATTTCACGATCTCATGACCAATTCCTCAACCATAGAATTTTATCCTGAATTCACTTACTAAAACTGGCCTACAAAAATAGATCTGGATCTGTGAGGCATTGACACTTGTTTTCTATCATCCTTCAAAGCAATGTTTATGTACTGCCTACCCCACTCAATATGGAAGTTAAATTTGGGTCATTTTGTAATAGAACTGTGCAACATATAAGGCACACATCAAAGCCACTGAGCTGATAAAAAAAACTTGCCCCAAAATAACACCACGATCTTCACTGATGGCTAGGCTGCACCAAATCCTGGTCTTTGTGGTGCAGCTGCTGTCCTGTATAAATGGAATAAGATCACAACAGCTGATAACAGAAAAAGCTGCATTGCCACACAGCACCAGTTATCATGGTGAACTAGAAGCCCACAATCAAGCAGCAGACTGCCTTTATACAAGACACATTCAGATTGTTGGGCAGCCATTACAAGTGTACCATCTACTGACCCTCCCAGACCACATCACGACCGCATTAAAGAAGTAAGATCTAAATCTACCACAGCCACAAAACCCAACATAAGGCTAAATATCCGTTGGAGGTGGCAATGAGTTTGGACCTCCACTAAAGTTCACAACGAGGTCTTCAGCTCTCTTCCCTAGGTTCCAAGCAAGAGAATCATCTCCCAGCACCTGGACTAGTAGAAGATATTGCAATCACACTAGCCTCCAGGAACAACAGGTTGAAAAATCATCTACATAAGCTAGCCCTGGCTAAGTGACCATGCTGTACCTGTGAAAACTACAAATAAACAGATGATTGCATCCGTTTTTAATACAAATATCTGTCTATATATAGATGCAATCTTACCAATCACCTGGGAATGCTGTATTTGAATCATAACACCTCTAGGTCAACTGTGCACTGACTTTATACAAACCTTTTTGCCTATCTTCTTTCAGAACCAAAACAAAGTGTCATAACGGCCACAGACACGGCTGCGGCAAATTGTAAGTTACAGAACCAATATTTCTCTATATAACAAAACGCGCTTAAGTGATGAAATGCTACAGCCCATATACTTAGTATTTACAAAACAAACAAAAAAAGTGAACACTGTTTAAAGTGAGCATTAAATGTTGGAAGAAATACTAGTCTTGTTAACAAAAACAAAATAATTGCAAATTGGTATGAATATGGAGGGTTTTTTTTTTCTTTTTTCTTTTTTTTTTTTTCTTTTTTTTTTTTTTTGTTAAACGCACAGTCCACCAGAACAACTATATGCCAGGTTCATTGTCATAGCCGTCATAAAGTACCAAATGGCTTAGAACAAAGATATTGCAGTCCGCAATTTCTAATTAATTTTAGACAAGTGGTCCCTTGTGTTATATCTTATACTTTTCTGCTTGGGTGAAATTTTGCACAGCTCCTATGTTCAGGTTGGCTGCTGGGCACACCGTCTTTTGGGCACTCCAAACAAAGCTGTCTCTAATTGGATGACACATAGAACCTCATGGCAAAGCATACACAACATCCGGTGCTCAGTCAGCCGAACAGGATCAAATGAAATTCACTTTTGTTGAAGATCATCATCACTGTCACTAACATAAACATATTTCCTTATCTGTTTTGTTTTGTCTTTACTTTTTTATTCACAGTTTGGTTATGATTTGTCACAAATCACAAAATGGCAGCTTCACCATGTAGAAAAATTTCAAACATTACTGGAGTGTGACCGGTCGAACAATATTCATAAAGGCACTCCTAAAGTACATTCTTACCAAGTTTGAAGTGAATTTCGTTGACATTCTTTTTTCTAAGCAAGAAATATAATTTACCAATGCAATGACCAATTACTTGCATTTTAATCAGTGGGAACGTATATAACAATTGGCGAATTAGTAAAAAAAACTCAGTTTATTCTCAAAAATATGCAAGAAAAAAAAGAAAAAAAAAGAAACAAAGAGAAACAAAAACAAAAAAACAAAAAAACAAAAAACAAAAAACAAAAAAAAAATAAAAAATAAAAAATAAAACAAGCAAAAAAAAAAAAAAAGAAAAAAAAAACAGCGCTACTTTAGCTTAAGATCATCAATCTGGTCTTATCCTCCACTTACGATACATGCAACTAAACTCTATCTCACACAAATGCCGGGCATACATATTGGCTACATCCTAAAACCCTCATGCTTTGTTCTGTGATTTCAAAACTTTTTGACCGAACACACTCGTTTGACACACATTTAGTCACAGTCATATTATTAGGGTGTGTAGGGGGAGGTAACAAGGTGAGATGGTTGTCACACAGCCCTCACTGTAATATTGTTTTGCATAGGGTCATCATTTGATCCTGATACTTGTATAACCTCCGTGTCACAACTGCATCCTTAAAAGTTCATTATACTTTTACAAACCAAATCAGCTTTAAAGAATTGTTTATAAAGATAATTAAAAAGTGTTGTTGAATCAGTGCACATGATTAATTTGAAGGTCTTTAAACCAGTGTATAAAGGTCAGAAGTGGAGCTTGAACCCAATCCAGAAGCCCTAGCAATAATTTATTTCGAATCGTTCCATAACAATTGTGGTCGTAATGATTCCTTAGGTCACTGTCCAAAAATTCTGCAGATTTTAAATCGTTGCAGGACCGCAATGGAGTAATGTCTCGTTGTTTAATTGAAGTTGGTACAATTTCTCGGATTAATCAGTTACGTTGGCTAAATCATGGTCGGATCATGACCCGATCATAATCAGTTCACGATTCCATTTCTCAAAGTGTTACCAAGGGTGGCTTTTATGTTACAAGTGAAAGTACAAAATCGTGTACTTCACCATAAATCACGCTTCTCAAATATCGCAAAAATATTCAGGCACATTATTGCAAAGAGTAGCCCCCCCCCCCCCCCCCAAAAAAAAAAAAAGATCAATATCAAATAATTATTGGCGAACAAGGCACAATAAATTTAACATTGTCTATGTTCTTCAAAACGGAGACATCTTATGTTAAAATTGGGGTCACTGTCACTCACAGATGTGATCCAGGGTCACGTACATGTGCAAAAAATATTCAGTTACCTTGCCAACAGAATAAGAAAAGAGTGCTGTTATAAAAATAATACAACTAAGCCACCATATCCACGCATTTTAAAAAAGTATTTCTCATTACCACAGGGACCGCTAGCGATATGATTAAAAGCATGGTGGCGTTGGTGGCCTGTCTCTCAGCTGCTGCCTTGATTGGTATATCTGTACTCGGCGGACTGGTTATTCGTAAAAAACTACAAGAGGAACGTAAGATTTGTTAATTCACTTTGGCATAGTTATTGTATCGTATTTGCAAAGGTCAACATTAAATGTCTGTGTGCACCTATGCACCAAATATAACTACGGCTTGTAGCATTTTGATTGTAACAATACCTTCAGATGCTTTTTTCAAAATGTGCTTTCTGATCCTTTGGAAGAGATACATATATTGTGTATCTTTCTTTCTTTCTTTCTTTCTTTCTTTCTTTCTTTCTTTCTTTCTTTCTTTCTTTCTTTCTTTCTTTCTTTCTTTCTTTCTTTCTTTCTTTCTTTCTTTCTTTCTTTCTTTCTTTCTTTCTTTCTTTCTTTCTTTCTTTCTTTCTTTCTTTCTTTCTTTCTTTCTTTCTTTCTTTCTTTTTGAAACTTTGCAGTATGATCAATGCACACTTGAATGTAACTAGCAGTACACTGGCCATTACAACACATGGGAACGATTCCCGCTCTTCTTTGTGATTTCAAACAGCAGTTCACTTAACAATGGTGTTGAATAATAATGGTAAACCATTGCTTCATATTTCTACCTTGGAGGAGTAGGGCAATGTATGAGAGCGCATGGAGCTTTGAGCAGCAAATTGTCCTTGCACCAGTCAAACGCAAGCCCAAAGAGTGGGCATATATTACCTTTATTCAATTTGTATCTGTTAACTGATTATCTAAAATGCATCGGCATTTTTTTGGGGGGGGGGGGTGTCTGTGTTCAGAAAAAATAATTTCCATTTCATATACATTATATGCAGGTACAAATTATAACCAAAGTGTTTGTCAAAGGTCGTAGAGCTACTTCATCAAAAGCAATTCATGAACACAACTCTCACGACCATATATGCTATGATTATTATTATTATTATTATTATTATTATTATTATTATTATTATTATTATTATTATTATTATTATTATTATTATTATTATTATTATTATTATTATTATTATTATTATTATTATTTAATCACGGCCTTGCACGACCTTGACCTTATACTCAAGGCCACAGGATAAGTCAAATCATTTTCCTCCTCAGACTGTAAGCTCTAAAGATCGTATATTATAATTCTCAAATTGCAAGTTCCAGTATTTACTTACAAACTACGCTTTAACGGTTTATGCCTGGTCTTGGTGGAACCAATCATTCAATGTCTTACGTTACCGATCAACAGAAGACATTCAGTGATTTGTTTAACCTGGTTGACCCATTATTAAAGCCTCCATCTTTGTGGTAAAAATCTGGAATGTCTTCTTTAGGGGCTGGACAGTTGTGGTATGCAAGCAAAGCTGACATTTCTACGGCGTTGTTGAAAAAAAACCTGAGTGAATTGATTTGTCGAATAACAACGGTGTTCCCATTCATGAAAAATGTATAACAACCGTGGGGCAAATTCAGCGTTAACAAAACAAAGAAACAAACAAACAAACTTGTTGTTGCCATGATTTCCTTCCAACTGTCATGCCAGAGATACCCCTTCACTGATTTCTAATTCAGGCGAAATCGTATCACCATGGCGCCTTCTGAAAGCTGTTTCCCGTAGAATTTGATCTCTTCTGAGATGCCAATCGACATGTGATTCTTGATGTTTATATATATTTTTTTAATTAAGCACAAGTGTTCCGGCTGTGCATAGGTAACCAATTAAACTTATGTCAAAGGAAGTAATGTACAGAAGGGGAAAGAACATCCATTTCAAACATATTTCTACGAATGTCCAACTTACTCGGGGCCTTACAAAAATATTTTTGTGGTTACGGTCAGGCAACTGATCCTACGGAAAAAAATGTCCCACCCTAAATGAACTTTATGAAATAAAAGAGAAAAACAAATCATATTTCAAGGCACCCTTTCCTATTAAAACGTGATTAACTCTATCTGAAAGATTTTATCCAGAAAGAGGCCGATGTGTGCCGTTATTTTGCAATAAAGTCAGTTCAAACACAGCATTTTATTTCAACATGCCTGGAGGGTTACCTTGCATCTGGGAAACAGCAGAGCTGCATAGACAGGGTCGTTTGATGAAACTACATAGCCCAAGCTGTTTAGTGATCATTTTCGAAATATTTTGCAATGTTCCAGGTATCCTTTGTCATAGTTACCAAGGAAAAAAATCGTCAAAGTACTTTTTATATATGACTTACTCTCCCAAATTTAATCTGCCCGCCGGCTTGCGTCTGAAGCAGTTATCATCGCTCTTTACAAAACCAAATGTAACACGATGCCTTGGCAAATCAGGCACGTGCTTGTGGGCACCATGTTTAACATGGCACAATAAACTGCGGGACAGTTGCACAATAAAACATTTCACTCGGATATGCAGGTGGATCGCGGCCACAGCATATATCACATTCTTATTGATGTTCTGAAATTTTTGCAAAGTATGTACTTTTGGCTCCATGTGTTATACCCCTACCAAGACCCTCCTGTTACTATCCTCATTTACAAGTCACTCGGATATGCAGGTGGATCGCGGCCACAGCATATATCACATTCTTATTGATGTTCTGAAATTTTTGCAAAGTATGTACTTTTGGCTCCATGTGTTATACCCCTACCAAGACCCTCCTGTTACTATCCTCATTTACAAGTCATTTGGTGTGGAATCCACACTTTATAAAATACGTCTACGGTCATGCGGAGGATGATCACTGGTCCCTAGGGACATTTTGAACAGGTAGTACTCAATATATTTGTGCCATTATTTGCAAAGGATGGTAATTTTTTCGAATGAATGTAATTTACTACACATAATGGCACTTTTCCAAAGTGGCCATTACATGAAAATGTAAATACAATGTCTTGAAATTGCCAGTTGTGGGCGGAAGTGGACATAAAAATTAGAAATATTGTACTCAACACTGAAGTTGCTCCCAGGCCATGAATTAAAGAACACTGGGTAGACGTGCCAAGCGCCCTTACGGGGTCACACATGGCGGGTTTTTTTTAAGTAATTGGTTACGGCCATTTTCTTCTGTCCTTTTTGTGTCATTGCCCCTTCTGCCAAAGTTGTCAGAGTACATCTTAGAAGACATTATCCCATTAGCAACAGCCTAACCCTGTGTGCTGTGAACAACAATAATATAGTCAGCATTAAACACTCATCAGATTGTAATTCTTGCATGGCATATCGATCAGTTTCCTCTAGTATTTGATGTAACTACACATTTGTGCACCCTTGTATATTTTGTAGAATTTGGACAGAAGTTTGCATCTAATGGCTTGAGATCCCGCCGGCAGAAGATAAGGGTCAAAGGCTGCAGCACCATGT
The DNA here is from genome assembly GCA_964020975.1 of Hermodice carunculata. NCBI lineage: Eukaryota > Metazoa > Annelida > Polychaeta > Eunicida > Amphinomidae > Hermodice > Hermodice carunculata. Next base: position 7,231,133 of record OZ026626.1, on the reverse strand, counting down.
CATCCATTGTAAGTCGTGCATCGTCAGACACCATCACTCAGTCTACGATATTTTGTGCTACAGATGGCAAAGGACATATTCTCAGTCACTCTGATTCGCACTTCTTGACAGTTGCAAACCATCATCCTGCTTCTAAATTATGTCAACAAACAAGAATGTATAATTCCGACCGGCTGGTTATAAGAGACCAGGAAGAGAGCCCATGCAACAGTGACACTGATGACGACACTTTTGAATATATTCGTGACACAGATGTAATAAGGATGAAGAAACTCAATGAAGGCCGAAGGCAGTCAGATCACACTGATAAATAGAATAAATGAACATTGGCCCAACTGTGGCGCACTGTGCACAAGAGAAACTGTGTATGCACGTGTAAGAATGTATCTCCATTATTCACAAACGTAACAAATTGACACTTGACTCAGCTTACCAGCCGAATTGTTGAACTGCCGTTTGATATATTTGGAAACTTGTCAGACTGTGGTTCTGCACTACAGTGTACAGAAATCTGGTATTTTTACTCAAGGGCTCTTTACATTTACATTATTCACAACATCATGCACACAATATATTGTTTTCCGTAACGCTTACAGCTTTTTACGTATTTTGAAAACTCCATGGACTGGCATGTTGTTTAGTAAAATGGGTTCTAAAATTTGATTTTTTTAGCAGAAAACGTAGCATAGTCAGATGTCTCAATCTGAATTATTAAAATGTATTGCCGGCTAACATACCTTTTTCATATGAAGTCGGACTGTGTGTTGATCATACTGACGTTTTGGAATGAACCAACGGACAAGCTAACAGACATTAAAAAAAAAAAAAAAACGAGGTGAAGCAAATGGTGGATAGTCGATAAGCAGCACGCCTGGAGGCAGAATAATTTTAGTTTTTATTAGTTTCATTCCTGACACCAGTGACCAGAGAGCTGTTCTTTTAAAAAAGACGTATTCGAGCCTTTTTTCTATTGCCAAAAGTAGTTTGGAGAAATTCTGCTGCACTGATTGTGTTATGCTTGTTGATATTGCTTTGTGACTGGACCTCAAACTAGGAAATAAAATGTAACTGCAGGGATTGCAAGAAACACAATTTGTTGCTACCTGGATATCATAATATTGTTCTGCTTGTAGCGACAGCTTGTGAATGTAATAAATATCTGCTTTGAGCGGGAAATATAAGTTTGATCATGGATTATGCTGCATACACTGAGGAAAAATAACTAGACATTCTTCAGTTTTGAAAGTACATGTATATACATAACAAGCATAACTGCTTTGTAATTCAGATAATATGTGCATTACATGTTTAAGTATTATTTGGACTATTATAAATTCATGTAAATTTTAAGGACAAAGTATCAATCATTGCTTCTCACCGTTTATATTGAAACATCATTCAATGCATAAATGTGTATAAAGTATTTGTTTACATATAATGCAACACGTTTACTAAAAGGGTTAACGATAAGTGGATTAATTCTGATTACATAAATGCACAGACTAGACGGAAAACCATGCCAGCAGCATTACGTTTCAACAATAAAATAATAACATAACGAAAGATTATTGTGCTTTGTGTAGTTCAACAACTTTGTGTAGTCTTGAACATCCCTACTGCTTACCATTCAATACACTTATTATAGAGATTTTTGTATTTTGGAATATAGGGAAACATTTTGCACCTTCCGTCCACACACACTCACCACAGGTCCAAACTTTAACATACATGAGACAATTTATATGAAACCTGCATCACAGCTAAGGAAGCATTTAATCCTTTCAGGAGTTATATTTTCTGAAGCAAGAGGAAAACAAATTTTGTCATTTGATTCTAGCTTTTTGAATTTGAATTTTCTCTTTACTTTCCATGAAGTTTGACAAGGAGCCCACTACACTGTGAGAGTAGACACACAGTGGCCACTACTGTTGTTACACACATTTTATCCACTAGATGGTTCACATACACACAAGCTATGAGCCATGGTTTCCAAAATATGGCCGTTGATACTATATGAAGTGAATAAGGCTCAAACCATTTTTAAAGATAACTATTCTTAGAGTTCGAAAATGAATTATAGCATTGCTGAGGTGGTAACATTTCATTTTTAGAGTTCATTAAAACTTAGTCACCAGTCTTGAAAAATGTAGAAATTAGCAATTAAACTTTTCTTCAAGAAATCTTTGTCATATTTCTTTATCATTCAAGTGCTTTCAAGTTGTAGTACCAGACGGATACAGCCAGTGAGCGGATCTGTATGTTTAGGTTATGCACCGATGTACTGGGTGACAGTTTTTATGTTTGCTTGACCTCAATATCTGATCAAACTTTGTGACTGAAATTGTAACATGCAAGCCAGCATGCTGAGCTTTTCGGAAAAGTAAAAATGCCTGCAGGTCACATTAGCCACACTCAGCCCATTTCATCACCAAAATGCACTCCGGTAACCACCAGCCAGAATACACACAGGCATATAATTACATATTAAACAGCTGATACTCACTAGACAGTCTTTACACACATAAAACTCACTACAGGGATTACACAGATACAACCATATCAGCAGTCAAATTAGCTCATGCTATCCAATACACACAATATCAAAACTATTACCACTATTTTTTTTCTTTTTTTGTGAAGAAACTTCTAAACCAAGTAATGGAGTAATGTATAGTTTTGATGCGACACTGTGCTTAAATGAACTTGATCTCATATGTTTCATGTTCACCATTCTCAGAGGCTTGAAGGTGAAATACCCAACAAACCCTATCACTGACTTGTGAGAAATGCTCAGGTAATGTACCAATTTGCTGGATGAAAGTTGTTATATGTGCTTGACCCGAATATCCATTGAAGCTTTTAAATGTCAATATAACATGCGTACCAAGATTAAAGCTTTTCTGACAGGGAAAATGCCTGCAGGTCACACACACGCAATCACCTTTATAAACGCAATACACTCAAGTAACCCACCAGACAGAATACAGAGAGGTAACGCATTTTATATTACTCACATGATACTTACTACACAGATTATACACACATGAAACTGGCTAGAGAGTTTACACATATACAACCCACTGCACTGATAAAACTCACCCAGACAACCAACGGCACAGAATGTGAATTTTTTTTTTTTTTTTTTTCTAGTATTTTCTTTATTTGGTAGGAAAACGTACTTCCATACCTTTAAGCACAAACATGTATCGTTTTAAAGAGACACCCCCCCCCCCCAAAAAAAAAAACATATTTCATCCATTTAATATTTTTCCATACTCAAGCGCATTGAGGGTGAAATATCGAACTGACAAAATTAAAAAAAACTGAATCAGAGATTCATAGATGTCTTTTTTGCCGTGCAGGCCCTTGGCTAGACTTAGTAGTGCTGTGAAATGAAGCCATACCACTGTGACCTAGGCATGTGACCCAGTGACGTATCTTCTTTGCATGATACACCTTTATGTCCAGATATACCTGTCTTGAAAGTTCGATTAAGCATAGTTGAAGGACAAAGGGCGAATCAGACACAAGCCACTGTATTGCAGTTTTATACAAACGCTTCACCATGACCAACGTTCTTGATGTACTGACCTAGTTTCTTCACATGACACGTCTTTTGGTTAAGAAAAATAATGTGTATTAAGTTTTATGAACCTAACTTATTGAAAAAAGGAATTACAGTCCAAATATAATTTCTTAAAGTCTGCCACTGATACCCAGGTATTTGAACCACTGACGTATTATTGTTGCATAACACACCCTGATCCCAATATACACCTGTCTGTACTATCCATTCATGTGAGTTTAAGGACAAGGGAACCATAGCCCGGACAAAAGAAATGACTGCATTGCTTTTTTATTCAAAAGCCCAACCAAGACCCAGATAGTTACCTTAGTGATCTAAGTTTGTTACATAACACACCTTTTGTGAAGAGATTGTGTGTATATATATATATATATATATATATATATATATATATATATGTATATATATATATATATATATATATGTGTGTGTGTGTGTGTGTGTGTGTGTGTGTGTGTGTGTGTGTGTGTGTGTGTGTGTTTGGAGTTTCAAAACTCATTTAAATAGTAAAGAAATTACAGTCTGGACACTATTTCACCAGGACATATTACTATCACTCAGATATTTGACCGAGTGACCTAACTTTAATTCATGGCATATAGTTGTGTAGCCAAATACAGATTTATGGCAAAACCCAAAATTACTTTATCCATCATTCGTTTTCCCATTTTAAGGAGGATCAACATGGTGTATAAATAAATAAATAAATGGCGTTCCCCGGCATACTTATATATATATATATATATATATATATATATATATATATATATATATATATATATATATATATATATATATATATTTATATTTACATATATATATATATATATATATATATATATATATATATATATATATATATATATATATATATATATATATATATATATATATATATATATATATATATATATATATATATATATATATATATATATATATATATATATATATATATATATATATATATATATATATATATATATATATATATATATATATATATATATATATATATATATATATATATATATATATATATACGGCATACTACTATATATACAGAAATCAAATCGTAGGTGGCCGCAGCCATGGTGAACATCGTATTCTACTTGTATAGCCATGTCAAATACATTAGTTCTGAGGTATGAGTTCTGAGTTGTCATACCCATTCTATTGTAATTATTATTATTTTTCCCCCTGGCTGGATTATGCAATTTAGATATCTGCATAGAACTGCACCTTTGTTTAGATTTCAGATAAAATTAGTAAGGTTTTAGTTAAAATAAGAAAGAAAAAAAATGTACATGAATACATGAATAGTTGCCCCAAAAGGTACAGTGCCGCCCACCGCCCAGCCCAACCCCACCTCTAACCCGTAATGCATCTTAGACGATTCGACACTGAGAGTTAGCATGCCTTATGACGGAAATTTCAGTCGAAGGTTTCCCACTGAAAACCCGTACCGTTTATTAAATTAATTTGCCTCTCTCTTCAAACCTAGAATTTATTTTAAAAATCATCAAATGTGATGTAATTGATGAGTTACTAATACATAACTAGTCATTAATAGTGATTGCATTTGCTGTGAAATACAGCGAGTGTGTAATAAATAGGCATATTTTTAAATACTGAAACAAACCAACGTTGATCGGACCAGGTTTAAGGGGTGATGCAATTAATAGCGTGACTCTTTTTCGTCACATCGTTACATTTGCGTTTTCCTTGAAGTTGAAGAAGTGGTGTAATCTATATGATCTGATCACTCCGTCAGGTAGGCCTAGTCGGGTCTGTTGTCAGACCAAGCGCTGTGGGTAAGTGTGGGGTTTGTTATTTTTCGCTTCAATTTCTGTAGGTCTCATCATGAATGTTAGGTGTAGTTTCAGTATATTTATGTAATGTGGGTTACATTTTTAAGCAGGCCTATTAACAAAAGAGCATCACATTTGCTTTATTCCGTAATACATCAGCTCGGGATGTTTGTATTGGAAATGCAGACATGGTGCAAGTTAGCAGAATGACTTGTTCGGAGACAAATAGCACCAAAACAAGTCTTGTGCTGGTTGCCCGCTGATGACCCGATTTTATAAAGGCTAACAATGCGTAAAACTTGCTTCTTAATTTCTAATTTTATGAATATGATTTGTTCCTTTTATAAATTAATTTGCTATTATGATTTAGAACTCTACAGTTTTTCATTGACTGGTACGGAAAAGGACTTTGCTCTTAGAATATCGGACTTGATAGTGTTCAAGTGGTACATGGGCTTACAAAATTAGTTATTTAAGTTCCTCTATGTATTAAATACATAAATATACATATATATGTACATGTAAGTATGAGCTTAAACATCCAGAGCACAAACAGGTCATGTATGATCAATGTAAAGTTCAATTGTTCTGTCCAAACGAAATTCAACTTTTAGTCAGGTATCACAGAAGTGATTTTTTTTTCAAACACAAACTTATAATAGAAATGATTCTTTTGTTCACTGTAAGATGACCCCCAAATGACAATAATTGAGACAAAATAGTTGACACATTCAAATGTCGGCCTAGAAAATCCTTAAACCTTCCACTCAAACAGGTGCACAATTGTCGCATTTATGCAGTTATATAAATATTTATATATATATATATATATATATATATATATATATATATATATATATATATATAATATATATATATATATATATGTTGCGATCACAAAGACATTATTATTATTATTATTATTATTATTATTATTATTATTATTATTATTATTATTATTGTTATTATCATTATCATTATCATTATCATTATTATTATTTTTATTATTATTATTATTATTATTATTATTATTATTATTATTATTATTATTATTATTATTATTATTATAATAATTATTATTATTATTATTATTATTATTATTATTATTATTATTATTATTGTTATTGTTATTATTATTATTATTATTATTATTATTATTATTATTATTATTATTATTATTAATATTATTATTATTAATGTATCTACACACTCCATACTCAGTCTGTCACTGTGTATGTCTAAATTCATATTTGATTAATCAATATTTTCACTTTCGCTGCGCAAATTTAGAGTTTTAGCAGCCTAATGAATATAAATACGGATCATCAACGTGAAACTATCAAACATGTTTCCCAGTCCCAATTCCCGGACACACTTTTCGGTGATGACGGCTCCTCCTCTTCACTTCACATTTTCAACAATCGAGCAACTTGCAGTTTAAAAATGTAAGAACGTAAAATTACAGAAGATAGGTTATAAAACATGAACACGGCACTATAAAGGAAGATTTAGAAAATATATAATACTCAAATCTAACTATGCACCCATATATGGGCTAATATACTGAAAGTTATTTCTTTTGCTTACCCGTTGGGAAGCATTCCATGTATAGTTAGAAACCATAACAGGAAGAAAAACTAACCACTGTGACCATGCTATAGCTGAAGAAAAGAATAACTGACCTTACCGTGTACTTACACGAAGATGCTTCAAATTAGATTGACCCTCTGTAAGTATGAAATGGGTAAAACCTGAATCAAATTATATTCTTAAGTTACTTGTCTCACTTAAACCAGGCGTGGAACGATGTAAGTAACATCCCTTCATTAACCCATTTCACACTTATGACGTTTTTCCGCGCTGATATCCAAATGTCGTCTGCCAATTGTATTATCCTAATTTATGGATTATATGTATATATATATATATATATATATATATATATATATATATATATATATATATATATATATATATATATATATATATATATATTTCACAATTTTGGACGAAACTTGCATGGAAGATCGTTTCAAAATATATGCCCATGGTCAAAAACTTTCTTTTGGGGCGCTCCGGGCGCATTGACTTTGGCCTCTGTCAGGGTGGAATCGGGTATCAAATCCGCCGCAATGACGAAGGACTGAGTGTATGTTTTTTTTCGTTAAATAAATACCCATACCAGACACCAAACACACAAACTAAATTTTGGTCGCTGTCAATGGAATCAAATATTGATAACACGATTTTAATGAGTCTTCCTGTTTGAAGTCTGTGTCCCTTAAGAGGAATTTCAGTTTTCCATTTCCACGTGTGTAAACGCACACGCGCATGAAGCATTTATGCATGTGTATGTATGACAACTCAGAACTCATAGCCAAGGTATTGTATATAACGATAGGAGTAGGATACAATATACATACACAACCGTTGTATTATAGACACAACACAAAAAAAAACAGACATATTATATCAGCATGACCCAAGTCAAGACAAGATGTTTGCCAAGATTCTGGCCATCTACGACATTGATTTATTTACATGTACTTTATCTGAACAGTACATGCCGAAATCAGTATATTGTTACTGAAAAATCAATCGCTGTTCTATGAAAAACAACAACGAAAAAAAAAAAAAAAACACAGCAAACAAAAAACAAAAACAAAGAACAAAAAACAAGCAAACAAAAAAAAATAAAGGGTCTTTTTATTAGCGCTAGAATCATTACTGCCAAGAAAACCGACGGTTTTGTTGTAAAAATAAAGATACGTATAGAAACACAGACACCACACACACGCAATGGAAGGGAGAGGGAGAGGGAGACAGAGAGAAAAAGAGAGGGGCAGTAAGGGAGGCACACAGGCACAGAGAGAGAGAGAGAGAGAGAGAGAGAGAGAGAGAGAGAGAGAGAGAGAGAGAGAGAGAGAGAGAGAGAGAGAGAGAGAGAGAGAGAGAGAGAGAGAGAGAGAGTCCTGCCTCCAAAGGGGAAAACGAGTTCAATGCGCGCAGTGGAATTTCTCAGTATGCTGATGTATATCTTTCTTTTTATGTCAGTATTAACTTGCGTGCTATTTTTGGTTATCATGTTGATGGTTTTTTTTTTTTTTTTTTTTTTGCTGTGTAGATGGACACAAAGGGATACATGTATCTTTAACGCATTTAGTTTTCATGCAATCAAAAAAACTGACCATTGGTAATATGTTGTGGTTTTTCTTTTTTTCTTTTTTTCTTTTTTTTTTTTTTTTTTTTGTTTAAACTGTTACTCGAAACGTTTGGAATACATATGTAGGTATCTATATTGCCTCTAGGTTTCGTGTCCATTATGTCCTGGGTAATTATATTAATAAAAAACTGAATAAGGGTAAAATTAATGTTAAATAAATAAAAAAAAAAGTCATTTGATTCGCTGTGACCGGACTTCCGCGTATCTTTATCGTGACGTGCCGTTAGTTTCGCTAGTTTATATTCCCTGAAAATGTCGTTAATCATACCGAAATTAAACAAATTCAATGTGGTGTCTACTATCATGATGGTCCCGCATAAAATTGCCGATTGTTGAGAAGCTATCAATATTTCCTTATTGACCTCCATCACATTGAAATATATAACATGACAATAAAACATATAAAACATACATTTGTGACCACCGCCGTTAACCAGAGCAATCATGCTCTCTGGAGTGTCCGGCGTCAGGACTTACTTCGGGTATTTGATCATTTGCGAATCAGGTACATCATATTCTATTTGTTTTCAATTTGGTTCAACCGTAAAACCTGATATTATTCAACTTCAGATGCCGTGTTGCCTACGTAAAGTACTTTTTTGCCAGATTGTCTAGCGAACGAACGCGTGTGTTTTTTGGTCTGCACAATTCAAAGACTTCGTAATCTTGGGAATCCAGTACCCATATTCTACAGCTGCAAGGTCGTAGTTGGCTGTATTACATTAGGTTTGATAGACACTTAGTCCCGGTTTCATGTTAAGCCATATTGCGCATAGCTCCTAGCGTAGTTTGCTGACAGCTGACGAGATACGATTCGGCACATTAATGAATTGAGTATGACATCATAACAGTTTATTATGAATTAAAGTGTGATGCTATTTTTTTTTCCTCCCGGCTAACTGTAAGTGTATTAAAACGAATTTCTGATAGAAGGTTTATCATCGTTGCCACATTTTGCAGGTACAAATCATTCTTGGCTCATGAGCAGAGAGAATCTAAATCGAGGCGCAAATTGTTACCTTTTGGAAAATTAAATCGGCATATATATATATATATATATATATATATATATATATATATATATATATATATATATATATATATATATATATATATATATATATATATATATATATATATATATATATATATATATATATATATGTGTATGTGTGTGTGTGTGTGTGTGTGTGTGTGTGTGTGTGTGTGTGCGTGCGTGTGTGCGTGTGCGTGTTATCATGCACGGGGATATTTTAATGCTATAACACACGTTTATAAATTTCATAGAGGCTACAGCACGTGTCTGTGATAACCGCACACCGTTCTCGGGCTAACAAGGGCGTCGTCTGCTATTTTGAAGGCGGAATCTGCTGAAAGTATTCTGTGACATTTGTCACCTAGCGCTTTAGAACTTGTTTTGTTCCAAAACCATAAATGTAAAGTCATCCAGTCAAGACATGAGCAAATCAGAGCATCGTCAGCAGATATTGCAAGATGATGATAGAAGAAACATTTGTGCAAACACGAAGTTAAATTCAACTTATAGTTGGACTTACAATACTTGGTAGGCACTAGACAAGAGTGCAGCCAGAATGAACAGACATTTGGCTGAGGGTTCGTGGTCGCATGTGGCAAGGTTTCCCAAACACCTGTTGAGCCCGAGAGGTTTTCTCCGGGATCCCCGGTTTCCTCCTACATTAAGTTTGGGATAGTTAGGCTAAGATCTTGCCTACCGGACCCTGTGGAAGAACAGCCATAGGCTGAACAGGCTATCCAGTATAAAGAAGCTCAATTATTATTATTATTATTATTATTATTATTATTATTATTATTATTATTATTATTATTATTATTATTATTATTATTATTATTATTGTTATTATTGTTGTTGTTGTTGTTGCTGGTGTTGTTGTTATTATTATTATTATTATTATTATTATTATTATTATTATTATTATTATTATTATTATTATTATTATTAGCAGACAGAGCAAATTTCGCTGGAAAAAGTTAAGCGAACATGTCCATCTTGCTATGATTTACATATTGAAATATGTGCTTCGGACTACCGGCATAACCGCCTTTTCTCCTTACTGTAGGATAACAGTATAAGTCATGAGTGAATCCAGAAAAATGTCTTGTCAGTTAACATGCTGTAGTATATATCTAATTAATAGTTATAAAAACTTCCACAGATAATAAGAACGATGGATGTCCACGATACAATGAAAAACTAGACAAATTACATTAAGAAAAAAAAAATAATGTCGGTATGCAGTCAACGTAAAGATCAGCACAAATAAATACACGATGCTATCATCACGATACGCTAGGCGCTTTTTGACACGGGTTGACCTGCGTGGTTCTTGTTAATCAATATTAGACACATCTTAGCTGCACGATGTAGCACCCTTTGTAACATTAATACGCAAGAAGTGTCATCGTCGCCATATATTCAAAGGCAAATCAGTACTTTCCGGGTGAACAAGCACAGGAAGCGGTGTTTGAAATATGACAAATATAACGCAAATTCTTGGGAGATATGAGCGCAATCACTATACACACAGTTGTATTCAGATAATTTCACTTTATAATGCAGTGCTCTTAGTTGAGAGCCAGCAAACTTCCTAACATTGCACCATTATCCGAAAATTGAAGTGAATATATATCTGTCCCCGTCACAAGTTTTACTTCTACCAAATTGATGCACACAAAGTCACCCATACATATATTGGCGGGCAGAGAAACTTGACCTGTCGGAGCTTTTTATTTTATTATTTTTTTACAAAATGGGTGGTTACGCAAACGTTGTCTGTGTTGCTCATTGATCGAAAAAAATCACTAACAAGGATCTGCTTATTCATCACCTGATATCGTTGACCCCACACCTGCCTTGCAGATAATCCTTGACTCAGTTTCCTGGAATTAAGCTGAGAAGTGGCAATAGCAAAAATGACTGGCGATATATATCTTAAATAAGGATCACAGTATAACAACTTGTCACCTAGTTTAGTGATAGCACGTTCTGTTACGGGACTCGTTTTAACATTCTTAACATGACTCAGGGCAAGTGTCCGTGTAATGTACCATCACTCTTTAAACTTCCAAAGCCAAAAACAGGATCAACTCCGACAGTAACGTCTGTCCCCAATGGACGCATTTTTAAGCACGGTCTGATAAGGGCATATCGTTATATACCCTTCGTTTCGTTCTCAATTAAACAAGCATATTTAAAAGATGCATTTGCGTTATACAATTACCAGTTGTTTGTAACGTTTCATGATATCTACAGCAAATGTCAAACCTACAGAACGAGGTGGACTGCTGGTCGACTGTATCGGCACAGTAGATCTCTTCCTAAAGAAGCACACAAATGACTAGTACAATGCTGATATTCTTTCAATTGATTTACCCGCATCAGGTGCGGAGAACTAACGCGGAAGCATAGATCCCAATTGATTTTTGGACGAAAGACCAAACTTCCGCTATAAAGAAGTCAACAGATCATCAAGCACCTGTTGATATACAATACTTCGATCACGTGCAGGAGTAAATGGCTCGTTGCAACAGACAACCATCCTTTGCTACTGTCGGATTATTCAGATATCTTTTTACGTCTCTCACATTTTTCATTTCTTTAGATGGGCGGGTCCTTTGAACCAAATGAGCGTGAACACGTAGCTAGTTAGAACATTTCAACTGTGCTTGTATCCATGTAGCTGTACTGGTAAATGGCTAACGACATTTCTCGGATAGTAAATCATGAACAGTCAAATTGTTAACCGTGATGTCTCCACACTTAAATACCAAAGAATATATTTGGCAGCTCTGCTCACTGCATTCTGGTACGTTTCTACTGACAAAGTCTTATAGAAAGTTAGAGGCAGCAGATAAGTGTTGCAAAAGTATCTGGTATTTGTTCACAATGGAATACAAAGTTGTTTTACGTGCACTGTATGGAAACTAGCCCCTGTAATCCTTTACAAAAGCCTCTACACACGGATAACAGATATTTTAAGATCAAACTTGTCAAGTGCTTGCAATACAAGTCGCCAAAAGCACAGTAGCTCTTCAGTCCTAGCGCCACCACAATATAAATCGTAGCAATCATTGCTACCTTCCCGTCCTGTGTGAGATCACCCAATCTGCCGCACATTAATTCCTGAAGGGCCGTTTGCGACCCCGGCATACCTCAAAGAAGATCGGGCATAAACTCCACAAAATGGCGCGACAACGCCACACTATTTCATAGAATCTTTGCTCAATGAATTTGATGAAATGATTTGGTCAAGTCATATTGCATTTTGTCAAATTGATGTAGTGAAGGACTAAGCAGTAAATGGATAAATATAAAAGTCACTATTGAACAAAACAAACAAGGAAATTTACTGAAGATATGCAAAGCTCTATAGACAAGCAAGACTTTTTTTCAGTGGTCCTTAATCACTTTGGCCTCAGTCATATATTTGTTAAATTATGTTTCGCGTGATTTTTGGAAACAACCAATTGCATGTGAATGCAAGGCTATTTATTATGCAGGTTTTAATGTTGCTATCTCAATACATGCTTAACATGGGATGCAGTGCATTGTTCTCGGTGGCTTATCTCCATAGGCCGACGGTGTCAACTCTCTGATGTTATCAAAATACACTAATTTTGATCATTAGTTGTTTCAATTATCCAAAATTACTATATTCGGATATATTGACCTCGGACTTCACAGGATACAGCTAAGGGGTGGGCTACAGTGAAACACTAAAAAATCCATATGGTGTAGGTGTCTTCAGAACACACTTTATTTGGTAATATACTGTAGCGGTAAATCCTTGTATTTTACGTAGTAGCATCTTTCAGTCTTTAAAATAAGCAAATGCAAAATATAATACATATCATGAACTGCATTTAACGCGCAAAAATGTCATAAAAGTACGGACAACACCTGGATGCCAACCTTTTACAGTTGTAGGAAGTGTGCTCTGCTCAGCGTCATGTCATTGTACTCGCTCAGCATATAGTTCTCATTGGTCGTATCACACACTGCACCTATACGACTACCGATCACCTAACTCTGCACTAAAGGAATCCCAAAACTTTATTCAAAAAGAATTTATAGCATGTTGAATGTACAATATTTGGACCATTGCGGACTATCTTTGAGCAGATATGCAACAAGCCAATTGAAAATGCGGTTAGCACATACATTTTCTGTCGTCTTTATTTGACCTCAAAATGTGAAAGTTTAATGTCATTACTTGATGCTAGGTGAAAAAAAAAACACCAAATTTTTGCAACAAGCCAATCGCAAATGTGGTGAACAGCTATTTATTTGTCATGTACATTTGACCTCAAGGGTTGAAAGGTCAATGTTATTAGTTCATGCAACGTAAATGGGAACACCAAAGTCGGAGCCAGCACATGGATGTCTCATTATCTGTGATTGCTTGAAATGGGCTCTATCAACTTTTGTTTGAACATGCATAAATGTTTCATTAATGTTTAATCCGTTGCAGTTATTTTACGCAAAGCAACGGTTGCACACGTGATCGTTGAGAATACCAGTTTTGAAATTCCCTGTGACACGGCAAAAACGGGAGTATGCCCAGATGCAAGGCACATCGGATGGTTCAGAATCTGTGCAACATGCGCCAGGAGAGAACGGATGATAGGGGAGAGAGTGTGTAATGGTATTGCAAAAATGAAGAAAGATGCCAACAAGAATTTTGACATCACAGAGGATCTTGCACTCAGGATAACACGTGCACATTTGGAACACGAAGGGATTTACATGTGCGAATCTGCCACGCAGGAAAAAAAGAATTATCACAATTTGACTGTCATAGGTAAGTCCGTGTTCATGTCGAATATGGAAACATGTGAAAGTTTGTATATTTAAGATTAAATTATTTTCACAGGAAAACAAGTTAACTCTTTTAGTGTTGAGGTTCGACTACGTCAACAGATTTCCGCCCAAGCATTCCGTGGAAAACAATTGATCCCGATCATTCTTATATTCTCCTCAAAAACAGGCACGCGAGTACATAAAAAGCCAGTTTCAAGAAATATGAATCCGTTATTGATACGTTTATTTTTAGCAAGTCGTGACGTTGTTCTTGCTGTATCTCATCTTTATTCGTCGTGAATGGCGAGTTGCAGTGAACAAAGCGCTTTTTATCGCTAAAGTTTTCATCGATTGTCATTTTAAAATTCCATGAGTTTTAACACAAGATTTTAAACAGGTGAATAAACACGAAACCACATTATTCAAAGAAAATTGAATATCGGTTTTTCGGGATTAACATCATAATTTTCCACACACGATCCATTTCTCCTGTATGTACATTAAAAGTTTGGTTGAATTTGGCTGTGAAGGAGTTTCAAGGTTTACTTACTAGGATAATATCTGCTTTTATGAAAACTAAGGGTGCCTGGAATGCCCCTCATAATATTTCTTAGAAAGTTGATGTGCATTGGAATTAAAAAGTACATTCGCTTATCCAATAATGGTATCCAATTTTTATATATTCTGAATATAAACCCATCAAATATCGGGCTCACGGCCAAAGATCAGAGCGACACTCATTCAGCATTCACCACGCTAAGAAGTTTGGATGTAAGTTGCCAACATTCTACCGGAAAAACTCAAACAGAAATATAGCTAAAGGGGTAGTCTCATCAATAAACTATTATTAGCTATCACTGTCATGCCATTGATATAAGCACATCCAAATAAATACATTTTAAGTTACAATCTATCGTTTTTGCATCGGGAACCTTTTTTTTTTTCAGTTCTTCCAGAACCACCTGAAGTTAAGATCATGTATGATATGGATAATAAAGCGCGTCTCTCATGCACTGTCAAACGGATAAAATCACATAAACGCATTCGTCAGAAGTGGATCGTGGATGACGCCAAAAAATCTTCATCGGGCCATGCTATTACGAAAAATAAAGATGGTACAGTCCAACTAGTTAACATTTTAAATCTGCCTAAGAAAGAACATGCGCAGAATGTCACATGTAAAATATCTTGGCAGAACAATGAAGAAACATTAGGGTACACAATTATAGGGACTTCTGGTAAGTTTTGGGTAATTGGACTAAACTTATTGTTCAATGGGAATATATGATGTGTCTATACGTTCATGTTTAAAATTACAAAAGCTGAGTTAGGCGTTACCTTATGCTGAAGAGCGACATCCCTTTACACATATCAGCTTGCCTTAAAATAATATATTTATGTCTACGTTTGAGAAACGTAAGCGGGGAATGTTCACATTGCTCTCGTGATTCAAAGATTTCCTGACGAGATATTTTTAGTGATTCATT
>OZ026626.1:7205187-7210187 GCA_964020975.1 Hermodice carunculata | reverse complement strand
GAAGATTGACATGGGAAGTTGAAATTTTATGTGAACATGTTCCTATACATGGTCTTGCTTGGGATTGCAGATGGGTGACCTTGACATATTTTTGAAGGTCACGTGGGCATGTCATCTAAAATTGACATGTAAGCAACAACTCCACAAGGATTTGACTTAGGAGGTTGGGATGTTGCATGTCCATGTACCATAATACCAACTAGGTTCGGATTTCTAGATGGGTGACCTGACCTATTTTTAAGGTTGCAAGGCCACTTTCTAAAAATCATTGCAGATGCACTCGAGAAAGATTTGTCTAAAAGAGGTTGACATTTTGTGTGATTATGTTTCTATGTCAGACTTTTGTAAGACCTTGCTTGTAACTGCAAATGTATGATCTTGACCTGTTTTGCAAGGTCACGCAGGCATTTCGTCAAAAATCAACGTTTTGAAATGTCACTAAAGAGTGTACCTTCACCACTGTAGATCATAGGAATCGGTATGACTGTTTATAAAAATAAGGGTGACAATAGTCACGGGGAGACATTTGATATTCTGTTGGAAAATCAGCTTGTTCTAATTTATTTTGCAAAGGTCGTAATTTCACCTGTGGAATCTGGGATATATGAAGTGTGGGGACCGAGTGGTAAGGTGGGGTTGTCGGTAGGGCTAGTGGACGGATGTACTCGCTGAAAAGGTCAGATGTTTTTAAATGACTGCAAATGGTGAATTCTGGTGTATTTGGCATCCAGCATTCTGTTGCTGCTGACCACCGGTAAAATTTTAAACATTCGTAAACATCTGATATATATATATATATATATATATATATATATATATATATATATATATATATATATATATATATATATATATATATATATATATATATATATATATATATACGTAGAAAGTAGGCAATACAATACTTTGATGTCCTGAAAAAGTCATAAAGCTGGCAGCACTGCAATCTATATCTGTTACATCAGTATGGATAGGCATACCCGCTGTAGGTGTAAATCGACCTGCATTTTAACTTTTACACATTGGCGCAAAACAGGCAGACACGGATTGTAAGCCAGTTAATTGACTAAATACACAAGGGGAAAGAATCGATGGTAAAGATGACGATGATAATGATGAGGACGACAACGACGACAACGACAACGACGCTGCTACTGCTGCTGCTGCTGCTGCTGATGATGATGATGATGATGATGATGATGATGATGATGATGATCATCATCATCATCATCATCATGGTTTTCCCCATCATGCTCAAGGCCGCTTTGCCGAATTTATTGTTTATGGCTTTTACCAATATGTATGATCTAATGCCACCACAAGATATATTATATATATCTTAACAGTATAATTGATCGTCTTGCCAATTGTCTGCTGATTTTGTTATTATTTTTGCTCTGTCGTCACTATACCACCGACAGGTTAAAAGAGTTTGTGTAATATTGCTTTCAGGGACAAGAGAAGGCTCGACATTGGAGGAAGCTCCTCCATCTTGGCCCATTAGCGTTAGTAAGATGGTATACACATCAGGTAAGGGGTTGAATAAAAATATATTTATTTCGTTTCAAGGAACAAATTGCACATTTACAGCTACTATTTATAAACAATTAAGAGCCTACATTTTTTTTTTAGGACAAATCAAAAGTTCCTCGTATAAATGAATGGATTAATTCAGTTACTTATTTGTTTGTTGGTTGGTTTATTGCTTGATTGATATACCTCATATGTAAGCTTAGTTTTTCAATTTTTATCCACAACCTTAATGCCACTACACTTCACTTATAAACAAATTTGACAGCACAAATCCTAATGCTGTGCTGTCACGCTGCATCAGCGTATTGAAAAGTATGGGTTCTAGATTAAGAGGTCAGTGTCAGGTCTAATTTTACTGTTTCCTGGGTGATACCTCTATTTTTGAAAAAGGAATTCGTTTTCCTCTGATTCCCGTATGGAATTATGCTTGCACTAATTTCGACTTCTGCAGAGACCCGTCACTAAGGTTATGTCCAATGTTGCTGGAGATGTACCTCTTGCAAGGTTTAAACAGAGATGCCCAGTAGGTGGTTGCTCTGGATTTCCGACTTTTACTGTTTTTACCCGATATGCATATCTGTCAGCCAATGCAGACATGGCTATTGATTACCATGCAAGTCAATGTGCGTTACAATGGTAATCCACTTGTTCATTTTTTGGCGCAAACCGTCTTTCAGCATCCATAAAAAACGTGGTTGGGCTGTACGTTGTATGGCTCTTCTGTGTATCTTCAATAGGTCAAGCTCCAATGACGTTTTATAGAAAATGTCTACATCTCTTCCCCGAAACTGTTAGTCCATTCCTTTGAAATTGCCATAGACTTAAACTCGCTTTACTGGCCAGATCAATACTGCCCATGCACCGGAATTTGAGTGTGAATTCAAGTCGCAAAATATGTACACGCAGCAAATATTGACATCTGACAGCTGTGGCATATTTTACAGTTGGAGGTAAGCGCAGTGTATGCAAATACACAAAACTCTGAACTCCACCAGCCATTTTATGGACCGGAGCACCGGGATTTATGGGTAGTTCTGACAAACAATGAAATCAACCGATGCGACCAATTGAACTCATGCGCAATGACGAATCTCGACAAACAACTTGTCCCTATAAACCATATGTCTTGTCCAGTCGAACATCGAACATCCATATACTCTGTCAACATAGGATGTGCTCCAGTGATTGCTGTTTCAATTATTTATTCAGGAACTATATACAAACACAGGTGTATCCATATGTAGATACCATGATGGAATTACGCTCAAAACCAGCATTAAAGACATTATTTGCATTAATGTGATAACACTATACCCTTTCATGATACATTTCTACAAAAGTTACTGCACAAACTTGAACACCGAGACGGGAAATCTGGTATAACTCCCTCATCATCATTATCATCAGATCTGTAAGGATAATTACTCAGAAGTTAATTTTCTATTTTTGACCTTGATTCATGGTGTAATAAACTGAGTGCTCAGTCAAACACGCAGGACGGCTTATAAAACAGCATCATTATCATGAACACCATTCTTGATTCTACGAACTACACAAGTATGACTCCGTGCTAGAAAGGCGTGTTTATATTCGGTTAAACGTTGGTTAACTATGACTCAGTCCATATGCTCAGCTTAGCAGCGCTCAAATTGATTTCATTTTTTGGGATGCGTATTTCTAGGTCAACTGTGCACTGACTTTTTCAAACCTTTTTCTCTATCTTCTTACAGAACCAAAACAAAGCGCCAAAGTGGCCACAGACACAGCTTCGGCAAAATGTAAGTTACACAACCAATATTTCTGTATATAACAAAACACGCTTAACTGATGAAATGTTACAGTCCATATAGTTAGGCTTTATAAAAAAGGTGAACACTTTTTAAAGTGAGCATTAAGTGTTGAAAGAAATAACAGTCTAGTAAACAAAAACAAAATAATTGCAAATTGGTATGAATATGTTTTTTTTTTTTTAACCGCAGAGTCCACCAGAACAATATATGGCAGGTTGATTGTCATAGCCGTCATAAAGTACCAAATGGCTTTGAACAAAGAGATCGCGGTCAGAAATTTCTAATTAATATTAGACAAGTGGTCCCATGCGTTATATCTTATGCTTTTCTGCTTAGGTGATTTTTTCACTACTCCTATGTCCAGGTTGGCTGCTGTGCATGCCGTCTTTTCGGCAATCTAAACAAAGCTGTCTCTCATTGGATGACACATAGAGCAAAGCATACGTAACATCCAATGCTCAGTCAGCCGTGCAGGAGGGCATATAAAACCGCATCATTATCATGACCATCAAACTTGATTCTACGAACTGCAGAAGTATAACTTCGTGCTCGAAAGGCAACACACACCTGGTGTTGCACAAAAGATCATATAGCATTCATCATAATGTATGACCTGCGTAGATATACCCAGCATTGCTATTTTTAACCAAAGAGCAATGTTTCAGATGGCGGAAAAAAGATGAAGAAGAAAAAACAAACAAACAAACAAATAAACAAACAAACAAACAAACAAACAAAAATAATCAAGGACCGTGACAGTACTTTGTTCAGTATTTGACCTTACATGCACTGACTAAAGTTGCTATATGAATTTCGGATTATTATCGAGGTAAAAGTTGTCTAAGACTATCATCACTTTCCCTAACTGGGACCTGATGGCAGGTATACAGGCAGACAACGCATAGCTGACCTTCCCATATATATTTATGGGAGCAAAAAAAAAAGGGCCGTTAGGCAACACGACGAGCGCAATATACCTAGTACCTGCCACATAAATACATATGAATATATAAATTCGTAGACAGAGACAAGTTTCATATTATAAGCAATTCTAGCACATAAAGCGTAAAGACAGAAACTGAATAGAAGCAATAGAACCTGCAGATTTAAACGCTAAAACTGCAACACTGTATATAAAATATAATTAAACACCTTTGATATAAGAGCGTCTGTTTTACAGAATAATGATGATGTAGAAAAGTTCCAAAAGTTACTCGAGTGTTAACGGTTGACCAAAATTCATAAAGGCACTCCTAAAGTACATTCCTACCAAGTTTGAAGTGAATGTCGTTGACGTTTTTTTTGTTTTTTTTGTTTTTTTTCAGGCAGGATATGTTACTTACTAATGCAATCCCCAATTACATGCATTTTAATCAATGGGAACGTATATATTAAATAGTGAATTCGTTAAAAACGAGACATACCGAATATCATCACCTAGTTAACTATTTTACCTGACCCTTCCACCAACTACATTTCCAACATGTGTCAAAAGAGTCTATGGGAACGTATATATTAAATAGTGAATTCGCTAAAAAAGAGAGATACCGAATATCATCATTTGGTGAACTATTTTACCGGACCCTTCCACCAGCTACATTTCCAGCTTATGTCAAAAGAGTCTAAAATAGACAGATTTACCAAAAGTGACAAACTCATTTAACTCTCGAAAAT
>OZ026626.1:7165187-7200187 GCA_964020975.1 Hermodice carunculata | reverse complement strand
AAGTAGGGGCCAAAGGCTGGAGCACCATGTCATCCATTGTGAGTCGTGCATCGTCAGACACCATCGCTCAGTCTACGGTATGTTATGCTACAGATGGCAAAGGACACATTCTCAGTCACTCTGATTCGCAGTTCTTGACAGTTGCTAACCATCATCCTGCTTCTAATATATGTCAACAAAGAAGAATGTATAATTCCGACCCTCTGGTTTCCAGAGACCAGGAAGAGAGCCCACGCAACAGTGACACTGATGACGACACTTTTGAATATATTCGTGACACAGATGAAATAAGGATGAAGAAACTCAATGAAGGCCAAAGGCACTCAGATCAGACTGATAAATGAAAGAAATGAATATTGACCTAACTGTGGCGCACTGTGCACAACAGAAACTGTGTATGCACGTGAAAGAATGTCCATTATTGGCAAACGTGACAAATTGACACTTGACTCAGCTTACCAGCCAAATTGTTGAACTGCCGTTTGATATATTTGGAAACTTGTCAGACTGTGGTTCTGCACTACAGTGTACAGAAATCTGGTATTTTACTCAAGTGCTCTTTACATTTATATTATACACAATGTCATGCAAACGTAGCATATTCAAATGTCTCAGTCTGAATTATTTAAAATGTATAACACAACTTCTTCATATCAAGTCGAATTATTGGTTGATCATACTCTTTTTTTAATATAAAATCTGCCCAACAGACAAGGTAACAGACATGACCAAAAAAAAAAAAAAAGAGGTGAAACAAATGGTGGATAGTCAATAAGTAGCACGCCTGGAGGCAGAATAATTTTTGTTTTTATTAGTTTTATTCCTGACACCAGTGACCAAAGAGCGTTTCTTTTAAACAAAGACTTATGCGAGCCTTGCTTTTAGAGCCAAAAGTAGTTTGGAGAAATTCTGCTGCACTGTTTGTGTTATGCTTTTTGCGATTGCTTTGTGACCGGACCTTAAGCTAGTAGATAAAATGTAACTGCAGGGATGTGAAAGAAACACAATTTGTTGCTGCCTGGATATCATAATATTGTGCTGCGTGTAGCAACAACTTGTGATTTAAACACATATCTGCTTTGAGCGGGAAATGTAAATTTTGATCATGGATTACGCTGCATGCTCTGAGGTAAAATAACTAGACATTTTTTTTTTCAGTTTTGAAAGTACATGTATACATAACAAGCATAACTGCTTTGTAATTCAGATAATATGTGCATACCATGTTTAAGTATTATTTGGACTATTATAAATTCATGTACATTTTAAGGACAAAGTATTAATCATTGCTTCTCACCATTTATATTGAAACATCATTCAATGCAATAATGTGCATAAAGTATTCGTTTACATATAATGCAACACGTTTACTAAAAGGGTTAACAATAAGTGGAATAATTCTCATTACATAAACGTACGGACGAGACGGAAAAACTGCGCCAGCAGCATAACGTTTCAAGAATAAAATACTAGCTTAACGAAAGATTATTGTGCTTTGTGTGATTCAACAACCTTGTGTAGTCTTGAACACCCCAACTGCTTACCATTCAACATACTTATTAAACAGATTTATATATTTCGGAATATATGGAAACATCTTGCACTTTCCGTCCACACACACTCACCACAGGTTCAAACTTTAATATTTCATGCGACAATTAATATGAAACCCACAACACAGCTAAGGGAGCATTTAATCCTTTCAGAAGTTGTATTTGTTTTTTAATTTTGTCATTTGATTTTGTCTTTTTGGATTTAATTTTCTTTTCTTTGTGTGAAGTTTGACAATGAGCCAACTACACTGAGAGTACTCACACGTGGCCCACCACATGTGGTTAAACACACAGCAGCCACTACTTTCGCTACACACGTTATCGACTAGATGGTTCACACACATACAGACACACACACAAGCCATGAGCCATGGTTCCAAAAATATGGTCATTGATACTTTATGAAGTGAATAAGGCCCAAAGCATTTTAAAGGTATCTATTTTCTCGAAAATACATGATAGCATTGCTTTAGTGGTAGTTTTTCGGTTGTAGAGTCTATTGAAACTTAGTCACCAGTGTTGCAAAATGTAGAAATTAGTAATAAAAACTATTCTTTAAACAAAATTGTCTTAATTCTTTGTATTCATTCAATTGCTTTGAAGTTGTAGTAC
The DNA here is from genome assembly GCA_964020975.1 of Hermodice carunculata. NCBI lineage: Eukaryota > Metazoa > Annelida > Polychaeta > Eunicida > Amphinomidae > Hermodice > Hermodice carunculata. The sequence continues at coordinate 7,198,022 of OZ026626.1, read as the reverse complement.
CAAACGGATACAGCCAGTGATCGGATCGGTATGCTTAGGTTATATACTGATGTGCTGGATGACAGTTTCTATGTGTGCTTGGCCTCCATATCTGATCAAACTTTTTGATTAAAATTATAACATGCATGCCAGCATGCTAAGCTTTTCGGACAAGTAAAAATGCCTGCAGGCCACATTCACCCACACTCAACCTATTTTATCAACAAAATGCACTCCGTTAACCGCTGGCCAGAATACACACAGGTATATCATTACGTATTAAACATATAATACTCACTAGATAATACACACATACAATTCACTACAGAGATTACACAGATACAACCACATCAGCAGACATAATTACCTCGTGTAATCCATTGCACACAATATCAAAACTATAACCAGTAAATTTTTTATGAAATTCCCAAGAAACACAATCACTGACTGGAGTGAAATGTTCAGGTAATGTACTTATTTGCTGGATGACAGTTGTTATGTGTGCTTGACCAGAATATCCATTGAAGCTTCTAAATGTCAACTATAACATGTGTACTAAGATTGAAGATATTCTGACAAGGGAAAATGCCTGCAGGTCACACGACCATACAAACGCAATACACTCAAGTAACCCACCAGACAGAATACACAGAGGTAACGAACTTCATATTACTCACATGATACTCATTACACATATTATACACACATGCAACTCTCTACAGAGATTACATATATGCAACCCACTACACTGATCAAACTCACTCAGGCAACCTACCACACAGAATGTGAATTTTTTTTTACAATATTTTGTTTATTTGGTAGCAAAACTTACTTCCATACCATTAGGCAAACAATATGTATCGTTTTAATGAGACACATTCTTTTAAAAAGTATCTCATCCGTTTAATGCTTACCATACTCAAGCACATGGAAGATGAAGTATCAAACTGACAAAAATTAAAACAAAAAATTAGATGCATATCTTCCTTTGCCGTGCAGGCTCTTGGCTAGACTTAAGAGTGCTGTGAAATGAAGCCATATCACTGTGACCCAGACATGTGGCCCAGTGACGTTCCTTTGTTCCATGATACACCTTTATGTCCAGATGCACCTGTGTGGAAAGTCCAATAATTCTGGTTGGAGGACAAAGGGCGAATCAAATCCCAGACACAAGCCACTGTATTGCAGTTTTATACAAACGCTTCACCATACCCAACGTACTTGATGTACTGACCTACTTTCTTTACATGACACGTCTTTTGGTTAAGAAAAGGAATGTGTATTAAGTTTTTATGAAACTAACTTGATGAGAAAAGGAATTACAGTCCAAACATATTTTTTTAAAGTATACCACTGTGACCCAGATATTTGAACCACTGACGTATTTTTGTTGCATAACACACCATGATCCCAATATACACGTGTGTGTTCAATTCCATTCATATAAGTTGAAGTACAAGGGAACCATAGCCCGGACACAAATGACTGTATTGCATTTTATTTAAAAGCCCAACCAAGACCCAGATACGTAACTGTGACGTGACCTAAGTCTGTTACATAACACATCTTTTGTGAAGAGATTGTATGTGTGTGTGTGTGTGTGTGTGTGTGTGTAAGCTTGGCGTTTTATACCTTATTTGAATAGTAACAAAACACAGTCTAGACACAATGTTACCAGGACATATCACTATCACTCAGATATTTGACCTTGTGACCTAACGTTACTTCATAGCATATGGTAGGATAGCCAAACAGATTTATATTAAACATATGCAGAAACATACTAATTCTGCTATTTGAGGCACTGGCTGTGAACATCACATGTGACAAAATGACGACACATGTGAGAAAACTCTACCAGGTGACATGTGCCGAAGTAGATCCTTTGAAGCTTAGAACTGTGAAGTGTATATTGTAGAGTCACATGAATGTTCCAGTGACAATAACCTTTCATAACCACCAGCATGTGTAAAAAAATGAAAATTAAAAAAAAAAAAAAAAAAAAAAAAAAATGAAAACCAGCTTCAATTAAATCTCTGTTCAAATGTGTCTCATTCTCAATAAAGGCGTTTATGTCATTTCGTCCAATATGACAACCCAAGGGTAGATTTTGTGAATGTAAAATTCTAGTTCAAAGTTACTTGCAAATATTTCATCATAACTCTGAAATCTTGTTATTTTGGTATAGTTTTGCTCATGCGATTAGTTGTTAAGATGCTACAATCCAATATGGTGGCCAAGATGGCTACCAAATTGTTACTTGTTTGAACTGCGGTTCTATTGCACATAAATTATTCATGCCTGGATCTACATTGGTATAAACTGGTCAATAGGTCTGATTCTATGTGAAGATTTATTTGAATAATAAACTTTGGAAGAAGGGCGAGCTTAAGTCAATAATGGTTGTAAAACTTAAAGAAACGTTAGCAATTTAGAATCTTGATACTTCCGTGTGGCATCACGTTGCCATGCGTGCAGTCTTGAGTATGAAATGAGGGCTTCTCCAACAAAATTGAATGTCTACTTTGACATATTGTAGTAACCAAAGTAGATCAGTCAGTGTCCTCTTATGAATTATTGCCCGTTGTGCACACATGTATCCACTGCAGGACTCATCTAAGCATCATTTGTGTGTGCTGCAGAAGCACATACTTGTTCAGACAACGTAAATAATTCCTACACAAGCTTCTTTTGCTTCTATATACGTTTCTGTCACAACCACAGGTCACTAGGTCAAGAAGACACATTATTGATGCAGGAGGGGCATATGTTTTAAATTGTACATATCTCATCAATTGCCTCCTCCAGACATACATACAAGGTCTGGTGAAAAGAAGTCTGGCCACACCGCACTTCCATTGTGCCACATAATAGATTGGAAGTGCACCTTATATATCTGGACAAAATGTGCAGCTGGTAGCTTCTCTCTCTCACCCTTGTCTGTCTTTTTCGGTGTGGGGGGTGGGGTTGGTATATTTCATCAAAGAAAGAAGGACTTTTAAGTGGCTTCATTTTGATGCTGGCTAGTATGCTCACAAATAAATATTTCTCCAAAGATTGCATTATATATCATCGCAAAAGGATCCTTGTTGTACCAAATTTGAAAGTAGCACCACATTTAAGGGGTGCACCTTTATTTGCAGTACAGCATAGCAGCATCTAGTTTTATTCATTCTAGCACACTTCGCCGTAGTACCACAACCCAAGAGATTGTAGCAGCAAGGAACGGCAGCAGCTACCCCTTTTTTACAATTGATTTGTAAATTATATTCAAGTAAACAATGGCTTTATATGCTAACTTCCTTGAATAATTTCTGTGCAGAGGCTAAGGTTATGGAGATGGAAAAATAAAAGCAGAATGTCTGCGTTTCATGACAGTACAAAGATAAGAAGTGGTAACATTGAGTGAACAGGTACTTGCTGTTTATGATGCAGGAAATGTCCTGTTTGATCAACATGCCCATAATTGGTCATATACATTACTGAGACATGTTGGCCAACTGTCTACGAAAGATGAGCAATGCTACACATCTTGGGATAGATCACCTATCAGAACTGCCCTAGTTAAAATGTACATTTATCAGTATCTCGAGGACAAAAGAGAGTTTCACAAGATACTTATAGGTGGAACCCAAGTGCTTCATCAATTGCAAAATTGTGTAAAGATGGTCATGTTTGCAGCAGCAGTTGGTAACAAATAAAATGGCACCCGAAGTGACCCCCTGTTCAGTAGCCATAAGGAGGCATATGCTTTAATAGTGATCTATTCACTTTACACTGGCAATTTTAGTAATGTCATCTATGTGCTCTCACCAAACACAGACATTCTCGTCCTTCTCCTTAGAGATCTTTGTGACATTGGTTTTCTCACAAAAACCTTTCATGGAACTGAGGATAAAAAGCAAAAGGTTTCATTGCATTTTGTTTATGAATCACTTGGCTGCAAGGTAGGTGCTACACTTCCTGCATTCCACAATTTGTGCGGGTTTTGATTCTAGATGGAAGGATGCCGGAAGAGGTAAAACTACTTTCTGGAATGCTTACTCAAAAAAACATAATAAGGAGCATTTATTGGATGTCACGGTTTCATTCCCTAGGATACAACAAAATTTTCTTCAGATAATGCGAAGCAAACTTTTCAGCATTTTGCATGTCAAGTTTAGCAGCCAGGTTAAGAATAAAAGCAGACAAAACGTCCCAAATGGATTAAACTAAAAACAAAAACAAAGAAAAGAAACGTAGAAAAAAAAACAAATAAATAAATAAAAAACATATATATGTATGTCAACTTTAGCAGCCAGGCTAAGAATAAAAGCAGACCAAACGTCCCTAATTGATTAAACTAAAAACAAAAACAAACAAAAAACAGTAACAAAATAAAAACAAATAGAAACCAAGAAAAGAGAGAGAGAAAAAAACCAAACAAATAAACAAAAAAAAAAAAAAATCCCTTATTCAGGCAGAAAAACTACCATCTGCACAACTGGACGTCAATTGCAACACTATTAGGCCCACTAACAGTTCTTATCTAAAACTACAGCACTGGTGGTCCATATGTTCCACCCCAAAGAAAGACTTAGGCAGACTGCAAAATTAAGGGGACCAAAAGACTCCTCTCCTAAAATTGGTCATCTTTATGCTTATGTTTTATATATATATATATATATATATATATATATATATATATATATATATATATATATATATATATATATATATATATTTTCTTTCTTTTCTAACAATTTTGTCAATGGTTCAGTGAATTCTGAATATTTTTTACAGAATTTCCTGCAATATCCAACCATGCCTAAAAACCGTAATAGTTCCCTTTTTGTTGTTTGCTGAGGAAAGTCCAAAATTGCTTGATTTTTTGCTGTTTTTGGCAACACTATTCCATTACCCACTTTATAGCCCAGGTAAGTCAGTTCAGATTGACCAAGTTCACTTTTGTTAAGGTTCACTGTCAGAGCTGAGGAAGTTGATCTTTCAAAAAATGCTTTAGTTCTTTCAAGATGTTCAGCCGAGGTTTTTGAGAAAATGCAGGTATCATCAATGTAGGTTACACATCCTTCTAAACCAGCTGTCACCATGCTCATTACTTGGGTGAAGGTTGGGGCACGTTTTTCATTCCAAATGGCATCACTTTACATTGAAAAAGGCCATCAGGTGCTTCAAAATCTGATTTTTTTTTTTTTTTTTGCTTTGAGTGGCACCGGCAATAACCTTTATCAAGTCGTTTTTGCTGAAAAAACAAGCACTTCCTATCTTATCAATAGAATCAACCACTCTAAGGATTGGATAGGAGTCTGATTTAGTCAAGAATTCACCTTTCATAATCAATGCAAAATCGCATTTAACCATCAGGTTTTGGAACCAATACAAAAGGACTACTGTAGTTACTTTGCCTTGGTTCTAAACTATCATTTTCCAGCATGTAATTTATATCTTCTCGAACTACAGCAAATCTCAGAGGATTCATCTAATAAAGTTGTTGCTTTATTGGACCAGCATCACCTACATCTACATCATGACATATTTTTAAGGTGCAACCAAGCTGATCTGAGAATAAATGTCCAAACTTATGAATAAGTTTTTCTAAATTAGCTTGCTGTGCAAGCTCCAAATGACTGATCTTGCTATCAAGATTTTGTAATATATCAGAGTTCTGCGTTTATACACTGGCAATATAACTCAAGTCTTCATTTGAGAATGGATCATTCTCATCATCCCCATCTTCATTTACATCACTCCTCAAAGTAGTGGCACTGAAATTCCTACTGGTGTTCCTCTTTCATGGCATTCTTTTAGCATGTTGTGACAAAGCCATTTAGCTTTCCTCCTATCTGGTGTAGATATTATATAATCCACATCATTCAACTTTCTTTCAACCAAATACGACCGCTAGATTTGGCCTGAACTGAATGCCCTTGCATGGGCAAAGGTATCAACACCTTGTCTCCTGGTTTAAAACTTCTTCCCCTTACTCTCTTATCATAACATGTTTTCATCTTACCCTGTACATTAATCAGATTTGATTGTGACACGTCACAAGCTTTTTTTTTTTTTTTTTTTAATTTGGACACATACTCGGAGATAGGTGTATCTTGTGTCTCCACCGACCATTTATCTTTCATAAGCTTTACTGGACCTCTCACAGTATGTATATATATATGTGTGTGTGTGTGTGTGTGCGTGTGTGTGTGTGTGTACATATATACATATATATATGTATATACACACACACACACACACACATATATATATATATATATATATATATATATATATATATATATATATATATATATATATATCAATTCAAATGAGCTGATCCCCATTGACTCATTTAGTATCTCTCTGGTGACAAATTGCAACATATGTATACCTTTATCCCATTCATTTTCATTTCAACACAATAGGTTCTTATCCAATTCTTCAGTATTTGATGATTCCTTTCAAGAACCTGGTGTGTTTCTGGCTGGTAGGCTGAAGATTTAATATGTTTGATGCCTTACTCATGGGCAACCTCCTGAAACACTGCAGACATGAAATTTGTACCTAAGTCATTTTATACCTGTGTTGGCAGTCCTTGTGAAGAATTTCATAAAAGCATCAATGATTGTAGGAGCTTTCATGTTTTTATCCAATTAAAAGGAATCAGGATACCTAGTGGCTGCATCCATGATATTAAGGAGAAACTTATTTCACGATTTTTTTTTTTTTTTGTTTTGTTTTGTTTTGTTTTTGTTCGTTTTGTTTTCATAAGTAGTCGCACACAATCTATAATGACCCTTCTAAATGTTTTTTGAAGAACTGATATACTAATCAAAGGAGCAGGTATTATCTACTGATTGAGTTCTCAGACCACTTGACATGTATGACATGTCTTACAAAATTTTGCCACACCCCGATGTAATCTGGGCCAAAAAAGGTGTTGTAATATGCGTTCTGTAGTCTACCTAATACACATGTGGCCCGCCATGACCTGTCTATAAACTTGTGCCAAATATGATGGGGGAACCACTATTTGATTCTCAAATCTTCATCAGTGGAAGCACCAGGAGGTCTCCATTTCCTCAATGCTCCTGACTAAATATTGTAACAGACCGGGTTTTTTTTGTGCCTTTTTTCAGTTAAAGCTGTAGTTGCCATTTTTTTTAACTGGGGGTCAGCTTTTTGCTCCCTAATCAGCCTATCTCGATTCAAATGAGGCATTTGACTGAGATGACCCCTTTAATTTACCTGGATCAGGGAGATTACCACCATGGCTTACCTCTGGACTCATATTATGACCATGGCTTATTGGGTCCTTCAGGTTGCCAGCACATAATGTCTCTGCCAGCCCTAGACATTCATCATCCTTGTCACTGGCTTCTTGTTTAGAGGCTTACAGAGCCATTGACCTTGTCTCAACACAGGTGGGAAAAATGCCCAGAAAATCTTGCTCAAGATGCTCTGTGTCCGGTCTCGTGACTGGTTCATCCGTAAAATATGGTACTGGTTTACCTTTCACATTATCCCTTGCTATATCATCCCCCAGAAAGAAGGTCACACCTATCGGGAGACTAGTTCAATACCTACAATCACTGGCCAATTTTGAAATCAGACTTCAGGTAAACTTTGTGATGCAGGACTGTTATGTAATTTTCCTCAACACACTGAAGTAATACAATACTTTTTGATAAGTTCCATCCAACAAAGGAAGCACATCTTCCAACAGTTAACACTGGGCAGCACCAGTGTCCCATAGGATCACAGCCGCCTCAGATTTGACATGACCCCTTTTATGGCAATAACTGCATGTGGGTCCAATAAAGGATGTCTGCCCTGTTTTCTGAATAGCAGGTTTACCAGACTGAGGAGAATTATGGGGCTTTTGTTCTTCTGATTTTTGACGAGGGGAGAGGTTCCCCCTTCCTGCTGGTTTCTTTCCAACTTTAGATATGAACTGACCCCGTTTGGGTTTTCCGAAAAAGCTTTTGTGTGTCAACTCATAGTCATCAGCTAAAACTGTAGCTTCATGTAAGTTATCTGCCTTACGTTCATCAAGGTAAAACTAAATTTCCTTCACAATGCAACCTTTAAAATCTTCTACCAAATAAAATTCCCTTGATTTGTCCAAATCATTTTCTACTTCCCTAGAGGGCCAAAAATTCAGGACTGATGATCGGCAGAAAAAACAACCACTCTGTAAGGCGCATGATGTGCAGTCGACTTTACATTCAAATGTCCCGCCAACCATTATTCAACAGCTGAGCGGGCACAAAAATGCGCAGTCCATGAGCAATTATGCAATGTACATTCAGCAAGCCGAAATCAACAGCATGTCATGTGCAGCCTTCATCAGGGAAGGCATTGTTCTTTTCAGAGACCTCTAACATCTGTCCAAAACACTCCCCCTACTCTGTCTTCATCGTTTGTCCCAGCTGGCGTGGCAGGGAGCCATCGCTCCGTTCCTTCGGGCAATGCTGACAATGCTGCTGTCACTGATGGGGACAATCTGACGGCCAACAGTCAGTTGAGCTCCACGGGTGCATACTTGGGAATGTTTGCTGGTGCAACATTCAAAGTCAACATAAACTTCCAATTCTCCTGTCCACCAAATTAATTCCATATAGAAATAATAAAAAAGTGTCTTTTCATCGAGATTTTTGTCTGAGGCGACGGCCGTTCAAAAAATCCGCCATTAGGCCTATGGTCAACCGCTTGTCTTTGTTGTTTGAATTTTGTATTCATATGCGCGGCATGATTGTGTCAAAGTCCCATGTAATGTAGTGAAATAAAATGTTACAAGTGATATAAATGGTCTTTTTACCTTACTTGATGGACAGTAGAGGATAAATACAAAATAACCCTCGTCGTTAATCTGTCAAAACCGAATTCCCCTGGTTGTTTGCCTGCGTGTGCCTGATCACCCAAGCGCGAAGCGCGCTGGTGATCAGGCTCGCAGGCAGGCAAAAAACTCGAGGGATTCGGTTTGACAGATTAACGACTCAGGTAATTTTGTCTATATCATGTGTGTATAATCAGGCCTAATTTTCATTTTTTAATACTCAGTATGCTAATACAAGTATGCCTGCCTATGAAAGTGCGATTCACCTTTTGCAGAACGCAGTTCGAAGGATGCAGAGTTTGCAGTGTGCCTCCTAGCGTACGTTATTTTGCTCTGTGCTATTCAATATGGTGTGACCTTTTCATATTGTGCTATGCTGTGCGTCTTCTGAGATGTGAGCAACAAACCAACCAAGGCTCCCTGTTCTCTGCACCTGCCCAGAAAATGCTGGCGCTAAAAAAAATCAACTACCCATCGGACGGCATGTCGGACTGTGATTGAGGGCTGGTTGCTTTTCCTATTGGATCCGGTGTATGTGGGTTGAATCATGCTAATCATGAACTTTCTCACAAGGGAGACATGTTGAACCGATTTAGTTTTCAACACCGCTCATGAAGACTGCTGGTGGCAGTTGTTAAAACTGTCAATAACGTGGCTTGCTAGACCATGAATGATATGACCAGGGATCCCTGATCTGACGTCTTTTATTCGAGGACCACTTCATTTGCACTGATACTGCTGCAGCAGAGACAGCACACATGTAACTGTCAGTTGTCTTTCACAAAATGCAATGATATAAACTGCAGTGTTGCCAATGTTACGACATTTATATGAGATTTACGTTATTTTCAATCCATCTAAGTCATTCAGTACCGATACCTTAGCCTAAGGCCTATTACTTTCTAAAAAGCCCTGATTCCAAAATTTATACGTCATTTCACATAAAGTTTTATAAATCTTTCAAAAAATCACATTTTTGCAAACTCCCTCATGTAAGTAAATATTTGCCAAATATGATTGGACTTCATCGCATAGTTTAGGCCAACTGACTGACTGACTGACTGACTGACTGACTGACTGACTGACTGACTGACTGAATGAATGAATGAATGAATGAAAGGTGGCTAGGAAGACGTTTCAATTGACCCGGAAGAGATTCAGGGTTCACCGTGATCATATTACTAGATTATAGCTCAACGTATATATAAATCAGTATGCATGGAGGAGTTGTAAAACATAAATTTAATTAGTTTAAAGTAATTTTCAACATGTGACAATACTCTGTTGGACATGTTGAACATGTCTGACTCGGTTATGTTTGTCAGTGAAAGAGCATATGGATTACCTTCGTGATTTACTGCAGCAAAATGATAGTGCGACAACAGTTTATAACCTGCGTTTGGCTGTTCTTGTTCTAACAGCGCAAGTTGACAACAGTTATCCACGGTTACCTGTACCTTATGAGCACATCTAAAGTGATTAAGATGGAGAGTTAATGGAAGTGTAAACAAACTCCCCTCACACTCACAATTAGTGTCTTTAGTGACACTTTCTCCCCAATTTGATGCAGCCTGAGGCAAGGAAAGGTGATGAAACAGGTACACAGTCATAAGCAGCAACCCTTGTAATACATACAAACTGACTGATTGTGGTTGTAGCATGCAACACTCACATTTTATTCTGGCTCACTCTTTTTCTCTATCTGTCTGATTCCCTCACAGGCTATTTTTCTCCTGCTTTAAACTCCATAGGAACAATTCAATAAATTCAAATGGGAAAAAAATCAACATTACTCCTCCAAGCTTGAAGGGTACACTTTGGCTCGACCATCCCTCCCCGAGAGTGCGTTTTGTACACTCGTGCAAATGCCTACATTTTTCGATTGCCCCTTAGCAATTCATCCTTTCTGTATTTATTTGTACCCCACATTGGTCACACATCGACAACTTCTTTCAAAGCATGGAGATAGTCCCAATACTTATCTTTGATTTATATTGACTGCCTGAGTGCCACATGCCCCTTTTTTCTAGGAGAAGTCAAAAGTGATGCAGAAAAAAATGAGTATTTTTATACAACATCTGAAAGATATTGGTATTGACCTTGAATTATACAAGAAAACCATAACCATATAGATAAAAGGCAAGAGATGAGAACAGATGCTTCTTGTCTCCATCATGTAGATATTTCAGTTAGCATGACTAGAATTTGTTTTTCGTCACTTCCAACTGTAATTTGCACAGAAACTTCAAAACCAGAATACTTGTATGTATAAACGTCAAATATTTACAGCAAATATTGCTGCCTCTGGCCCTCAAAATGTCGTGTCTTGGGTTCTGCAATCAGCTGAATACAGTGGGAGATAATTGCTAATTGTGCTCTTTCCTATTTTTTCTCTGTTAATTGTTGAGTTTTGAGTGAGCCGGGTGGTTATACACAAGACAGGAACATTAACAGCATTTATGCTCCTGTACATACTAATTTCGCCTCCCCTTATATATCTGTCCATAGCAAATCTGATAGAAGTAAACCTCACACAAAGATAGTCACGGTTCCAAGCTAAAATCCCTCATTAGAAATATTGTCGATGGCAATTTCACAGCAGTGATCAACGCACTATCTTATTTCAGTGAAGGAAAACGGGCCATAACTGGAAAAGTGGCACATATTGCTGACCGGCAGTTGGACAACTTATGTGGATTAACAATCTATATATATATATATACATATATAAAATGAACTGAGTGCTGATTTCCATGTTTTCATCCAAACGTGTGTTGTCCTGTTTAACAGCCTTTCACTTCTCGAGCCAAAACAACTGCGAACCCCTTTCCAGGCTGACCCGTCTCAATTATTTTCTAGCACACACCTATTATTCCCTTAATTAACTGGGTGTTTAATCTTGGCGAATACACAAATACCCAGTTATCACCACAAATGTGTCAGGATACCCTCCTATGTTTCTTACAGTAAATTGAACAGAGTGACTTTGAGTCTCAACAACAATACTTAGTTGATGCCTTCATTTACAACAATTACTATATTTATAACAATAATATGAATAACCACAGTAATCACCTATATCTTAATCCTGGTGTCCAAAACTGTACAATTATCAGGCCATCGCATTATGTTCATGAATTGTATAATCACTGGCGTCTTGTAGATTTGGAAACTTGTAAAGGTTTCAGTCCATGGTCTGGCATTGAACTCACATTGTCATTATTGCCTGAATTCATGAATATATTATCATTATTAGTTCTTATTGTTTTGTAGATTTAATAATACAAGGATGATCATCTTATTCAGACTAAACTAGGGCCATCAACTGCGTCACTTATGACAAAAGTCTTTCCAGAAATATAAAACGAAAATCGCTTCCACTCCCTCCATGCTTTATAAAAAGAAAATCCATGTTACGTTTTTCAGAGTTAAGTAAGAGGATAATTTATTATTTTAGATGGATCGTGTTAATAAAAGGGTTAGTTACTCTTCGACTTTTATAAACAGGAAATTACCAGTATATATCACCAGATGTCTGTAGGGATAAATTTCACATATTTATTGGTTGTTGACACCAACTATAATTTTAATTTCACTCCTTGAATTTCGTTAAGTCCTCGCCAGAAATGACTTTTTAATTTTTCATACATAATCGTATCGGAACTTCTTTGGATTTCAGGAGGCTCATAAAGCAAAGTACCCTGAATCTTAAACAGAGAGCTGGGTCTTCATAGACTTCGATAGATTTCCTAAAATACTCTCAAGACATAAAATTGAATGGCATGCAAACAGAATAAATGAGTTTTGCATTTCATTCTCGAAACAAATTCTATACAAATACTGACATATAGATGGAATATTTGTGTATCCATATTCATTCTAAGTTTACATGAAAGTTCCAGTCAGACTGAAAAATAATGGTTTTTGTATTGTATGATTAGGAAATGAGCATTTTTGAAGTGCAACACTTTTGGGGACAAGAGTGAAAGGAAAAGTGATTTGAAAAACAATCTTTATGCTTCTGGACACACACTCTTTTCTGGCAAACATCTAAGATGGTTAAATGTAACATTTATTAAGACACAAGGGCACGTATAGGAATATTTATTAAATTAAAGGCTGTCTTATTTAATTTAATCAGAAATTTATCTGTTTTTTTGGGGGGATGGGGTGGGGGGTCTTCATTCACTTGGCCCTATCAGGGGGAACAATGTTTGTTGACATTCGAAAAAAAAAATGTCATTACGTTTATTTGTTTCACATGTGACAAGCTTTGTCGTGAAACTTAATTTATTTTTCGGCAATGTATTGTATTCAAATGATACCTTTGAATCAAAATCAACCAGTATCTTTTTGGAATAGTGCACCATGGGTAACAGTTTTCCTTTGTTTGAGTGTTTAAATAAAGTGTGGTGTCGCGGTTAAACAGCTGAGGTAAAACGTCTGCCAGCTTTACTATTGTAACACTGCTATTAACAGGATACTTGCGCCGGATAGGTGCACAATAGGACTTGAACGGGATGGGGGTGGGGGAGGAGTGCCCAAAAGGAAAATTGTTTTTCGTGGTGATCCTCGGCACAGCTTCATCTTGTCAGTAATTTTTTGGTGCCTGTTTTAGTTGCAAAATATGCTATTCTGTAGGACTCGATACAAGCTTAGAATATTATAATTTGTGAGGACTTTTCAAACGTATACTGATGCTTGTACAGAAGAAGTGCAATTGAAGTTACAGTTTTGTTTTGTTTTGTTATTGTTTGTTTGTTTGTTTGTTTGTTTGTTTGTTTGTTTTATTTTTCATTTATTTATTTATTATTTTTTTTTTTTTTGGTTCTTTCTTTTTTCTTTAGTTCTTCCGAACTGGTTGAAATTAAGTAATAATACGTTTTGTATTGTTTTGTTTCTGATGATTCCAGTTTCATATTTTTGGATAGGACCGTAAGTCACTTTTCAGGAACCAGGTGCTTGTGAATTGATAAAGAGATGAGTATTGTGGATTGACAGTTTTATTTTATTTTATTTATATATATATTTCAACATACTAATTGATTTCAGAGTCTTTGGTATTAGTAAAAAACGTTCAAAATGACGGCTGCTTGAAATTTTGCACCGTAATTATGATACCTATGGAAATCCCAGAGGCGACAATGACTGTGTGCTTTAGGTTAATGGCCTCTTATAGAGTTAGAGTCTTGAAAGACTTTGAAGGCCACCAGCATTGCAATGTGTAATACCAAATAAAGCAGAGACGTTAATACTTGAAGATTAAGGGGAGGCATTTTGCCCCACAGACCCGAGCAGGTACTGCCATGCCCGTGGGACAGATTTAGCTAAAAGGGGGCCAGATAGACCGCTATCATGGTGGCAAATACACAGATAACGTACATACAACGCAGAGAGACGGGGGGGGGGGGGGGTTCTCATTCAGCAGTTTCCATAAACGCTTAATGTTGATATATGGCATGACTATCACCATCAATATTTTTGTTTATGTTCTCAGCATAGCACTCAGCAGGTTAAGTTCGTGGAGAGAAATGCTGTATGTCCACACTGCAGTCAGTGCTTTGTCAATGTTCCGAGTTACCGCCAGGAGCGAGACAACGTCCACCGTTAAAATTTAATTCGTTTTTTTAATCTAGGTATCTAAACTTCTAGATGATATGCCAATGGGTATAGCTACAGGCCAAACGGTTAAAGATACCTTTCCTAAATTATCTCTGATAACCTTGCATTTACTTTTAACAAATCATAACCACTTGGTCCCTTCCCAGTTGCATGGACCATGACTCGTATTTCATCCAAATGAAAGGGAACAAGCAGTCCAAAGTAACTATACACCCATATAACTTTTATCGGTTGTCACTAAAATTTTATAGCGTATAGTCCGAAATTCGGTAAATGAATATTTGTCCAAACACAAAATTTTAGATCTTACTGATATGCCTTTAGGCCTGAACACTGAACACACTCTTCTCTTAACAATTTCACCGACTCTGCATTCCATGGGATTGCAAAAGGGAACAGTGTCGGACTAGTGGCCTTGATTTGCATAACACCTTTGGTACCTTTGACTATGCCTTCCTTTTAAACAAACTGAAATACTATGGCTTTAAATAATTCTTAGTCCGAATGGTTCAAGAGCTACTTGACAAACAGGCAACAAATTTCATGCATCAATATTAATCTCTCTGAAACCAATCACATACCCACAGACGTCCCCCAGGGTTCCACTCTTGTATCTGTTCTCTTTTCCGTGCACATGATAGACATTAGTATTTGTTTAAAATATTCTAGCCTACATTCGTATGCGAATGGCAGTTTTTTTGTTTGTTTGTAAATATTCTAGCCTACATTCGTATGCGAATGGCACTTTTTATTTGTTTTAACCTATATATCAACACCATATACCAGAATTTAAGGGGATCACCTATGACGTCTTGTAGCTTTGTGGCTCAAAAATAACAACCTTAGTCCCCATCTGGACCAGAAAAAACAGCATGCTTACCGGCAACAAATCTTAAAATACGTCTCTTGATTTGACTTTAAATGGCAAGCCTATATCTTAATGTAACTCTTGCAAATGCCATGGGGTGCAAATTGACAAAACAAATTGATAAAGTCCTACGTTTGTCCAGGATTTGAACAATGTGCGAACACAACCTGCATAAAAACCATAAGCCTCCGCTTCCCCGTTGTTGGCATAATTGTCATAACAAAATGGCTGTCAAGATGGAAAGCGAGTACTTTGATATTGGTTGAAATGTGTAGAGTGTAAAAAAAGAAAAAAAGAAACGTTGTCACTCTCCTTTCTCTAGCCAAGATACTGAACTTATAATAGCAATTTGTATTACAAGTTAACCAAGGACACTATTATTTTTCAGCAGGAACATTAGTTCTTCCCCAAATAGATCTACCTGCTTGACATACTCAACTTAATTTTATGGTGTCCTGTTCTCGAAAATTTTACATGAAAGTCTATGTGGAAGGAATATACACTTGCAGGTGAGGGAGATTGTGACAATGTGATGGCCTATTTGCCTTTAATACGTTTGTTAAACAGAAAAAGAAAGAAACCTTTTTTGTAACTAAAACGACTGACGACATGACACACACCTTTGACAATTACATCGTTTTCAGGAAAAAAAGCGTCAGTCTATAAACATGATTGCTGACAGTGACAGCCCCGGAAAGCGGCATGCTGACGAGGGGGGGGGGGGGTGATTTTCATTGAGCGCATAGCAAATCTGCTAATGATCAACGTTAAAGTACATTCCGCAGAGTCAAGCTCTATGTGATCACCTTTTTAAGGACATTTTTAAATTCAGATTCCCTATCAACGTAGCTTGACTTTGCAGAAAGATGTTTTCGTTAACAACTTTTAAGAAAAGAAATTTTATATTTGAACTTTCGCCTCATAAAAATATATGCTTGTTTCGTTCGATTGCAGCATGAAAGTATCATGAAAAGTGATTACTACATCGTGCAGTATTATTTTCATTTATGTGTGATGCAAGCAACATCGCAAAATGTTACACTTATATTGATAGGTGTGATTTCAGAAGAGGATACATCCAAAGTTCAAGGGATTTATCTGGAATCCTGCTTTTTTTTTTTTCTTTTTTTTTTAAATTGCAGGATTCCAGATGAATCACGAGAACAAGGGATGTGTCCTTTTTATACCATGCCTTCTTTGTTTTCATGAATATAAATGCATTTTAAAATGTATTCACCAAAGCAAATCAGTCCTGTGTTGAAATTTAGCCACGAAAATTAAAGCAGGGATATATGTGTAAGCAGGTGACATATATATCCCTTGAGAAAACAAAGGAGGCATGGTATAACATGAACTCTGGGTACAACAAAAAGGCACCAGATTGCTTTTACGCACTGACTCGCACCCACAGAGGCTTTTGTTCCTGGAATGAAGACTCCTTTCCATGCAGACTTATTGATTTTATCAGCGATAGTTGGATGCAACTGTCCCTAAATTTACGCAGAAGATTTCGCGGCACAAATGCAACTATACCAGCCTAGTCCACTACCCAATGTCACCCTATCACATGTGTCAAGGACAAAGCTCAAGCTAGAAAACTGGATTATTCCGTTTACACGTCGTAACATTACTTGATTCTGCAATAGGGAAGGGCAAGTTATTAAGTTTCCAGAAACCTCCACTACACGGCGCGAGTCATCTCTTTCATCCGGGTACTCGCCTGCGGGTGAACATTGGTCTCGACGGATTTGCAAACACCGTGATAACATTGTACGATTCGGCAATCAAAGTGCCAAAAATATTCCTTTTCATGTAATATCTGCGAATAAATTTTACACACACGAAATATAGGATTGTATTATAGCAGAGCATGAATGCATTTGTTCGTAAGTTGTGTTAAAAAAGTGAAAAATCCATTTGAACTGCGGTGACCGGGAACCGAATTCTGCTTGTTAGTTACATTCCTGCGTAGCGCCACTCAACTATGTGAATGGTCGAAAGAAATGCAATAATAAAGAATATTCTTCGATAGTTATTAAAATAACGCAATGATCACATATAACAAATTATTGACATAGCACATATGGACTCAACAGCATGGGGATTTCGTAAGACTCCTTTTGCAAGGATTTAATGTGACCCGGTTCATCGCGGGCAATAATGGAAGATCGAGTAGGATAAAACAACATTGGTCATCGCGTTTTAATATAAAGAAGTCGATTGTATTTTATTTGCCAGGTGTTTTGTCATTGTGTCAAAAATAAAGATAAGTAGACAACCTCATCAGAATATGTTATTTAAGATGAATTCCCAAGTTTTACAGAGTTACAGTATGTGTGTGGGCGGGTGTGTGTGTGGGGGGGGGGGGGGGGGGGCGGCAGGTAGCGTTAAAAGTTAAATCAAAATTAAAATCAAATATGATGAACTCCACAACAATGTGTATTAGGTTGATTCCTTGATTGCATTACTTTCTACAAAAAGTATTTATTGATGATAATATTATCATGATTATGAGTTACACTTGGTTATTTCATTTCTGCATCTAAATATACACTATTTACAATGATGCAAACTGTAACGGCCCAGCTCCAGGGAACAGAAGTCCCATAATATATATCCATGTTGTGGAAGTTTCGTCGAAGGAACCTCGACAATTCCGGTTCACATGCGCAGTTATAAAGGACGAAAAAGTGTATTGAATATTGGTGTTTCTGAAAATATTTATAACCTGTTGCATGCACTCAAGGGTGATACAGGCACTCGCGCGTTAAAAAAAGAAGAAAAAAAAACGAGTGGTGAAGAAGTATATGTACATACAAACATGAATTTAGGACAAGGTGCAATGTGTGTGTGCATGGGGGGCGGGAATGCCGGGGGCATATATATATATATATGTATATATATATATATATATATATATATATATATATATATATATATATATATATATATATATATATCTTACTTTGTGGTAGAAGCTTGACCGCTTTTTGGGATATGGATGACATTACAACAGACTCTGTTCATTCTTTTCTTCCTCTCCTTACCTTTTTCATCACCAAACTCTTTCTTTGCCTTTCTTTTTATGTTTTTTTAAGCATCTCTCAGCTGCATTTTGGTTCTTCTTAATTCGCAATGTCTTGCATTAAATTTGCTTTTTATTGTGTCCCAGACTTTTTCGTCTTTTCCACCATTGTGGCATAATTTTTTTTTCTTCCCTTTATATATTTGTGTTCCTCCACTAATTCTAACAGTGTTTTATTTTCCAAAGTTGTACAGTTCACTTTTCCGACCATGTTTTACCGAATGACCAGAAATATGTTCACGCTTGTACATATTAGCATTTGTGTCTTGTTGTCCAGAACCACTTCCTGTAGTCATTACCCTATTCCGCAGTCCAAACTGTTTACCCTCCATAAGCTTACCTGTTGCTGTCTAACCTATATACATATGAGTGTACTATTGCCCAAATTGCACACGTTCCTCTTTAAAAAAAAATGACATAGGCTGTATTAGCCCAAATAAATCAAAGGGTCTTCAGCGGGTAACTACTCAAAACATTCTTCGGAGCCTATTATCCGTACATGTCTCTCTGAGTAGCGGCTCCTTGTCTAAGCTAAATATTCAACAAAGACAAGCCACATAATAATGAATAAATATGAACGTGGAAAATGATGAATTAGCTAAATACGTGAAGTTTTGCTAACATATGCAGAGCTTCATTATGAAAGAAGAATACCCATCAAACAAACCATAATTACTGAATTTGTTTAGTACAGCTTAACAATTTGCTGAGTGCAGTGCACACTACCAGAATGACGAAAGTGGGGGAATTTTTTATTCGATGTGAACCAGGGGGAAACAATTACCAATGAGAATTTCATGAATCTGGTGTTATCCTCAGGTTGTGTGATGTGCACTTAAGTGCCCTGTAAGCAAATCAGTCACCAAATTTGCAGTACATCTGACAGCCAGTATCCTCAGAGAAGTCCAAAATGTGAATACCCATTAGAATCCCATCAAATTTCATAGTAAGCAATTAAAAGGTGCATTACCAATAAGTACCCGAATTAAAAAAAAAAAAGAAAAAAAAAAGAAAAAAAAGAAAAAAAAATAATTAAAGATCAGGAATCCACAGCAGTGCTACCTAGTGAACATCTTCGCTTGACCCTTAAACAAGGATCATACCCATAACGTTTCAACTTAATCTGAGAGAGGTCCTGGAGAAGAATTGACAAATAACGAAAACACAAAGGAATTCAGAAATAAACAAATAAATAAATAAATAAATAAATAGATAAATAAATAAATAAATGAATGAATGAATGAATAAATAAATAAATACATACATACATACATACATACATACATACTTACATACCTACATACATACATACATACATCCATCCATCCATAAATAAATAAATAAATAAATAAATAAATAAATAAATAAATAAATAAATAAATAAATAAATAAATAAATAAATAAATAATGCAGCACTACCTGGTGAACAAATTAGAAACCAGGTGTCCCAATGAGTATTGTTGAATAATATCAAAGCAATTGGATGAGCGGTTTGGGAGAAGATGATTTTGTAAGATTCCCCCCCCCCCCAAAAAAAAAAAAAAAAATTAATTAATAAAATAAAAATAAAATCCAAATATCACTGAAGCGTGATTTTTTGAACGACCCTGGTAGAAACTAACCCAAGGTACATTGGCACCAAGTTTGAAGTCAATCTGGATGACGGTTTTGGAGAAGTCGAAAATGTGATTAAGTTTCAGAATGCCCATTGACGTACGTACGAATCGACATGATAGCTGCATTGGCCAATAAGTAGCAGAATTAAAAAAATAAATAGATAAGAAAAAAAAAAAAAGGAATTCACAGCAGTGCCACCTAGTGAACAACTTTGTTAGACACTTCCACAAGGAACGTTTCCACCAAGTTTCAGCCTAATCTGAGAAACGGTTCTGGAGAAGTCAAAAATAGCACTTGCAAGTCAGCTCAGCTAAAATCACTGACAATGGGCAGCCTTTGGCATACATTTAGATAGAGAGAGGAAAAACATGATGTGTAGGTAAAATTTGTTACACGACTTTTCAGACATCTTTGATCCATTTTTGAAAATCCTGACCAAATTTATAAACTTGTAACACTTCGGCAACAAAAATGCCACTCTAATTTATTCAAAAGGTATTCAAAATAGTCAGCATGGTCAAACCAGGCACGTTATGTAAAGAAGTGAATTGAAAACCAGTGAAAATTATCCTGATGTCTGGTGTACTCGGAGTAAACCTTTTTTAAAATGCATAATTACAACTCTCCAAGACCAACTGCTCTATATCTAGCCAGAGACAAAATGTATTTAAGTTCAGCTTTAAACCCATCAATCTCAGGAATTCTTAAACTGTTTTAGAGAACTCAAACGCTCAGAACAGGTTACCACATCCCCACAATTACCTTTTTTCAACTTATGTGTATGGTTTATGTAGGGAAGAATATCACACACAGACACACACTAACACACACACACACACACACACACACACATATATATATATATATATATATATATATATATATATATATATATATATATATATATATATATATATATATATATATATATATATATATATAACTTCCTAATGTGATTATCATTCTAAGATAATTATTCACAGTAATAATAACGGGATTACAGGTCTTCCTATTCAAGTACTTTATATTTTTGTGAATGCTAATCTTGACATCATTTGATTGAGGGCTTGTGTTTGTAAGTGTTGCTTTAGAAAGACTAGAGGCATGTGTTAAAGAGCAGATACACTATGTCCCCAACTTGTTTGGCCCTTCACTGGACTCAAAGGAGGCTAAATGAGCAATGGTTGACCACAGATTCTGCATAACTAATCTTATGTTCATAAGTGCAGGGAGTTCTCCACTGGCCGGTGTAATATATTACATTTCTTACCATTAATGTGTGCATTCTCTTTTCTAAATGAAAGTAGTCGTTGCAATGACACGCCTGAAGTGTCTGAGTGAATGTATACATTCTTGATAAATATTGTTTGCAAAGGCAGGTACATGTACATGTGACAAAATGACATTATAGCTCACCCAATTGTCAAAATAAGAAACCCAGCTTGCCTCAACTCATTTTACTGAGTCATGTGACAGGATACAAACACTTTCTCATAGAGAAGTTTTACTGTCATCTGAAAGGTGATCCTACAAATGAGGTGAAGTTCACTCCTGTACTTTGTATGCCTGGCCTTCATAGAGAAGCATTAACATGTGCAACATCAACGTCCTAACTCAAAACAGATTTCAAGATATCATGTGAACAGTAAATTTCGTGTCAGTTGTCCTGTGACCTTGGGAATGAGGTCGAGCTTCAAAATTCACTGGAGCATGACCAATAGCACAACATATGTGGACACTTATGAAAGATACATGCCCGCCAAGTTTGACACAAATCTGGCCAAAATTATATAAGCTATAGCCATTACAAGAAATCCCCATAATAAACTTTCCGTTAACACACACTCCTTGAGCGATCAAATATAATCCTCCCCAAATGGACGCTGGGTTATCAGGGGTAAGTTTCCCAACCTGAACAGTGCACTGAATAGTTTCAGTGTCCCTCCTCGATCTGCTATCAAGTTATGACTTTTTTTTTTTTTTTTACACCTTCAGCGAACAATGCATTGGATACGAACGCTTGCTTTAGGTATATGCAAACATTTTATGTATTCATACTATTTGTGATTATATGATGAAATTTGTCCAATGTTACACGTTACCAGAAACCATGGAAACAGCTGTGTATTTTGTGTAAATATTCTGCTGCATATTATTGTGACCAGGGTCCCTAATCTATTAGACTGTTTGTATAACACAGTTACCATCCATGGACCATTATTTTCATTATTCTGCCACAATATGTTATAAGGTAAGAGAGTCTGTGTACAGTTTGCTTTATACCAAGTGCAGCTATGCTCTCTGCGTTAATTCAATACACCTGCATGGAATGATGCAATTGCCACGCGCGTTTACTCAACATATGTGCTGTCATCCACATGTATTAATTTGATGCATTGATATAGTGTGACGTTATTAAATCTTTTAGCGACGTATTACGTCTATCAATGTACACACCATACTTCATAAACATACAGTTGCGTACATTATTACTTAATTCTAGCTGAGATCTTTTACGTTTAGCTACTCCCTCTGGCACTGGTTTGGATGAATATGTGCGGCCATCTTTTTTCAACAGGGACGTGTTATAGATGGACTACCAACGGCGTGGCCTCCTTTGTACTATCTATGTTGCCGCTGCTCAAGTGATCGGGGGTTTGAGCGAGCACCTTCAGTGCTGAAGAAACACAACACCACGGTCCGCGCTGGCCGCTGGCAGTCTCGTGGGCCAGGTCACGCGATGAAAGGGGAGAATAATCGCGTCACCGACTGAAATGTGCAAAATTTTTCACCGTGTTCCACATTTTAAAGTCAAAATTTAGCGTTACGCCGGACTCAGCTACAAGAAATGAAACCATCATCATGATTCTACCGGCATACACTATCCATCTAAAACTACATTTTTTATTGCTAATTACGAGGTAAGGAGTTATTATGCACACAAGTTGTCTAACTTTGCATCGTTTTGGACAGAAAAAATGCAAAAAAACTAGCCCTTTTATCGGCCGATTTCAAGGAAAAACACATCGATGGACTCGCACGGTTCTGATTCAAACGATGAGACTGGTTGCGCAGGCATAAAACTCTCCGTTTTTTAACTTGGTACAATAGCACACCCGATGTAAGCCTGATGTATGTAACCCGATACAACCGAACGCGAAAACATAGATGGAACAACAAACGGACTGAGCAGGGGGGATTAACTTGAGCGGCGCCAGTGAACACGCTTTGTAGTCATCGCGCCCAGTTGACCACTAAAGGGATTAGCGCTCCCGTTGGTACTCCATCTATAACACGTCCCTGATTTTCAACCAAATTTGTAACGCTTAATGCAATCATCACAACTTGAACGACCATTGTATTTCAATAGTTAAAAGGCTTTCTTTGAGCTTGATCGATATTTTGCCGATAACTACTTATCTATCCCATCTTTTATATAGAGGCAACAATATTATCAATATGTGTGACGATTCCAAATGATCCTCGGCACTAACACAAATGCAAATACATTATGTTCATGTAGTACTGATATGTTTGCACAATTTTTAAGAAATGACTGGCGGCCGCTCCACTGTACCGCTTACTTGACTGGACCAGCATGCTATGATGTCTTTTCATTTATGCGTTGTTTTTTTTTCGTGTTTTGCGTTGTCTTTGCGTGTTGGGGCTTCTCTCTTACCAAATTAGTATCTGGCTTTGTGTTTTACCCTTTACATTTTTTTCAAGTTGCTTCAAAAGTTACACTTTGGTATTATATATGATATGGTATACTGCAAACTTACGTCCTTTTATATTTTAACAGCTGTCTCAATGTCCTTTTTCTTGTCACATAGTACAGATTCATATACTCTCAAGAGTTCTATTTCCGGTCCATCAATCGCTCATTTAATGGATCACATAAATATATCACCTACTTTAAGCATGCTGTTGTAAATTTCCTTGCTACATTGTACAGTAACGTCCTTAACATATAACGTCATGTACAATATAATGAGTATTTTCCTCCCATTTACATGTGTATTTCAATGGAGCGGTAGACTTTACCATCCAATATACTACTCGTATCCGAAGTTTGAAGCGACTATTGTTCATACGCCGCCTCTTATTTACGCGGCGATTTCAGTTTTGCGAGCTATTCTTTCAAACATCCTCCAAATATTGTCAATTGTTACTTCTTATATAATTGAATTATTAGTTAAAAGGTACATCTACTTTGGACGCTTCTGTATTGTTGGTATTTTTATCCACATTCCGTTTTCTTTCTGGGCGGCTCTCAGCGCGCAGTGGCTTTATTTTGGAACGTTTAATTTAGTACATAGTACTTCATCGACAATACTAGTGTTTTCTATATATCAAAGATGGCTACTTATTTTCAAGATTATTCTTTCGTGCTCATGATGTTTTGACCAAATAAGGGTACTGATCCTAAGCACTTTTCTCATGGTATTCAGGAAGACAATGGTTGTGGCATTCAAAGGTGTCTCTCGTGGTATAAGTGATACTATTTGTTTCACTCAATTGTTTAGTACCTTCCTCGACAGAATTATTATTCCTTATAAATTCTGTCTCAAAACTAATCTCTACGTATATGCTTCTATTTACATTTCCCTGGCAGTTTTCATTCAGAATACTATTTCGACTACAATGAAAAAGTCACTTCTTTCGTATTCCGTTTTTTTTTTTTTTTTTTTTTTTTTTTTCATTCTTTTCTGTAGATACTTGTTGAACATATTCTTGCCATTAATGCGTTGCTACTAATCTTAGCAGGCGACGTTCATATGAATCCTGGGCCACGTCATGATTTTACGTCTCATTTTGTCATTCAAATATTTGTAGTCTCTCTGCCGACAAACTTCGATCCATTCGCTCGGACATCGTACCTGACTTTGACATAATATCTTTGTCTGAAACGTTCCTTTCTCCAAATTCTTCTACAAAAAAATATCCGTTTGACTGGCTACCACGATATCATCCGACGTGATCTTGCGGGCACTGTCGGCGGTGGTGTCACACTGTACCTTTCTACAGCCCTGCATGTATCCCGGTGAACTGATGTGGAGATCGCAGACATCGAATTTCTATGGTGCGAAATCAGAATCAATAATAATATCTTCCTTTTCATGGCGTGTATCGGCCACCTAACTCCGCTGTTTCTTACTGGGATAAGCCCCCCGGATAGCATTGATATGGAGCGTAACACAGGAATTAACAATAATTTACTATCCGGGGATTTAATTCTGAATTTAATACTCAATCGGCTCGCAAGCTTGTTCACTTTTCTCAAACCAACTTTCTAAATCTTCATGTTTATGACCCCATTCGTGTCACTGCACATTCTGCCACTTGTCTTGACCAAATTATTTCAAATATCCCTAATTATCTTCATGAAATTTGTGTGCTTCCTCCGATTGTCAATTGTGATCATTCTGTCGTGGGGGCTAAGCTGCTATTTCACCGGAGAAAGGAAGCTGCATACAAAAGACATATATGGGTCTACGACAAAGCGGATTTTGATGTCTTTAAAAATCGTCTCCATGCGGTCGACTTGACCTCGTGCTTTGCATACATTGATACATGCTGTAATTCTTGGTCTAGACTATTTTTAGATACTCCTACTGATTGTATTCCAAATAAAGATATAGAGGTGAGACCATCCGATCTACCTTGGTACAATTCCAGACTTCCTGTACTCAAGCGCCAGGTTAAAAGAAAATATGATAAAGGTAAAAAATATAATTTCGAAATTGGTGCATGGACCTCCTTTTGTCAACTCAGGAATCATTATCAAGAGCAATTAAAAATTGCCGAAGATGAAGCTAACAGTAAACTCCGTGCAAAATTAAATAATTCGGCTCTGAAAAAACAAATGCTGGTGGCGCACCGTTAAGCATTTCTAGAACCGAAATTATTCAACCACTGTACCATCTCTACTACATGATGGTGAAGTTATATCGGACAATGTGTCCAAAGCTGACATTTTTAACACGTTTTTTCTTCAGCATTGTGACGTTGCTTCCTCTACAGCTTCCCTGCCTGAAATCGTCGACCCTCCCCTTGTCAACCTTGATTCATTAGTTATTGAAGAATCTGAAGGTCTTGATACTCTTTCAAGTCTTGATAATCCGAAGGCTTCTAGTCCTGATGGTATTGGTGCCAAGCTTTTGAAGGAAGCAGCACCTGCCATCTCAGCTCCACTTACAAAATTATTCAATACTTTCTTAATGAAGAAACAGTTACCTTCTGCATGGACAAATGCAAATGTTGCTCAACTCCATAAAAAGGTCCAGAAAATCAAAATGCTACAATTACAGAGCTGTTTCTCTACTCAGTTGCACAGGGAAAGTGTTTGAAATAGTAGTATTCAACCATGTATTTAAACTCTTCCTTCTCACCAATCTGGTTTCATCCCGGGTGACTAAACTATTAACCAACTGCTTCTTCCTTACCAAGAGCTTTGTCTTGTTATTGAACAACAAAAGGGAGTCCTCATATTATTTCTAGACATTAGCAAAGCTTTCAATAAAGTTTGGCATACTGGTTTGTTATTTAGATTAAGGAACGCTCATGTTTCTGAAAATCTTCTTGATTGTTTCCCGGATATCTGAGCCACCGCTACCAACGTGTTGTAATTTAAGGTCAGTCATCCACCTGGGGCAAGATCAACGCTGGTGTTCCTCAAAGTTGAGTGTTAGGTTCACTGATGTTCTTAATCTATATAAATGAAATTGTGGACCTGTCTGATGTAATATTAGAATGCTTGCTGATGACACTTCCCTTTACCTGATAGTTGATGATCCAATCAATGCAGCCAATATTTTAGACTGGGACCAACATGATATTTATCAGTGGTCTGACGATTGGCTTGTAACATTCAATGCTTCCAAAACTAACTCCATGCTTATTTCTCGGAAAAACAATCCACCCGACTATCCGTCAATTGTTTTCCAAGGTCACACTTTGGAAGATGTTGGCAAACATAAACACCTTGGCCTCACTATTCGCTCAGATTTACGCTGGTCGGACCACATTACCGAAATTACTGGTGAAACTAGTAAACTGATCAATATTATGAAGAGCTTGAAATTCATTCTAGACAGACATACCTAAGAAACTATGTATATTGCTTTTATCAGACCAATTTTGGAATGCGGCAGTCCCGTGTGAAGTGGCTGTACAGTTGCAGATGGGGAGAAGCTGGAGAGTATTCAATGAAACTCAGTGTGTATCGTAACTGGTGCAATGCAAGGGACAAGTAACGCTAAGCTTTACGAAGAGATTGGGTGGTCAACCCTGGCAGATCGAAGGACATTATCTAAACTGACTCTAATGTATAAATAGGTGAACAAGCTTGTGCCTGATACCGTATGTTCTGTTATTACCGCTTCTGCCAATGACGCTCAAACTTGCACAACTCGGCCACAACTTGACCACCAACATTTTAGAGCGCATACAGACCTGTTTGGTAAATCATTTTTCCCTTCAACTGTTAGGCTATGGAACCAACTGCCTCTTGACACTCGCAAAACGGCCTACATCCATATATTCAAATCGAAAGTAGCCAAACAAATAATAAGACCTGTTAAATTTTCAGAATCATACAACCAAGGGAATAGATTTCTAGCTGTTCAACACACTTGCCACCGTTTGGATGCTAGCCCTGTAAATTCTCTTTTTGAAATTGGTGTAAAGGACTCACCCAAATGTTCATGTGGTGCATCCTAACGAGGATGCATGGCACTTTTTCTCCTCATGTCAAAAATACACTGTACCACGATTTCACCTCAATGCCAAAATTATATGTCTTGCTCCATTTACTATGCAAACACTGTTATACGGCTCCCCTTACTGCTCACTATCTCAAAATACTTAACTTTTTTTGGCTGTTCATGATTTTATTTCAGCGGCTGGTTTCTACAAACCAGTGGGAATTGGATAATTTATTTACAGAACAACCTTCTCCTTTCTTCGTGGGCGGCTGCGGTGCCGGGGCTCCCCTCGCTTGGGCAAGGGTCTGAGGGTTCTCTCCGGCCACTTCCCGGTACGACGGTGGGAGCAGGGCTGGTGTCTGTGCATGTGGGCAAATATCTACTCTTTCAATTCCTCTTACCCACATCTGAAACAATTTAACTACTCATGTGTAATTTACTTCTCCACACATTACGACATTCAGGTAAGCCTGTCATTTACTTTTCCTTCTTATTTATTTATTTATTAATATTTTTTTTTACCTTATGGCTCCTGTGTCTGTCTTGTCTATGTCTTGTTGCTCTCTGTTGTGTTCTGTCCATGTAAAATATCGTCGTGTGTACTCCTCTTTTCCAGCGAGAAGGATCAAAGAAGGGTATTGCCCTTCTCCCAATCCTAATCAATAACATATATATATCTATATATATATCAAAAGTCTCTAATTTTGAGAATAAAATACGTTTAAACTCAAGTTTCTGATAAAAACTCCCCCCCCCCCAAAAAAAGAAAAAACATACAAAAAAATCCATAAATCACTGGAGCGTGACCATTTGAAGAAACCTGTTAGAGACCCGCCCAAGGTACATTGCCACCAAGTTTAAAGTGAATCTGACAGACGATTACTTCATATAAGTTAAAAACGTGTATTAGCATTAGCATGTCCATTGACTTGCATAATAATCAATAGAAAATGTACATTTACCAATAAGTACCAGACAAAAAATATATATATACAGCACAATTCAGACAGCAATGTATAAGAATGAGCACAAAAAATGTTTCAAAACCTAAAATAGTGTTTGCTTTTAAATATACACTAAATTCCTTGTAAATGCTGTAGCCTGACATTACAAAAGGCACCGGCCCTCTAATGCAACTGTCTCCAGTGGACATCCTGCTGAAATCAACAAAATGTCCACTTAATCAGGACGTCAGCTTAGAGGATCCTAAGGAAATCTATGAGACTCAGGGCATTGCTGGTTCAAATTAGAGAGTGTCTTTCTCCTTTTGCTGGAAACTCAGCTGACTAACAAGTCAGAAGAACTAAATTAGACAGTGTCTTTACCATATCCAAACCGTAGTCCTAATGAAACAAATCCAAGTCAATTCCGACCAAAGGTAAACGTTCCTTGGTACGTAAAGCTGAATCACATAGATTTATAGTTCGTTTGTACCCAAAAGAGTCCAAAACGTATATGCAAATGTCCATAGAGTCAAAAAGCCATGTCTAGTTTTAACATGATAGAATGCAAAAAGCTTTGTTCGAAATTATATCCGTATTTCAGTAAATTGGCTTGAACAGGTGCATCATTCCAAAACGTATATGCAAAGGTCCATAGAGTCAAAAAGCCATGTCTAGTTTTAACATGATAGAATGCAAAAAGCTTTGTTCAAAATTATATGCGTATTTCAGTAGATTGGCTTGAACAGGTGCATCATTCCAACCCGTATATGCAAAGGTCCATAGAGTCAAAAAGCCATGTCTAGTTTTAACATGAGAGAATGCAAAAAGCTTTGCTCAAAATTATCTGCGTATTTCAGTAAATTGGCTTGAACAGGTGCATCATTCCGCGCAATTCGCGTAAAGGGTCGAAAATCTGCAGCACATCAGAGAATTTGTAAGCACGGGTACCTAATTTGTTTCAATATATATATATATATATATATATATATATATATATATATATATATATATAAAGTTGTGGTACAATATCTGAATGTTTCTTGGCAATTCCAGTGACAATCTCAGAGAATGTACCAGCAGCGCCAAATAATGTGTTGCAAATGATAAGGTGTGGATGTGAAAACTATGCAACTGCAAGGTGCGCATGTTACTGTGGACAGCTACCATGCACACTCTTCTGTCACTGGCATGCAACAAACACTTGTCAGAATAGATGGACCAAAGATGTTTTTAAGATAAGTGAAGACGAGGAACACAATTCTGAGGATACCGAGGAGTAAAACATTTACAGTATTTGTGACATTTTTGACATCAATGATGAATACAACTGTAACTCTTCAGACTGAATCGTTCAGGTCCCGCAAAGGAGCTCAAAAGATTTGAAGTAAATTTTCAAGATACTATATGTTAAGGCACCAGGCTGTTATGTGAATATCTATATCTAAATTGAATGACATGTACACTTCTTTGAATGAAAACTGAACTTCTAAATCTCTCATCCAGTGACAGTCCTTAAAAAAATTAAATGTAATGTGCTGTTGGTTATGAAAGGTTATTTAGTTAATTTTTGCTGATGTAACCAACTGAGTTTACAATTCCATCTACCAAGAACTTAAGATAAATGCCTATTTCATTGAGAAATTGTGTGTATTTATGACTGTTTAGAAATGTGATGCTCGGTAAAAGTAAATCAATTTCGATATGAAGTGTTGTTGTCGTACAGTCATGTTTCGAGTCATTGTCTCAAATGGCAAAAAACAATTATACTTGAATTTTTGCCTTTGAAGATGTGGCGGCAATTTTGGATTGCCATTTTGTAATATTTACAGCTTTCTCTGAATACGGGACAGGTAAACTTACACCTAATATGGCTAATTTCTTCCAAAACCATACGTAGAAGAAATCATCCACTTATCTCAAAAGGAAAACCAGTAACATTTCAAAAAGTTTGTTTTTCTAGATATGGCGGCCATCTTGGATTGCCATCATTCATATTTATAGCTATCTTTTAACATCATATCCTGAAATTAATCTAAATATGGATTTACTAGCCCCACAAATACATAAAATTGCATAATCAACCACCTGGCATTAAAAGCCAAAAAAGTTAGGCCTACTTTTATGTTCTAGTTGGTATCATAGCGGCCATCTTGGATTTTTCAAAACCCTCAATGATGACAGGGTGGCATCATCAAGTTTCTGGCTGACAACATAAAAAACTTCAATAGCATGCAAAAAAAAAAAAAAAAAATGTGCGTACTATTTTGGGGCGGTTGGGCCATGAATCCAGATTTGGCCAACCGTCTTCACAGCTATCTTCCATGTAACAGTTTTTTTTTTTTTTTTTTTTTTTTTTTGATAATCAGACATATGTCAAATTCTCAGTCAGCTGATTTAGATGCTAATTATTCATACGAGAGAGAGAGAGAGAGATAGATGTACAAATTTACCCATTTATTGAGAGTAACCATGTATCAGCTGTACATCAAGCACTTTGAGTCAAACTGACACACAAAATAAAATATATTCATTAGACAATCAAAAAAAAATCAGCCCCGCTACATTTGGAACACCTACTGCACTGCAAGATGTGTAGACAATGCCTGAATGTTCAGATTGTTAGCAAAATACATAATAGTTCCATGGAAAGAGAAGCAGACATCAGTTTTCAATGATAGGGATGAGACCAAACCAAAAACCAGCTCAACCTTGTCAGATCCAATATCATTCTCGAAATAGCAAGACATGCTAGTGTTTATCGTCGGAAGGATCCATGACCAACAACAATGAAATTTAAATGAACGAGGTAATCTTCTATCTGGCTTGGAACAGATTACCAACATATGGACAGTGGGCTATACTTGGCAGAATGAGTGATTTAGACGTGGAAGGGTGTATATGTACTACCATTTATACTGGTGCTTTTTGCATATTAACAGAGAAGCAAACACTTACTGCCCATTCTTTATACATGAACTTCAAGGAGTTTTCAGAAAAAGAAATGCCCATTAAAATATCAGATTTGGAGTAATAAAGGAAGCTTTTTCCAAATTGTTCCAAATTGGTAAGTCCATAACGTCATCGAGGGTCCCGAAGTCTTTTCTTAGATTTTTAATTTTGCACCTTAGAAGGTGTCATTGTTACATTGAAGACTTAAAATGTACTTTTATCTCCAGTGAATTTGCTTCATGTATGACTAAATCAAGAATCGAAATACCAAATTTAGTGACAGATATTGTACAAATGACAACATTTGATTATGACTTTGGCTAGGTTAGCGCTAGGAACTTAAAATTGGTAACCAAAGTTCAAATTCCTCTCAAAGACCTACAAAGTCTAGTACTTGAAATCTTGCTAAAGTTCTGAATGAATACAAAGAATTCTGGGCAAATTGCATAAGCCACTTGCTACTTGTAGTAGCCATTTACTACATTAAGTAGTCGTTATCAACTCGACCCCAAGGGTTAATCTCCTGAATTAACACACGCACGCCCCGTGCATAGCAAGACTTGATTTCCCTCTCTTGTCTGAATCCCCTTGCATTGAAAATGAGATTGGGTAGAGTTTTGGCCAGATTATATACATGTAGACATGGATAAGATGATAAATATTCAATGGTTGATCCCTTTAGATGATATATATGAACAGTTATAATCAAAGTCATCTCGCAATGTTATTCAAGATAACTTTGAGTTACAGATATATTATCAGAAAAGATACATTACCTCCCTACTGCACTGAACCTGGCAGCGGGAGTGGGACCGTTAGAGAAAAAAATAAGAGTAACGCTCAATCTGTAATCACCAAAAGCATGGGCACTCAGTCAAACTTGGAACAAAAATCGCTTAGAGATGAGCTTGTGAACAGTATGAAGTATTTCGATATTAAGACCAGCAGAGAGGTCTAGAATTCCATGGATAGATAAATCCTATAATACATCACTTGGATCATGGACCATCAATTTGGGATGCACACCCAGAGCCAGTATACCACAAATGGTTTTCAGTAAGGATACCCTGAAAGTTGAATTCAGGGGATATTCTAAAAAAAAATAGGGACACATTGTTTCATCAGGATGTGGCCACTTACATGCAGATGATGGGAGAATATTTAATCTAAGGAGGTGGGGATTTAACTGGGACAAACCCAAACGTAACGAAGTATGTATGATGTAAGGAAAC